>OX387434.1:0-542706 GCA_947563755.1 Lochmaea crataegi | reverse complement strand
GGTGATAATTAGTAAGTATATATATTCGGGAAAATTTCTCTTCTTCTAGTAAGATTTTTGTTTTCAGATAATATGATAGGAAGCAGTAGTAATCAAGATATTTTAACTTCCGATATGAATTCCGGCGGTCTTAAGATTACTTACGAAAAACAGGTCGATTTAATAAACACCGAGGTGGATATGGAACTTGATCTGGAACCGACTCCTTCAGCCAACGTCGAAGTACCTACTAAAAGAGGAAGGTCTCAATCGCAATCGAACGAAAAGACTGATCGATCGAGTCGTAGTAGAAAACGTAACAGTACAGGAGGATCTAATGCGACAACTTCCACACCACCAGTAACCAACAACAACACCGCTCCGCCTAAGAGATCCAGCAGATCAACGCACGTTACCCCTCCTCCTCCTCCTCCTTCGAATACAGATTCTCCCGGTGCTTTTAGTTCCATAGTGCCTCCTCTGATTAAGGATTCTCCTCCGAGTAGTCCGAGCTCGGAAAGTCAAAGCGTCCCGGCTGTTAGTCGAAGAACGAGAGCTAGAAAAAGCGATTCTTCACTAGTAACCGGATCTGGCTCGTCCAAAGATAGTAAAGATGTTAAAATGTAAGTTTTATTGTGAATACATGAATCTATTTATTTGCTCTCTTAAAGATGACACACTTGCTGCGCCATTTGTTTATTTAGCGGACGCTTTTCGAATTATGTACTGTTCTCTTGGCGGCCTGGTATAACACCTAGTTTCTCAATATTTTCTGTCTCTCCTTCTAGTAGTGCTATTGTCAACCACACCGTCCTTTTTGATCGACTTCCTAAGCTTGTCGATTGGTCTTTCGACACTAGTTTCTCACCCAAATTGAATCGAAAGTCAGAGAAATTACGGTGTCAGACTCACATGACGATTTTCAGTCACCATTTCAGTGATGTCAAGTTTGATGTCCGATCAATTCGAGGCAAATCTTCCTCCACATCTCAAACAGCTTTTGAATGCATGTAGCACTAAATATACGCATGTTTTTATATTATCATTTTTTTTCAGTTTCCAAAACGGTTTGTCAGCTCCCCACATGTTAGGAAATCAACTTAACCCCAATTCAACAATGCATTCGAAAATGAATGACCATTTAAATAATGAATTAGAAGCTCACAGTATCTTCAATCCCAACGAAAGCAATTCTAGTCTTGTAGGACCCCAACTACACCAGAGAGTACTTCAATCGGTGAGTGTTTTTTCTTTTTATATAAAAAATTGTTTTAAAATTATTAAATTTATATTCCAGGCGAGAGCTAGTAGTACCGGATCTAGTACTGCATCAGGAGGAAGTGGATTATCTTCTATGTTAGGAGGAGGTGGTGGTAACATTCCTCAAACGCTAGATCAATTACTCGAAAGGCAATGGGAGCAGGGATCCCAGTTCCTGATGGAACAAGCCCAACATTTTGACAGTAATAAAGTTGATGTTTTTTTCAAAATATATAATTTAATCGCAACTTCCTCTTTCAGTTGCATCTCTTTTATCCTGTTTACATCAGTTACGTGCTGAAAATTTACGGTTAGAAGAACATGTCAGTTCCTTGATACAAAGGAGGGATCATTTATTAGCTGTCAACGCTAGATTAGCGATTCCTCTTACTAATCAACCACCTGCAGCTCCACTATCGACTCATCCTCATTCAGGTATTTATTTTCATAAAAAATCAAACAAAATTTGTTAAAAAAAAGGTTCTATATTGTTACGGTAGAAGGTGTAAGTATGTGACAAGGTACAGATGGTTTCCCGTACCTTCTAACAGTTTCGTTTATAAAAGCAGTTTCCATATCTTTAACGAGTTTTTCAAAAAACAATGACATAACGTACGAATGAAATTCCGATTTGAAACTAAACTTAATCGAATAGTCTGTAATGCACGTTTTTGGATTACTTTGCAAAGCCGGATTGAACACCCACGTCGATTCTAAATAATCGAAAAGTTTACCGTCGAAACATTTCGATTGAACCAAATTTGATTTTATCAGTTTCACGACTGAAGTGTAATTTTCGACTATGGGAGGGAATCCTATTTCCAAATTTGCTTGGCACTCGCTGGGTTTTTGCGTTAAAATCGTTGCTTTCGTACAAAACGGTAGGAATTTGTCGTAATTTTTAATGTCCGCCACAACTTCGTATATTTCGTGAATTGAAAAGCTAAAAAAAAGGAAGTAATAAACAATTTCCGGATGAAACATCTATTTTTGACGCAAACACTTTTAGTCCGCAGTGGTCACTACGATACGGCACGGTGCGAGAATGGCTGTGACAATAATTGTCATTTGCTATTGTCATTGAGACCTAAAAGATCTATTGTGTCCCCTTACTTCTACTTAGTTCATGATAAAAGTCTCAAAAACTAGTAGCTCCTTTGGTCCTATTTCCCGGAGGAATTTTAGGATACCTGCAGGCTTTAACTTCTATCCAGTAATCTCCTAGGTGTTGTGCCCTAGGATTCTGAATTGCTGTGCAATTCGCAAGTATGTGGATGGAGGTTTCTTCTTCCATGCCGCAGAATCTACTATTTCGAGCTTTTTCAGGTGCCCATTCAGGCGACAATGTCCCGTTAGGATCCCTGTTAAAACTCTTAGTGCAGTTTTACTTTGACTTATGCATTCATTCGATCTCAATAGGTTGTAGTCACCCAGAAGAATCTTTGATTGCCTAAGTCCTACTAGATCTTTCCAATGGTCAGATCTTCTCTCTTTTCGGCTTTGCCTATTTCATCCAATATTACATTGGAGCTGATACCGCAAAAGGGTTCCGGCCCCCAAAAGGGTGTTTCAGTTCCCCTTTTTGCTATTTCATTTCCTTCTATTCCGGTGTGTCCTGGAATGCACAGTAAGGTGACTATATTGTTCTCGCCTAGTTCATTGAGTTTGCCTAGGCATTGCCACACCATTTTGGAACTGATAACACAAGAGCTCAGTGCTCTAATGGCTACTTGACTATCCGACAATATGATAATCCTTTGCCTAGTCGATTTTTCATTCGGAAATTAGTACTTTTTTGTAAAGATCGACGAAAAAATGGTATTATTCACCTCGGCGAATAACTGTCTATTGTCTCACCCGCTTGCTAGTTTTGGCTATGCCTTGGCTATCAATTTGCAGATTCGGCTATAATAGACAGTTATTCATCCTCGGTACATAAATAACTATTATTGTAAGTGTATACCAAAATAACTTACCCTAGTAATTTTCTAGTCTTATACCTCTTCTCTTTATTAGTGGCCACATAATTATATCTAGAGCAACGTAAATTATTCGGAATATTTTGTAAAATAGCTTTCGATCGAGAAATTTGCATAATTTCATGTTTATTCTGACGTTACACGAATTTAAAATTTTGACATTAGCAATTCTTCCTCCTTTTTTCTTAAATATAATGGTCTTGGCTAGCTGGTTTAACCAGTCAAAATTGTGTGAAGAACTAGTTTTTATTTCTATTACAGTAAACAATATCCATCCCTCGGTAGCAGCTGTACATGGAGAAGTTCCGCGATCATCGAGACATAGCGGTGGTTATCCCAGTCATCCCCAATCGTCGGCCCAACATCCAATGGAAAATGGATTACCCCCCGATACATATCCTCCTAGTTCCCACCGAACCAGGAGTCCTGGCAGTCAGCCCAGTCCCAATGTGAGGTAAGTATTTTGAAAAAACAAAAGACAGGTTTTTGAAATTTATACGTTTACCGCCGATATTTTATTGTATTGATTTTGATTTTTTAATTATATTTCGGTAAAATTAGAATCATCTCGTCAAATCCGACATGTATTTTAGACTGAATCTACTGTTTGGACCGTTACTTTGTGGAATCTACTCATATTAATGTTATAAATGAAACTAACTGCTTCTAATAATAATGATCAATATTCTTTCATAATTTTTTTTCATTAAATAGTGGAATTAATTAGAAACAGTTAGTTTCATTTATAACATTGTATTTTAGACATTCACCAGCTGGCGCTTACACCAATAGTAATCTGCAGAGACAGAACGCACTCCGACCTCCTCAGCCTTATCTAATGTACGATAGGGCGGAGGGACCGTCTACCCAACAACAGGTATTTCCTCTCTCTCTCTCTCTCACTTCTACGCTGTTCTTGCTTGAGGGAATGCCTTAGTTGAAGTATATTTCATGCGGATATTTTTATACATTTTAACTTAAATACAACCGGCCAAATATAGCATGAGTACTGGCGATCACTTGCGTCTGTCCTAAAACTACGAAACCATGGAAAGTTTCCGCAAGGGCACAACTGCCCTGATTAAATAAATGGAACGTTCTATTCATTCATTCATTCATTCATATATTTGGGTTTTGCTCATCAGCCCAGGCACTTGAACTGAATATTTGTACCATTTCCCATGTTATCTACTTCCATTCCAGAAGCATCACATCTTCATCAAAACAGTCTCTGCTTGAAACTCAGTCGTATATCGACCAAAGCTAAAGAACATTCTCTTTCTAGGTCTTCTTAACAAGTGCCATGGTTTGTTTTGGAGCCATCGGTGAACCAGATGATTTCACCTGAATTACCTGGGTGCATCACCTGTTCCTTAGATGGGATGATGATGTTCATTCGCTCAGTGACATGCTATCAAAACTCATGTGAAATATGGGTTCATCTAGTATTGTTCCAGTTCTATCAGTGCATCCTTCTCGAATATTATTCGGGGACCATTCATTCATTCATTCATAAATTGGGTTGTGCTCATCAGCCCAGGCACTTGATCTGAATCTTTGTACCATTTCCCATGTTATCTACTTCCATTCCAGTAGCTTCGTGTCTTCTATAAAGGTCACTAGTTTGACTGGAGGGATTTTCAGTAGTTGTGATGGTTGTATAACTTCCTCTCCAAAGTGCTTCCGTCTAAGTTCTTGTAAGTCCTCGCAGAAGCAGAGTATGTGAGTAGGTGTTTCATCTTCAAGTTCACATTTTCTGCACATAGGTTCACTAACTTTGCCCATATTGTACAGATGTTTCCTCAAGGTGCAGTGTCCAGTCACCAGGTCGGTAACTGTCTTCAAATGTCTCTTACCCAGTTTCAGTAGCCTAGTTGAGAGTTCCTTGTCTACCTTGTTCAGTAAACTCTTTGTATGAAGGTGCCCTCGTGTCACCCTCCATTTGAATTGGAGTTCCCTATCTAGCCAGTTCCCGATTTCCCCTCTTATGCAATCTTTTGTGATTCCACAAAACGGTTCCGGACCTATGAAGTCTCCTTTAGAGCCTTCTTTAGCTAACTGGTCCGCCATTTCATTACCTGCAATACCCTCATGTGCCGGCACCCATATTAGAGACACTTTGTTGTCTCTTGCCAGCCTGTTGAGGGATTCTTTATTCGGGGACCATAAGTCTCCCGATTTCAGCCTAAGAACTTCCATCATTGACTCCGCCTTTGTAAAAAGTTCCAAAGGAGGAAGTCCAATAAGGGCTTCTATTGATGCAGTCCTCGTGCTTTTCATTGTCCTGGTAATACCAAGAGGGGCTTGTCTTTGGATTGCAGTAATAAACTGCAGAGGATTCTTCTGTCCTCCTCCACCAGTCTATTGTTTTATAGGTGATCATTGGCCTTAACACAGTTGTGGAAAGCCAGGTATTCCCCAGGTTTTTGCCGATAACTCTTCTACATTGCCAAGAAAGCCTAGTCGCCCTCATAGTAATTTTTTCCAGGTGTGCATTCCAATTCAGTTTGGAATCTGTGGCCAGATATTTAATATAACTTCTTTGGACATTTCTAGTTTTTCTTCGAACATCAGTACTCTACCCTGCAGGAGTTTCTTCTATTTGTAAAAGCAATTAATTTTTTTTTATTTACTGAAAGGTCCTCTTCAAGTTACCATTCCTCCACAATTCGTAGTGCTTCCTGTAGAACATTCATAACCACCTCTGGGAATTTCCCATTGGTGACAATCACTATGTCGTCCGTAAAGCCCTCCGTCCATATGCCTTGATCATTCAACCTACTGATCAAGTCATCCACAACTAGGTTTCACGTGGTGAAAGAACTCAACCTTGAGGACATCCTTTAGTTCTATAGCTCTAAAGACGAGAAGGGGAAGGAAAAATACTGTTTCAAGGGAGAAAATGCATTTAGGATTTCTTGAACTAAATCTTTTGGTTTGCAAGTTATTGGGATGTGTTCAAATCTTTCTCTTGCAATCGTTCAGTGATGACCAGTGCTCATCAGTACGTGCTTAGCTGAATTTGGCCGGCAAATTGGGAGTTTACATTAAGATGAATCCTATCAATTTATTTTGCTTGGAAATTACGGTTCTTTGTTTTTAATCATCCTGCTTAATGGTAATGGGTTCGCAGAGTTTAAAAAATTACTAATTATAGATTAGTTTTAAGACTGTTAACGAAGTTTCTCGAACCAAATATTATGTTTTTTAAATATATTTTCCCTAGATACCTTTTTTTCAGGACATACCAGTATATACTAGCATCTCCGTAACAACTCGATTTTTTAAAGCAGAATATTTGAGAGAAAATTTAAAGTGTTAAAATTGTTTTCTTATCATCTAAACACAATTTGCTAACCCTGAATGTATAATTTTTAAATCGTATTATTATTACTACATTAAAATCTTGTTTCTAACTAAATATTTTGCTCTGGTTTTAAAGGGCCTGTTAACGATAACTTTTCATTTCCAGGTGGTAATACGAAGAGACAGAGGCGATAGAGAATCAGATATTCTTCAACACGCCTCGACCAAACCCAGCTGAAACAGACTTGTTGACTCATCTTTTAGTATTACTAGATTTTTAAACTTGCATTGACAAATCAATCGGGATGGAAAAAATATGAAATTATTTTTTAATAGGTTTGTCGTGGGGTATTGATACGAAAAGAGAATTTGACAAGAAAAAAAAACTAGTCAATTTACATAAAAACTGTTGGAACTGTATAAAAATATCTAGGGGTATATTTTTGCAAAAAAGAAAAAAGTTTTCAACAACTTCTTATACAAATTGTATATTTTTTAATGGACCATACAAGAAGTGTTTATTCGATTAAAAAATGTTGCAATTTGTGTACAGGGTGTCCAAAAATAGCTGCTAAATTCAAAAGACTGCTATAATTTTTGTTCTTAGGGTTAGAATTTTTATTAAATATATCAGATATACGGGGCGAGGCTAAAAATTGAAATAAATTTAATGTTGTTGATATTTTTGGACGTCCTGTGTAAATAAATTGAGTAGTGAATGTGTAAATAGGATTTTCTAATAATTTTTTGAGGCTGATAGTAACTCGTTTGCCAAAAATTTATTATCGTGCTTACTTTTTTTTCTAATTTTTACTCTTACTCTTACAAGTTTTTCGTATAAAATTGGCCAAATTACGGACTGAAGAATGATAATTGTACTGCCTTTTTAGCTCACTTTATTATTTGGTTGATTATATTGAAATGTTTACAAATTCTTTTTACAAACATTTACACACACAAAAACGATCCTGAGTAGTGAAACTTTTTTTCCTACACGAGCAAATAATGAATTATTTTCGGTGAAAATCACCCAAAATTTTCGTATTTAATTGTTTGCTAATAAAATCTATATATATATATATATAGTGATTTTTTTTTATACAATATTTTTATGACTTTTTTTTAAATTTTAGTTTATTGATTTGTTACGTAGTTTTCTAGCAAAATATTTAGTTGAATATTATATTGTTCATTAGTTGACTCGATCTAAAAACAAATTGCCTTTTTAATAAAATAAAAAAAATAAATAAATATAAAGCTTTGAAATAACGTAGGGGTGTATATATTACAAATTAGAAAATATATAAATTTTACAATTTTTTTTCTATTTAAATTATTCATATTTAACTGAATTTTCATCTTCTGTATTATATAATTATTTTTATAATTTCTATAAAATTTTGACTTAAATCTGTAAGATAATATCATAATTTGTAAATAAAAAAAAGAAAACACTCGATTTCCATTTCCTTAAAAAGACAATCAATTTTTTGCGAATAATCAAAATACGAATAAAAAAATCAATATTAAGAAAAAATGGAAAGTAATTTTCAAATCGTGGAAATTAAACATAATAGGTCAAAATATTGGGGAGGCAGCCGTTGTTGAAAGAGTAAAATACTCAGAAAAAACATGGAAAAATAATAAAATGTAATAAAAAATAATATTTAAACATACAAAAACAAACCAGTTTTTTTATGCGTTTAATCGGCGTGTGAGACGAGTCTTTAATAAAAACCTAAAGTTTCGGTTCACAGAATTTTCGACAAAGTACGGATGTTTATTTTGACATTTGACAAGATTATGCTCGAAGACAGATACTGACTCGATCTGTTTGTTTCATTCAAACCAAAATGCGAATAAAAATAACAAGTCATGATAAATATCAAGAAAAAAGAGAAAGTAATTTACAAATCGTGGAAATAAAATAGGTCAAAATAATGGGGGGCAGCCGTTGTTGAAAGAGTTAAACACTCAGGAAATACATGAAAAAAAGGGAAAATAATAAAATGCCAATATCTTCTGTATGTTCCTTGTGGTATATTCATGATTCTTTTTGATATTTTTCTTGATAACGGTAACTGGAACGCTACCGAAACGTTGAATTAAGACATATATAAATAATTAACAAAAAGAATATTAAAATGCAACAAAAACAAACCAATTTTTTTTTCTGCGTTTAATCGGTGGGTGTGAGACGAGTATTTAATAAAAAAACCAACAAACAGTTTTAGTTGACAGATTTTTCGACAAGTAGGGATGGGAATTTTGACGTTTGACAAAATTATGCTCGAAGACGGGTAATGACACGTCCTGTTTGTTTCATTCAAACCAAAATGTAAATAAAAATAAGAAGTCATGATCAATATCAAGAAAAAAACGGAAAGTAATTTACAAATCGTGGAAATTAAACAAAATAGGTCAAAATATTGGGGGGCAGCCGTTGTTGAAAGAGTAGAACACTCAGAAAATACATGAAAAAAAAGGGAAAATATTTTATTATTTTCTGTATGTTCCTTGTGGTATATTCGGGAGTAATACCACGAGTGCTTAAAAATTACCGATAATTTCCATGAAAGCTTGTCTCCATATACTATTCTTATTCTTTTCCGTGTTTTTGGATACACTTTTAATGACATTTTTGTCAATTTCCCGTTCTGTTATATCTCCGAATCGATTCATAACCTCTAAGAAACTCTTCTTTGACGTTTCACGTTTATTATTTTAACGTTGTTTGACAACGGTTGTCATGGCAACGTGGAATATCCGCTGAATTCCTGTTTAATAATTTAGCATTCGTTCCATTGATACAACTTGTATGAGTGAAATATTCGTTATTATTTTTGATATTTTTCTTGATAACGGTAACTGGAACACTACCGAAACGTTGAATTAAAAAATATAAAAAAGATTGTGGTTTAATTTCCACAAAATAATTAACAAAAAGAATATTAAAATGCAACAAAAAATAATATTTAAAGTATATAAAAACTAACCAATTTTTTTATGAGTTTCATCGGCGCGTGTGAGACGAGTCTTTTAAAAACCTAAAGTTTCGGTTGACAGATTTTTCGACAAAGTACGGATGGAAATTTTGACGTTTTACAAAATTTTGGAAATTTTAACAAAAAAATTAGTGGGCAGCAGTAGTTGAAAGAATAAAACACTCAAGAAATATAATAAAAGAAAGTAAAATATTCAAAGTATTATTTTTTTTTTAGTAAAGTAAAGATAACGTTATTATTTCGATCAACCAGTTCTAGATTTATGCATTAAAACAACATTATAATTGCGTAGATTGAACATGTACTGATAAAATTAATCGTTGTCATGTACTTTGAAATAAAAAACTTGTAATTACTTATTTTTAACGTTTATTAAATTACGCTTAAAGTTAAAAAAAGTGTTTACTGTAACAACTATTATTAGTCATATCATGGAGATAATTAAATTCCGTCTGCCGATGGACTTGACGTTTACCGTTCCCATTGATAATAACCTAGTCGTCAACATAATAACCCTTATCTTTTCTTAAGCAAATTGGCTTGTCCTTAAAATAATATATAAATAATAAATAATATTTAAATAATTCAAATAGAAAAAAAATTACCAAAAAAATCTAGTAACTCTTTTGACAGATTAGGTATCCTTCAAAAATACAGCGTCAAGATGATGAATGACAAATTTGTACAGGCGGAGTTTAAAAATGAATAATTTATTTAAAAAAAATCTTTTTCCTACAACCACTATGCAAAATACGCGTTTCTACACAAATTTTTATACGCAAAGCAAGCCTATTCTTAATATATTTGATAACTGTTGGAAAAGTACACGCTACGGCACTTTTCCGCACCGAAATGTCAAACACAGCTACCTATGACCTGTCATATTTTTTTTTACAATTCAACATATTTATTATAGTGAACAAATTTTAAATTTAAACCAAAAGTAAGTTAGTAAAAGCTATTTTTTTCTGTCAATAATAAATGTGGTTGTAGAAAAAATATTGTGTAGAATTGTGTACGCAAAGTACTTTTCCCACTCGCAAGATTTGTGGGAAAAATGACGCTTTGCGCACTTGTTGTACAAACTACTATTTTTTTGTTTATATTAAATCTTTTTGTATCTAAATAATGTACCTGAAGTAATTTTCTCTTTTTACTATACAGGATGTCCGTCAATACAATCTGATATTTTATTTTCTTTGTATGCCAGCAGAAATAATATCGAAACAACTTTCGAATAAATTTTTAATTATTTTTTCATTTAAGTACGAGTACCTCATCATTCAAACTATCTGAACTAAAATAAATTACAGATACGAGAGCTAATTGTACTATGCACTTTGGAGCTGCAAACATTTTTATTACTTTGTTTTATTTTAAAATCTTTACACATGTTTTAGTGATAACATTGTTTTGAAATTATTTTATATCGCAACCGCAACTTTATCAATTTAAATAAAAAGAAAGGTACTTTTACAATATGAATTTTCACTTTTCAGTGGTCTTATCTCACAGACATCTTACCGGATGTCTTACTAGATAGGACCAATTCTAAAAATCAAAATTCAATTTCGGCCGGAACAGTATTCAGGCCATCTCCCGCTTCCATTGATAATAGTTGACGTAGTTGCATCCGAAACGTCTGGGTCCAACCCTATTCATTCGGGTTGTGCTCAACAGCAATCTTTGTACCATATCCCATGTTATCTACTTCCGTTCCAGAAGCTTCCTGTCTTCCATAAAGGTCACTAGTTTGACTGGAGGAACTTTCAGTAGTTGTAATGGTTGTATTAATTCCTCTCCAAAGTGCTTCCGTCTAAGTTCTTGTATGTGAGTAGGTGTTTCATCATCAAGTTCACGTTTTTAACTTTGCCCATTTTGTGCAGATGTTTGCTCAGGGTGCAGTGTCCAGTCACCAAGTCGGTAACTGTCTTCAAATGTCTCTTACTCAGTTTCAATAGCCTAGTTGAGAGTTCATTGTCTACCTTGTTCAGTAAACTATTTATATGGAGTAGCCCTCCATTTTAGTTGGTGTTCCCTATCTAGCCAGTTCCGTATTTCCCCTCTTATACAATCTTTTGTGATTCCACAAAACGTTTCCGGACCTATGAAATCTCCTTTAGAACCTGGTCCGTTTAGCTAACTAGTCCGCCATTTCATTACCTGCAATCCCCTTATCTGCCGGCACCCATATTAGAAACACTTTTGTTGTCTCTTGCTAGTCTGTTGAGGTATTCGTTGCAGTTTTTAACCAGTCTAGACCTAGTTGCATTGTCTTTAAACCCAAGAAACATTAATGACAATTTCTTTGCAAAGTTCAATTTCAAAATATTTGCATTGATTGTCTAACTGTCGAAATTTTTAGAATAATTCTTAATAACGGAACTGGAACACTGCTGAAACGTTTAAAATGAAAATATTCAAAGAATAATGTGGTTCAATTCCCCCCCAAAAATATAAATTACATAGTATAAAATATACTAGTATCTCAAACTCGAAAAAATCATTTCCAAATCTGGTAATATATTTAATCTTGAGATAATATTATTTTTATAGCTTATCTTTGTCGAGTAGCATACAAACATATCTAATAGTCTAAATCTAAATCCTTTTCTTTTTTTTTTAATTTCTAGATTATAGCTATTCAGCATCCACTTAGTTCCAATAGATAACACTAATTGGGCATTAGCCGCCCCTGACCTTCAGATAGTAGTGTAGAATTATTTATTCCGTCAACACGTAATCATCCATTAAAAATTCATATAATTTAGAAAATATACTTAAATATAAGTTCGGCAACTTTAAAGACCTATAACTCAGAAACGAGGGGTCGTATGAGAACATTTTTCTTATGTCACAGCATTATTTTCACGTCATCTACTCACTCCCGAATTTTTTGCATAAGTCCCGGAACACCCTGTATAAATATTTGGGGTCCAGAATCCACAGTTTAAAAATTGAACGTTCTCAATGAACCACCCTGTATATGTCCGTAAGAATGGTAAACAATTATATGGAAAAATAACATCGTTGATCAATTCCTTGACCTCAATTTTACAGTACATCATTTTAACGAAATTGAGATAAATAAATGAGCATATCTGCGATAGGCATCAAATATATATCACTTGACGGACATCCTGTATGAAAATTTTAATAAAAAATATGTTCTTGGACACCGAGTTTGCTGTATATATTTAGAATAAAACTGTAGCATTAGACAAAATATAGCAGAAAGTGTAAAAAAATGGGAATCTGAAAAAAGGCAGGATGTCCCTTACTTTAGGTTTTAGTCATAATTGGGGGACAGACTTGGATTTCGAAGGTTGCAACTGCAATATTTTGTCCGAATTCGATTTTTTTTTTAAATTTTGATTAAAATAGCGATAGATTTTTCTTCTTGTATCAATATATGTAAACATTAGTAACATAGATTTGGATGAATCTCAGGGAAGAAAACCTTATAGTTAACTTGTAAAATTACTTGTTGCCAGTACACAGCCATATTAGTATATAATGAAAAAAAATAAATAAATATGTGTATGTATATATAGTAGACTTTGGTAGATGCCATCTTATGTTCATAAATTTAGTAAAGACACGCGATAGGCGGACCTTAAAATCTAGTTTTATAAAATACTAAAAGGATCCCTATTTTTCTGCTCATATTTTTGGGGTTTTTGTACTTTTATAAATTTAGAATAAGGAATTTTTAGATTTAATAATGTATATTATTATTATTATTATTATGTTGTTTTCACTATTGTAAAGCTGTATATTTTTTTTGTTTTTGTTTGTAATATAAGTATTTGTAGAAAAAGTGATTTTTATTTTTTTGCCTTCCAACAGCGAAAAATTTATATCCTTTTTGGTACGTCACTGACTTTGCACTGAATAGTAATAGTAGAGATGGAACTTTAAATCGTCTAAAAATAAACATTTTGTTTATTCATTTTAGGTGTCAAGTAACTTTGTTTATACAATCCAATGGTGTACAATTGGTACATTGAACTAAAAAAAATGAAATTCAAACAATTTAATAGTAAAAAATTGCACGTGCAACCCCGTACACGTGATAGAAGTGAAAAATCAAGTACTATGTAAAAATCCTGGATTCATTACTCACATTGGAATTACTGGCACACACCATACCAATGAAGACACCTTTTCCGTTACCACAACAAACACGATCTTCCAAATGACACCAAGCTTGGATTCAAAATCAAAAAATATTTGCAAAATTGATAGTATGAGGGAGGTAACCACCGTAATTCACTTACGATTCAATTTGGGTGAGAAACTAGTCACGAAAGACCTGCATTTCCTGCAAAAACTCTTTGTTTACGAGATTCATAGACAACAAGCTTAGGAAGTCGATCAAAAAGGACGGCGAGGTTGACAATAGCACTACTGGATGGTGAGACAGAAAAACTAGATATTATACCAGGCCGTTAAGAAAACAGTACATAGTTCGAAAAGCGTCCGCTAAATAAACAAATGGCGCAGCATGTGTATCAATAATGAAGGGATGCCCACAGGGAGGAGTCCTATCACCTTTGCTGTCATAGACGAACTCTTGGAGGAATTGAACAGGAAGGGGATATACACCAAGGGATATGCAGATGATCTGACAATACTTGTACTGGGGAAATACCCTGATGTTATATCGGAGCTGATGCAACAAGCTCTGGAAATGGTGTAGGAGGGAATGCCTAAGGATAAAAACTGCGCTCATTCCCTTCACTAGAAAAAGAAAGCCTGAGAGATTAAAACTGCCAAGCCTCTTCAACGTGCAGCTGCGTCTTAGCCAAGAGATCAAGTATTTGGAGGAAGCACATGCATACAATTGGCATATATATAGGGAGGAACCTATCTGTCGGGTGTGAATGGAAGAGGAGGAAACAACCTCTCACGTTATCTTCGAATGTGAAGCACTGTCTCATTGGAGATATAGACTCCTAGCACTAGAGTATCCAAAGGAGGATTTCTCCAAGAAGGACCTAGTGAAAGGATTGTTGAGCTACTGGTCTCTTCACATAAACGGTACAACCAAGAGCACAAAAAGCCTAAGGATGAGGTCTTAAGCCTATGACTGGTGGTGCCGTACCAATCAATTAATCAATTACACCAAACTTGGATTCAAAAAGTCAATAATAGAATATTTGCTCTACAGAGCTGTGCACAAAATCCAACCCTTTATTGGTTGCCTCTCCCTGTACTTCTTAACCAGAAAAGAAGCAACTACTACTTATTAGAAGCTTGCGAATCAACCATACTAAACTAAAACCCAGTTAAAGTTCGTCCAACACCTATTGCAGAAGCTAAAACACAAAGTCTGTGGCAAATGGTGTTCTCCAATGCCAAACACACCTTTCCACACGCTGAGAAGCTAAAACACGTTTTGATTCCATATAAGAACTCCATGAAAAGATATAAAAATGCGCTCCAATCCTTGACTATACCATATTCCCCAAAACAGGCAGGCAAATAATTACCGGCAAGATTTCCATATTATATAACTCACCTTGACTTCTATTTTTGATACGATACCTAGCATGGGCGTATCCAGGGAGGGACAGGGGAGAGCAGCTGCCCCCCTTAAGAAGAAGTTTGTCGAAATTGTGGGAGGTTTGGAAAAGCTTTTCTAGGAAAAGAATAGTAGCTTTTCAGTTGTTATCCCCAGTTGAGCAAACCATTTATGTAATACAGACAAATACGATTCGCTGCTGCAGCCCGTCGCAAACACATTACAGTCTAAAACCTTGGATGTAATTAATTATGTAGAGCTCGTTCAAACCATAACGGCAGTTACAGAACACGGACATTTTGCTGAAGAATTATTAAAATCAGCTAATGAAGTTGCTAAGCCTTCGAATTCCAAGGATATCAATAATATACGGCAAATCATCCAGCTGCGTGCCCTATTTGGATTCATTATTATCCTTATTAGAGGCAAGATTCGGTAAAGACCAATCACCAGCGTTTGCTCTTTTATTATGTTTGTTCCAACCAGCGTCAGAAACCGTCAGGATTCTGCGCAGTAACTTAAATACGTTCCAACCAGACATACAAAACGATTAGTTAACGATCAGTTTCTTGTTCCAACCAAAAATTAAAACGGTTTGAAAACTATCAGAACGGTTTACGGATCTTCTTCTGACCACTAATCTGGCGCATGCGAATCGCTGTGTTTTTATTTTATTTTACAGTTTCTTTCACTGTTTCATTGAATTGCGGCATAATCTTAAAGTGTGAATTGTGTTTGTATTTAGATATAATTAAAAAGCTTGGTTTTATTCCTAATTTTGATCATAATGCCTTTGGATCAGCTGATTAACGATGCCAACATAAGCGCATGTTCAGTACAGACTGAAGTTGTCAGATGTTCCAACCATAAACATAAATTGATCAGGGATCAGATGTTTTGATAGACATGCACGTTGAAAACGATTTGAAAATTGTTGGAAATCAGTTTGTGATTTGTGGTTGGAACAAACCTTTGCTACACTTTTCTAAAATGGTAAAACTTACAGCGCTAAAATTGAGAAAATGTATGGACGTAGTATACAAATTCTATGAATTAGCATGGATCACATCAGTTGCTGATCTATGGCGCAGTCTTTGGATAAATAAGCAGGAAGATTTGGAGGTAACAAAATTAAAACAACAAGCTGAATATTTTTATTCAGAAGTAAAAGCAGCACTAGAAATTTACTGGCTTGATCCACGATTCAGTACATTCAGACTCGTAAAAACATGGCTGAGATCAATAATGGTCCAAGACAGGTTAAATGGGCTCAGTATGGACGATTTTTCCACGGGAGACGTCATAAACCTTTTTACTGAAAGTTATTTTCAAAATAAAATTCGAATTGAATTGAGATACTTAAATTTATGTTTATTTATTTGACTACCTCTACGCGCAATATATCTTATGTAAGGGTGTCTTCGTATAGTCCGTCCATAAAAACTCCTTTCTTAGCCAGAAGCTGATACCTAAAATCTAGTTTATATAAATCTGGTTCACTGCCAGGAAATTAACGATATAAATTTATGACTATATTTAATTAAATATCAACTTTATTAATAAAAAAAATCCAATATTTTTTTCTCACTGCTCACTGTATATAAACACGGTACAAACAGAAATTATTGAGAATCGAGCCTCTTTGCACGTGAGCATCGACCGAGTCACACAATTTGCCGTTTGTTATAAAAGCTGGGATAAACGCAGCATGATATCCACATCCAGTGTTATTCAATTTTGAACCGTTTCGCTGCTACTATCGGTGTTTACTAGCATATAAGTAAATAGAAAATTTGCAATAAATAATAATAAACATTTAATAGAACGTGAATTTATTGTTGTCTGGATAAGATACAGACAGTGTTGTGTGTAGGAAGATGTTGGAATTTAGCAATTAGTGAACCATGACTGAGCTTCGAGATTTTGTTGAGAAAAAGGAAAAAATTAGGTGTAGTAATTGCTACCATAAATTTACCTATTTTATTGTTACACATACTGAAAAGGCTTTTTACAAGTAAGTATAATAATATAAGTTGGAGGTTAGTTCTGGGATGGTTATTTTTTCTTCTTTTGTTATGCACACGTGTGTATTGATCTATTTTAATGGGCACGACAGGGCCTGACTCACTATTTTTAACTTTTAAGGCAAACAAAAATAAGCATTTGAAATTGTCATCCAATTTATACTTATGATTCCAAATTAATTATGATTCCAATTACAATCATTCAAGTCATGACTAATAATTGGTGTTGCATTTTTTTATTTCTCAAGATAAATATTGTAGACTGTTATAGTTTGTAGAAAATTTGTTAAGACGTACTTTGTTTATATACATATTACTGTTTATTTTTAAAGTTGTTGTTTAAACAATAAATAATTAACTGAAATTTTAAATATTTCTAATTATTGCTTGACAATATGTAATTATTTTTAATAACCAGTTCATACAAGGACTTCTATATAGAATATAAAATGTTTATCACGCAACTGTTGTTTATAAAAAATTAATTTCAAATTGGTCGGATTTTTAAATATTTGCAAAAAAATTAAATAGTAGAATTTTTATAAAAAGATTGACCTTTAACAAATTAAAGCGATGACGGTATTTTTCCGTCTGATTAAGATTATCTGGAACCAGTTTAATGTTTTTGTATTTTGTCTTTCAAGGTGATAAAATGGACAAAATTTTTTATACTTATAGTATAATTTTCTGACAAAAAAAATGTAAAGTTCGTTCAGAGGTATTTCGTTTTCTTAGAAAAACCTCCATTTGTAAAACGAATCCTAGTAGATTGTTCTTTTTTCATAGGGGCGGATTTATACAGGGTTGGGATAAAGTATGGAACCAAGTAAATATCTTTCAAACGAAAAGAACGATATTTATGAACATTTGCAGGTATAGTAAATTTTATACCCATTTAGAATAAGACCATCCTTATTTATTATTAATAAATCGGTTGAAACAAAAAATTACCAACAAAAATGAACGTCGTAACTAATTTATTAGATGTCACGTTTTTAAAGTTACGTCAAATATTGATTTCATGTTAATGTCATAACGCAAAATAAGATATAAAAATGCGATATTCTGATGAATCCAAAAAACTTATGCTTAATGTAGTAAACTATTTTCAAAACGATTTAGGATCTCGATTTAAGGCAATTCAAAAAGCGTCCGAAGCACTAAAAGTTCCAGAAAGCACATTATATAATCTTGAAAAACCAAACAGAGCTACAGATTTCGAATTTAGAAGAAATATGTCTGCAAGCGTTTCCCGGAGCAAAACCCGAATTACAAAAAATATCCTGCATTGTTTGAGGGAAGTAATTTATAAAATGTATGCGCGAAAGGATAAAATCACAGTAGAAACTATTTTACGGCAATTTATCGAAGAGTCTCCAGAAACTAAGATTTCTAAAGGTTCGTTATATTTGGGAATTAAAAAAATGGGTTTTCATTTCAAAAAACAGGATGGAAGAAAACATTTATTGGAAATGCCTGCAGTCAGATTAAAAAGAATATTATTTTTGAACAAATACCATGCTGCTAAAAGCGAAAAGCTCTTTACACCTGTTTTTCTGGATGAGGCATGGGTTTTTAGTAAAAGCGGGGACAGAAAGAATGTGGCAAGATGGTACTAAACACAGTGATTTAAAAATAACTGGAAGTGGGACACGATATGTAATTGTTCATGCCGGTAATAAAAAAGGTTTTGTGGCAAATGCATCGCTTATTTTTAAATGCAATAAAAAAACAGGCGATTACCATGATAACATGAACACCGAAAATTTTGAAAATTGGTTTAAACAGCAACTAATTGTAAACTTGGAAGAACCATCGTTAATTATAATGGATAACGCAACGAATCACAGTCGCCTGGATGAAGAAATCCAAAGAAAAAGTTGGAGTAAAACACGCATGTTAGAATGGCTCAAAAAAAAGAATATTCCTTTTCCAGATCACATTTTAAAGGATGCTGTTTGGAATATAATTGAAAAGCAAGTTTTGCCAGAAAAAAATTATCATTTAGACAAATACGCTGCCGAGCATGGTCATTGTGTTCTCAGGCTACCACCCTATCATTGCCATTTTAATGCCATCGAAATGGTATGGTCAGAAACTAAAAGGCATTATGACCAAGCTATTACGAAAACTGCAAGGTCACCTAGTGAAGTCTTAAAAGTATGGAATGACGTTGTAAAAAATGTACCGGAGCAACACTGGCAGAATTACATAAATCATACAGAGAAAATTATTTCTGAAGCATGGGAAGTAGAAAACAAACTGGACCTACTAAACATCGAACCTATGGTGATCTCTGTATCCAATGAATCCGATGATGAACTATCACTTTCCGAAAGTTATTCTGATTTAGAAACTAATTAAACTTTGCCTTGAAGATCACGTTGTCATTTTTTTAAAATCTAGAATTTATACTTAATCGAACTCTGAATTGCCATATTTTTTTAAGAAAACTATGTATCTAGTTAATAAAACAATGTTTTTAAAATTAGTGCGCTTCTTTTATATTCTTTTATTATGTCAACATCTTTAGAATTTTATGAATTTCATAAAATTAATTTTTATTATTACAAACCGCCACTGATAATATGAAATTTCAAGTCACTACGCCAATGCAATAAGAAATATGTCAAGCATTTGACATGACAAAGGTCATAACCTAATTTTTTTCATGCGGGTTCAGATGGTTCAAGAAGCCGCATACGTTAAGTTACTAAAACGGCTGGTACCTCTAAATAGGTATTAATTTTACTATAAGTGCAATGAAACTGTAACGGTAAATGTATGCTTTTAGTTGGGCGCCAATTTGTAACGGTAAAGGAGCCAATTTGTAACGGTAAAGGCTGTACCTCACAGGGCACCAGCTCGAAGGGCTCCGGCTAGAGACTCCTCTCAAGGGTGATTCGACCCCAAGTTTATGCTGCACAAGTGCTACAGGAAGGTTGTAAAAGTTGAGGGCGCCACTACCTTTTTAACGATGAAAACTACAAAACACTAAGGCGGAAAAGGTAGAAACGCCTTGTAAAATTTAAATGAAAGTTAATAATTACAGTGATCCCGGGCGGATCTCCCTCAACTTTTATAGTTGAGGATTTTAATAAAAAAAAAAGAATTAAAAACAAATTTTTAATTTATTCTGCCACAGGAAATGAATAACGGAATTTAATAGAGGAATTTGTACTTTTATAGGTACTTAGCTTAGATGAAGTGGTTTCCTGGAGAAGAAGTCAGGTCTTGATCTGAGCTGATGTGTTCTGTTCTAGGGCGGTATTTTGGGGTTCTATCCTTAGCTTTATATCCTCGGGTTGTATCCTAGGCTATATTCTTGGGTTATATTCTCGGCGTTAAATTCTTGGGTTATATCCTAGCCTAGGGTTATATTCTTGGGTTTATATCCTCGGCGTTATATTCTAGCCTAGGGTTATATTCTCGGGTTCTATCCTAGCCTAGGGGCTGTGCTTACCTAGAAGTACAGGTGGATCAGGGATATGTAGGAACTTGAATGTAATGGCGCATTATGTTGGTCAGCTTTTCAGGTTAAAGAAAAGGAAGGCAGTTATTTGAAAGTCAAAAAAATTGATTTAATTTACTGAAAGCTTTACAACATTATATGTTCCATGTTAAAACAGTAAAAATAGCAATTATCGGCTAAATTAAAAAAATATACTAATGATCCGAAAGAAACTAATCATAGCAAAAAGTTATTTATTTAGTTATATGAGAATATATCGTGCTTAGGAAATATATGGAACCGGCACTGGCGTTACGAAAGAATATTTTATAGGTTAACAGTAATTTATAAAAATGTTATTTTATAATAAAAAGAGTTATTTCACAACTGAAAAAGCTTGAAAATGTTTGTATAAAAGTGAAACAGTGAATTATAAAAGAATATTTGGTTTAAAACTACCATATTAGTATAAAAGAACAGTTTATGACCACGTGTTGAATTTAATTTCGTCTATCTCTGTAAAAAAATAAAGAATGCATACGAAAATTATATCAGACAGTACTTTAGAAGAAGCTTATTAATTATAAATTATGATTTTGAACTTACCACAGCAAAATTCATAAGATAGGTACTTAAGATATGAAAGATAGCGAAAGATGATCTCTCCCCTTAGGCGGTCGTTAACAGAAAGGAAAGGGGTGTCTCTCGTGGTGTTGGAAAAAATGGAAGCGTCCGTTGGCAGACGTCAATAATTGGATGTGGCTAGTGACGACGAGCGCTAATTAAAAGGATTTATTCTGTAAAATCGAAACAGGTCGATAGACATGTTACAATTCATAGAGTGGCCTGCTCGTTTTCCGGATCTTAGCCCGTTAGATTTTTTTCTTTGGGGTTATCTAAAATCACGTGTTTACGTTAGACGACCAACAAACTTACAGGAATTGAGACAAAGAATTATTGATGAATGTGAACTAATACGTGGAGAAGTCTTGGAAAGAATGACTCAAGAATTTGTTAATAGGATGGTATATTGTCAGCAAGTAAACGGCGAGCATTTTGAACATTTGAAGTAATTTTGTTTCTCATTATTCTAAAATAATGAAATGTACACCTATTTTACAACTAACAGTGAGTTATTCCTCGTTTTTACAAAATTTTTTACACTAAATTCAGTATGTATGAATTCAAAATAACAAGCTCTTTCAAAATCTGTAAAAATATATAGGGTGTCCCATTTAAATTGAAGAAGTTGATGGCATTTCCGGTTAAACCGGAAGTATATTATCAACAAAAAAATGTACATCAGATGCATTTTGTTCCATTGCACTTACCTGCAGATTTTCATAAATAGCGTTCTCTTCGTTTAAAAGATATTTACTTGGTTCCATACTTTATCCCAACCCTGTATACATATTATTTAAGGGCCGTTCGGCAATTAACTCCGAAATGGAGATTGAAAGGAGTAGAGCAGAAGCAGATTTCTCGTAGAGTAAAAGGATCGTTTGTTACCGAACTCTCAAACTGTCAAACGAGGACCATTTATCAAACGTCAAATTCAAACAAATGTCACTTGGTGTAATATTTTTGTGGTTACTTTTTAGTATTTTTATAAAATATGAATAATTATTACTTCACACTTGTAAACTATGTAACCTAAAATACGTAAGAATTTTATTTTTTGGCCGGTAATCGAAATGCGCATATTCGCTCCTAAAACCCTATCTCGCCGAGGTGGTACTATTGGACCAGCTCTTTTCACAACACTCCACTGACTCCACAGTAAACGAACGATTTCTGCTCCTTTTACTCGTTCTGTAGTAACCGAACGGTTTAAAGAAGGGAGGAGTATTCGGAGTAACATTGCCGAACGGCCCTTTAGTAGCGTTCGGTATTAACCTCAGGACCCGGATCTTTGAACGTTCGACTATTCGCGAGAACGTCGAATGGATTTTATGGTACGAATGATTTCTGCCTGTTCACCAGACTTGGCAGCTTCTGACTTTTTTCTGTGGGGTTATCTAAAGCTAAAGCTAAATTAAACCCACCCAGAACTAGAAACGAACTGAAGGAGCGAATCCAATAGGAAATCAACAACATTCCATTGGATATGTTGTATGTATGTATGTAAATTCACTGAGACCTAAAAGATCTATTCTGCCCCTTAGGTACTTCTACTTAGTTCCTGATGAAAGTCTCAGAGACTAGTAGCTCCTTTAGTCCTATTTCCCGGAGGAATTTTAGGATATCTGCAGGCTTTAACTTAGGTAAATGTCCCTCTTCAATCCAGTAATCTCCAAGGTGTTGTGCCCTAGGATTCTGAATTGCTGTGCAGTTCGCAAGTATGTGGATGGAGGTTTCTTCTTCCATACCACAGAATCTACATTCTTCTTCCTCCACTATTTTGAGCTTTTTCAGGTGCCCATTCAGGCGACAATGTCCCGTTAGGATCCCTGTTAAAACTCTTAGTGCAGTTTTACTTTGATTTATGCATTCATTTGATCTCAACAGGTTGTAGTCACCCAGAAGAATCTTTGATTGCCTAAGTCCTACTAGATCTTTCCAATGGTCAGATATTCTCTTTTCTTCGGCTTTGCCTATTTCTTCCAATATTACATTGGAGCTGATACCGCAAAATGGTTCCGGCCTCCAAAAGGGTGTTCCAGTCCCCCTCTTTGCTAGTTCATCTGCTATTTCATTTCCTTCTATCCCTGTGTGTCCTGGAATCCACAGTAAGGTGACTATATTGTTCTCGACTAGTTCATTGAGTTTGCCTAGGCATTCCCACACCATTTTGGAACTGTTAACACAAGAGCCCAGTGCTTTAATGGCTGCTTGACTATCCGACATTATGATAATTATTTGCCTTCAATATCCTTTATCAATATTGAACTGGGCACACTTTCTTATGGCGTGAATTTCCGCTTGAAAGATACTCGGGGTTTTTCCCAAGCTTTCAGAGTGTTTGGTTCCTGATGGTCCGTACACTCCATTGGATATGTTACACAGAGTCTTGGGATCCTTCACCAAAAGACTTCAAGAATATGTTCGGAACGAAGAACGCCATCTTACAGATATAGTTTTCAAATTTTTTTTGATATATCCTCATTAATTTCCACTAATTTAGATAACATTTATGTAAAAGTTTAATAAACATTAATAATTAAGATTCAAGTCTTTCACTGCTGGACCCTGTATTTGACCGAACTCGCTTTTTGTAAAAAAAACTTTTCTCTAATGAAAATACTTGGCTCTCTCCAAGGCGTTGCATCTTTATTTTTGATTGACTGTTCTCGTCTATTTTAGGTATTTTGTAATTTTTTTAATGCCTTTTGCCAACTGTTCTTCTTTACACGTTTAATAAAATTTTAAACGAAAAATTACAAAGAAATCTAGATTTATTACCAAAACTACATAATACATAGGCACAATACAAATACATATTTGTGAAAAAAATGATCGAGATTTTATAACTACTCAAATAATAATAATACACATATAGTATGTAAATAGCTGATTAATTAATCAGCGTTTACATTTCAAGGATTTCTCAGAATTTTCACCACAAGTGGTTATCATGCACATTGTGAATGTTTATCAAAAACTGTCTCACAGAGCCGGTTTTAGCATCACCCATCCTCTGGGTAAAATGGCCTAGGCAAGCAGCCCATCAGGAAAAAATGTGAAAGGTACAGTTGCACCTAATCTGTCAAGATGTCAGTTAAAGGTTTTGAAGATTTTTGAAGTTGAAAAATATACCATTTTGTTGACTTTTTTACTTTTGAACCTGATGGAAAATTCCTTCAGAGGAATCCCAAAGCACTGATTGTTGGTACCTTATGATGATAATAATTTGTTGATCAGTTAACTCATCTTACCATCTTCCAACTGGCTATAGAACCGTTCTAGGTATCGTTCGCGCAAGTGCTGATTCGTTCCAACAAGGTCTAGAATCAGTTCAGAACTTGGCGGAGCACGCACAAATGAATATGTTCGTTCCAACGTAACGGAATCGATTCGGAACTAAGTTGGTTCATTGTTCCAACGTAACGTGAACTGTTCTGGAACTAGTTCAAGGATGGTGAAAACGGTTCGAGGTCCGAAGCAAGAATTGTTGAATCGTTTTGTTAGAGGCATGCGCGGTGATGTTTAATTTGATGTAGATTTGGTTTTTCAGAAGTTGAGGTTAAGTTTTCTATGATATTATTCTAATATTTTCATCAGATACTCACCTTGCAGTACATTCATTTTTGTTAATTTTAATTTGAAGCTAAATTATTAGTAATGACCATAGATAAAGGATGCGTTAGGTTAGGTTGATGAAATGACAAGGTCGCTCCAACCTGAAATTTGGAACCGTTCCTATAACGCGCTTTACTGAAACATGCGCACAAATTAATTCGTAACCAGTTCAAGAACTGTCTTCGAAATGGTTGTTGGGACGGTACAAAAACTACCTTACGGAAGGGGTGACCATCCCTAATTCGAGTATGCGCACTATACAGTACTCGATACGCCACTACGCAAGATTTTTTCGTCAGTCTACACAACCATTGCCGCTTGTCCCACTCCAATCCGATCAATAATAAGAAATTTAGATCTTAATGCCCTTTTTACATCGAACAACGATACCCCCCGAATGCTCCAGTCACACAGTAGATAATTTTTTTTTATACCTCTTTTCGCAGCTTATACTTATAACGGCCAGATTTGTTGTGTATCTTACTATAGACGTGCAGGTCCATGGTTCTCATCCACACAAAATTTTTTTTTAATTTAAAGCCGACATTTTTCGAAGCTTGGGGGGTCTAGATTTAAAGAGGCGATAACTAGAGGAGTATATTCCGTCATCTGCGCATGCGACTTTCTCGCTACGAGGTTCGCGGAGAAGGAAAAATAACCATTCTCCTTAAAGAACCTTCAAGGGGAAGGGTAAATGGTTCCTTCCCCCTTCTTGAAAAAGTAAGAGCCGCGAGTTGCGACCCTCGGAGCGAGAGAGTCGCAACGCGGATGACGGAATATGCTCCTCTAGTTATCGCCTCTTCTAGATTTAGGGGTCCTAAATTTAACGCTAGACAGGTGACAGGTAACATATGACTGGTAAAAGGTGATAGGTAACATGCAACATTTGACAGGTCACTTACACAGCAACCGTTACCCTCATTCCAAAAAAGTGTCAATTTTGCTAATTCTGAGTGGCTCGATTTCGGTGACATCCTTATGGAGATTCCCATGTTAGCGCCTCCTCCATGTTAACCAGAACCGGAACTCGGAGCGGTCTCTTGGAACAAACCAATTTTGAAAACTATTTTTAAATGCGATTTTCACTTGATACAGGAATGCGGAAAACGATAATTTTATCAAACAATGTTATCAATTTTTTTTTATTTTGATTTTTTCATAGATTTAAAATTGAGTAGACAAGTGACTAGTCTATCATTCATAGTGCAAGTAGACTAGTAGATATAAATTTTTTTCAGGAAATTAATAAATACTACACTGTATTATTTACACCGGCACACACAAAAAAAAGTGGAATGTGCACCTAAGGGTACGTATTTCGACGCCCCGAATCCGAATTCAAGGTCACTTTGACCTATAGAGACCCTGCGTGACCTTAATAATTAGACTCTAGCGTCCATGGTGGCGAAAATTAGCATCTACTGCGCAACATTTTTAAGACAATTATTTTAAAAAAATTTAGTTTACAATAAAAAAGTCCAAGAACATTTTGTTACGTTGAATTAAAATTATAAATAATAGAGATAGAGTTCCGGAAGTAGGAACTTTTTTATTGGAAATTTCCTCCTCTTTAAGGATATTTTTCCAAAATGCCTTGAATTTTAATAATTTTTGAGTTATAAACAAAAAACTAAATGCTATCTCTTTTTTATCTTAATTTGTTGATAACAATTGCAATTTTTTATGTGCTAGTACATACTTTCGATACATTTTTCTAGACGTAATTGCGAATCGACTGAGCAATCGCTCATATTTTTAGGAGCTGTTGAAACTACACGTTCAACAATTTGTATATTTATATTTTAGTTTCTTTGTATATTTATGTAGAGTTATATTTTAGTCCTTCAATTTCATTCGAAATTCCTACCAGCGCGCCACTGCCTCCAAAACACTTCTACCTTAGTTCAAAACCGCGTTTTGTTTTCTTTTCCCTGGCGGCTGATCGGCGCCTTACAATATTTACTATTATTATTCGGCAGTTGAAGTAGGCGTGACTAAACGCACACTTCGCGCCTAAATGTATTATCTCCCTGGTTTTTACGAGGCTAGTTCAGCTAGTACACAGTTTTATAATACCTACTTGTAATGCCTACGAGATTTTACGCCTCTATCGGTTTTTGTACGTAACCAGGGAATCTTAGTATACGTATCGGAACAAGCGCTTATCTTACGCGAGTTTTACCTTCAGTCTCTGAAGAAGATAACTTGGTTATCGAAACGCGCGTAAGATAGTGTAAAGTGTTAGTGTTGGTGTAGTGTAAACAGTGTTCAGTGGATTATAAATAGAAAACAAATTTCAACGCCTGAAATAAAAACTGCATTTTTTCGCAATTTTCAAGAGTTTTGTGCAATTTTCTTACATTTAAAACGGCTTATGGTCTAAATAAACTTTGTATTAGTATTCAGCGGATCGAAAAACATGAAAATATCACTATATCACTAAAACTTCCAATTTTGGTTTTTTTTAAGTTTTCTCGATATTTTGAGGGTGTATAGGTCGAACTAATCTTGAATTCGGATTCAGTGGCTCGAAATACGTACCCTTAGGTCGGTCCGATCAAATACACATTCCACTTTTTTTTGTGTGTGTCGGTGTTATTATTATCAATTATTATGTTTATAAGTTTTAAAATTGTTGCAGTTTAGGTTTTTTAATCGGTACACATCCGATAAGGACCATTGTGATATGTTGGATAATAGTATTATTAAGCTCACTAGGATGTTTACGTTTTCACCAAGAAAAAAATCCCCTCAAACTTTGGGTACCTCCTGACACTACCTTTACCAGAGACTCGGATTGGCTTATGAAATCTTTACAAATTGCATATCAAGAAGAAACTGTTATGCTTACTGGTGACGATGTATTGACACCGAGATACGTACAAAAGGTACAAAAATTATTTTTTTTTTCATTTACCAAATTTCACTATCGAATTTTTTATATTTTTTTCAGTTATATAAATTGGATAAAGAAATTCGTGAAACCAGAAGCTCAAAAAATTTCGTATTACAAGACGTTTGTTTTTTGTAAGTATTTTAACAATTTCCCCCGTAGGTATTTATTCGATTGACAAATTTTTAATTTTAGAATACCAAAAGTTGATGAAAACCTTCTTAAATTCCTCGATATCAACGACACAAAAGTAGATCCCAGCAACGAAATAAATCCCGTACTATACTGTAGCTTTATAGAATCTGTCAAAAAAGAATGTTACACAAAAAGTCTATTAGATTTATGGGATTTCAAAAAAACCGATGTCATGAATCTCACCAAAGAAGACATCGTTAACGCTATCAATTCGGATTCACAGTAAGTTAAAAACAAAATAAAAATTTTTACATTTTTTAAACTGTTATTATAAATAATTATTGTTCAATTGCTCAAAGCCAACAACAGCTTCTTTTTAACAGATAAAGCGTGAAATTTTTACCCATAAAAATATTTATTTAACATGGTGCATACTTGATGAGGACAAGATAAGGTTTCCCTTTCAAGTCATCAGGACCTGACGGTATAAGACACTTCAGTGGGGAATGGATTCCTTATGCCGCAACTAGTTGCAATATTCAGAGCCTCTTTAGCTCTCAGGCATATTCCCAGAAAGTGGAAAGAAGTACGAGTGGTATCCATACCAAAATCAGGAAGGATGGATTACACCTTACCAAAAGCATTCCGACTCACATCGTTCTTTTTTAAAAAAAATGGAGAGGCTATGTGAGGTATATAAGAGATGAAGAGCTAGTTCAAAACCTACTTCATCCAAATCAGCATGCATATACTCCGGGAAGGTCCACTGATTCGGCCCTTCACCAAGTGGTTGGCCGAATTGAAAGATCATTGGATAATAAAGAATCCACCTTGGGTAGATTCATAGATATTGAGGGAGCGTTTGATAAAACAACCTTTCCAACAATTAACCAGCAACTCAACTCCAGGAATGTACCCCTGCCAGTGGGAGAATGTATACTGAAGATGCTCTCCAGTAGAGTAATAAGTAGCAATGTAGATAACAATTAATCTTGAGGTGGGTTAAAGGGTACGACAAGAGTAGATGTAACTGCATTGCCTATTCTTTCGCGGTTGGACTAAGACTTTTAGGACCCAGCGACACCTACGACGGAACTAGCTAAACGTTACACCCATGCTCAATCCCCAAAGAGATGAGATGAAATTAAAAGATGCAGTCTTTCCAGGATCACCCTGGGAAGCTGGCGTCGACGAAATATTTGGCGATGACCAGGAAAAACCTACGTTTAACAGTAGGATTTCTGTCAGCTAAGGAAACACCTCCATACAATGGGGCTAGTGGACACACCTCTATGCAGGATGTGTGAACTGGAGGACGAAACTGTCAGGCATGTCTAATACGAGTGCCCGAAGTTATCGTCAATGAGAGAGTGGGTGTTCGATGAGTCTTAGTCTACATTTGCCGATATAAAGGAAATGTCTTCCAGTGACCTGTTCACCTCCCTGGAAATGACAGGATGGACGATGACCTAGAAGGACAACTCCTCGGGAGGATTTACAATGGGTCACATATAGCCTAAGTGCTGTGGGCCAAAACTCACCCTCACCACTCTACAGATACAGATGGTGCATACTTTGAGGATGACACTGTATATACACCTATTTCATAATATAGCGATTATCATTTATATTTTATTGTGTGCTTTTTTAGACAACTTCTTGGTAATTTAAAAAACATTGACGACTTATTGGGAATGGCGGAAAAAAATGAAACTGGACATGTCATTAAAGCACAAGCAGTGTACAATTATTGGTATTTAATCAAAAATTTTTCCGCAATAGATGTGGATAAAACCGGAAACATGGCTGGAACAGGTGACTGGGTAAATATAAAAGTATGCCCCCTTTAAGTTCAAATATGATTTAATTTCAATATTTTAGGCAACAGAGGAAACTATCGATTGGGAAGGCATGTTTTTAAATATTATGAATAAATTTTCTAATTCTAACGAAATCTTCTACTACGCTGGTAGAAGGTGAGTTATTTTTATTTATATAAATTAATATTTTATCATATTTTATTGATATTAATTCTATTAGTATAAACATTTTCCAATGGGGTGGGTAAATATTTGACTGTCATATTTTATTGTATAAATTGAGTAGCGCAGCTTTGAAATCGGATGGTAGACGATTAATCATTTCATAGCATGTTGAGTCAGGTCCTGGGGATGATTGCTTAGAACAAGAAAGAGCATATTCAAATTCCATTGAAGTAAAGGGTGAGTTATAATAGAGATGTTTACGCGAAGAAAAGTTAGGTTTTTGGACTGTAAAAATTCTTATTCGTAATTCTGATTGCAGTAATGGCTTGCCATGCATTCTGAGATTATTTGTGGATATCTCGCCAGTTTCTGTCTGCAGATATTTGAGTGGTGGTGAAAAATTACTTCCAGCAACCGCCTTCACTTTTCGCCATACCTCTGATATAGTTTTGTACTAGAAGACATCGATGACACAAATGAACTCCAAGATAATTGTTTACTCTGTACAACAATGCGGCGAGCTGTTGCTCTTGCTTACTTGAATAGAATCAGATTTTCTAGTGATCGGTATCTCTTGAATTTATTAGCCTGTATGGCATCCTTCACTAGAGGGTTCCACCTAGGAACCATACGCCTAACCGGTTGCTGCGTTCTAATTGGAATTCCCATTGCAGCTGCTCTTTTGATACTACGAGTGAGCTTGTCAACCTCTTGAAGGGCATTGTCAGATTCTTCGGAAAGATCGAGATATTGTTCGAATACGTGCCAGTCTGCTTTATCTACAAGCCACTTGGGGGGCAAAGGAAGTCGACTTCTTGAAATATCCGTGGATATTACAATAGGAAAGTGATCGCTATTATGCAGATCATGCAGAACTCTCCAGGAAAAAACGAGGGACAATTCCTGGTGATGCAAATGATAGGTCAATAGCACTGAAGTCTCTGGATCTTGCGATGAAGTAAGTGATCGCACCAGAATTCAACAGAGCTGAATAGTCTCCTCTAGCAACTGTTCAATAATTAGTCCACGAGTGTCCAGAGGGGGTTGTGGGTTTTCTTATCTCCCACTAGTATGAACGCGACGGGCAAGTGCAATATGAGATCTTCCAAGTCTTCTTTTCGCCAGTTAGCTTTAGGTAAGTATAGAATTTGAACAGCAACTGCTTGTAAGGAAGTATTCAAAAACAGTGAGGAATGGAGTATGTCATACCTAATCAGCGTAGCCACGCCACCCTTTGCTCGAATGGTGGGATATTTGTATCCTTCTATATATTTGTACCCTGGAATACGGTTGATATGGCTAAAATGTGTCTCTTGTAGACATAGAAAAATTGGATCTATTACAGCTATAAGTAACTTGAGATCGCAATAATGAAGAATACAACCATTGCAATTTCATTGAATTATGGAATTCATAACAGCTGGGTCAGATATAGAGTTGATGATTTAAAAGAATATAAATAAAAATATTTAAAAAATCTAGGATGATTGTATACTTATGTGGGGCGATTATATTACAAAATATCACATATTTTATATTTACTAATAAAAACAATATTTTTTAGCTTTGGAGACATAAGCAATGACTCTCTATTTCAAGATATGGATTTAATAATTTTTGGTGTGATAATTATGATCGTATACATTCAACTGGTTATATCGAAATTCAATTTTGTCGAAATGAGAGTAAGCCCATTCCACATCAAACTACCAAATAACACCTAATAAAGATTATTTTAGGTTTCGTTGGTTTACTGTCTGTAGGAATGTCTTTTATAGTTGGATCTGGATTGTGTTCCCTTGCCGGGGTTTCTTACGGCCCTGTCCATACATCTTTACCGTTTCTACTAATGGGACTGGGTAAAACCGAATCATTTTTAATTAAGAATAAACAAGACTATATTATTTAAAATTTTTCAGGAGTGGATGATATGTTTGTAATATTAGCCTGTTGGGAAGAATTATCGGCAGAAGAAAAAAAATTATCAATGGCCGAAAAAATCGGTTTAACCCTAAAACACGCTGGCGTTTCGATCACCATAACATCAACCACTGATGTTGTGGCTTTCTTCATAAGTGCCTCAACGGTTAGTTCTTAAAATTGTTTTTAATTAAATTCATACTTATTTTTTTTAGATTCTGCCATCGTTGGAATCTTTTTGCATATACGCGGCCGTGAGCGTACTTATGACGTTTATATTCGCTATTACATTTTTCGTAGCGTGTTTCGTATTGGATCAACGCAGAATCGAAGCGAACAGAAACGGCGCTTTCCCTTGGATCGTACACGAAAATTATAAACCGAACGAATGCAGCCAAATTACCTTTACTAACCTTATATTTAATAAAGTTTATTCTAATGTGATATTAACCATACCGGGGAAGGTAACATTAAATAATCATTATCTTGGTGTAGTTTTAATGGTTTTGTTTTTAGATAACTGTGATAGCAATAAGTATTATTTGTGCGGGATTCAGTATACAGAGCATGTTGAAATTGGAACAAAAATTTAATCCGGAATGGTTCATTCCCGGGTACACTCATTTGGGAGAATTTTATTCAGCTAGGGATACTTTTTATCCTAACGTTGGATTCGACGCTGGTCTATATATGGGAGCTGTGAATTACAGTCGAGAATTACCGAAAATTAAACGAGCCGTGGATCAATTGAAATACATGACGGATGTTACTGAAAATATTGTATCTTGGGTGGATCCGTTTCGGGATTTTGTTTTGTTTAATTATCATCATGGTGAGTAAAATCTTATGGCCGCCATATACCAAAATGCCTATCGTCCATATACACCACACACGATCAATTTAAACTATCGAACCGGCAGCGACGTTCAGTTGAAGCCATGGCGTTACCAGTGACAGACGACGATGTTTTAGCCGTTTTGGGCATTTTACTCGTCATAAAAAGATCTTGTGAACTTTACTTTTCTCCTTCATATATAGAAATAAACTCCAGCATCACTTCGCAGTATCGGACTGTATTTTGCGTCTTCATCGCGTCTATCATCGACAAAAATCTTGACTCTACTGAACTGACGATCGCCATACACGCTCAAATCTGCATGATCAAGAAACAGAATTGAAATTTGATTATGCCGGCAAATATAACCGATCCACGCACACACACGATCAATTCTAACTGATCCAATCGGCAGCGTCATACTACAGTATGGTGTATGGCGGCCATTACTTCACTATCAATCTTTTTCCCTAAAAAAACCTTACTCCCTTGCTTTATTTTGTGAGCTGTTTCCTACCTTGACAACATTTTTTCCAGTAGATTAGAATCTTCTAATTTCAGTTAAAAGTAATACCTTTGTTGCAGATGTTTATGACGAGCCACTGGACGACGATCGATTCCACACGTTTTTATCCAAATTTTTGATGAGTCCTTGGAACGCTCAATATCAAGCCAACTTTATTTTTGAAAAAGATTTGGAATGCGGAGCACCGGCTCCAAAAATAAAAGTAACACTTTATATACCTCAATTTCCTACGTTAAAATGTTTAATCGTTTTTTTTTTAAATTTCAGTTATCGACTATTAACTTCTTTTTCCGTAAATCGAAACATAGTAAACAGCAGATATCGGCGATGCACAAAGTAAGAACTATTGCGGAAAATATGAATTTTACCACCGGTGATAAGTTCGCTACGATTTGGTCAAAATTTTTCTCTACTTGGATTACAGATGAGGTAAAAATAATTCCACTTTTCTCCTTCAATCCTATCCAATAATTGGTATTTTATTTTCAAGCTGATTTCCATCGAAGTAATTCGCAATTTACAATTAGCTCTATTGTGCGTGATGTTATGCACTATTCCTCTAATAGCAAATTGGCAGATTTGCTGTTTAATTTTCTTCTGCGTCCTCATAACTATGATAAACGTTTGCGGGTTTATGCAACGTTGGGGCGTAACAATCGATTTAGTATCTTGCATTGGACTGGAACTCGCAATAGGATTGTGCGTGGATTACGCTACTCACGTTGGACATACTTTCTTGACAGTATCAGAAGGTAACAGAAGAGAACGAGTTATTAAGTCAGTTACTTCGATTGGTTCAGCGGTTTTATATGGAGGATTGTCTACTTTTATCGGAGTTTCTATGATGAGTATATCTACATCGTATACATTCCAGTCGTTTTTTAAGGTGAGTGGAAAAAATAAAAATCCACCAAGTTTCTAGTATCAGGTTTTATTTTCCAGATATTTTTCCTTGTTATCGTTTTCGGACTGTTCCACGGAGTGGTGTTGTTACCTGTGATACTTAGTTGTGTTGGTCCTGCACCATATCCGACCCATAAAAAGACGCGACAACTCGAAGTTGAATTGACGCCACTTGATGACAGTAAAATTAGGGAAACTTTAACTATATAACGATTTTAACACTAAATGTGTCTTGCGAAAGTAGTAGCTGAATGTAATAGTAAATTATATTAGAAGCTATATGCGGTACAATGGAAATACGAAAGATTGATTTTTAGCACAATAATTATATTAGGTAGTGATAAGGTGAATATGTTGAGATTAAAATATATTTTTTTTTGATAATAACTTTTTGTTTCATTTCAATATTGAACATGAAATTTGTAGCCTTTTAAGCTAAATAAATAAAAATCATGTTTGGACGTTAGAACGTTGATCAACTAACTGCCTTGGAATCAGAAAAAGAAAACTGTTAAATCCAAGTAATTATAAGCGCAAACTTTGACTACCCACCAAAAGGCTAAAAATTATAACAATCATGGTGAATTTAGTTGTAAATTGATTATTTCCAGTGAAATTTACATCCATATGCGAATCATCATGATTTAATATTGGAATTGTGGGTATCTGGTTGTTGCATGGGTTGACGGTTGTCTGGATACCACAAAATATCTGCTACCAACTAACAGAACTAATAACTTTATTAAATTTCAAAGAATTACAAAAGTATCAAAACGTAACATGTGCATTTACTTGACTTGCCAATCAAAATCTCTTCTTTCTATTTCGGCCTCCGTCCTGTGGCTTTTAGCCATCGGCCTCGTCTCGCCTAAGCACTAGTGTTTGCTTCCTGGCGCGTTTGGTTGGAACAGCCTCAGAATTACTACTTCTAGCGACATCTGTTGTTAATTAGTCAAAGATGATATTCAAAAGTTTATAGGTTTCTCCCGAAAACGAATCATATTTAGTGATGAGCGATATCCTGAACTTAAATGATATCTTGATTTTTTTAATATCAGTTATTTTAAAAAGTGACGTGATCACGACATTGGATATTCTCTTTGAATATTCTGAATGAGAGAGATTAAGTTGAAGGAGATTATATTATGTTCGATTTGGATTCATTCATAAAATGCATTGTCGTTATCACTGGCTATGATCACGTCATACTCTGGGGCCACGTTCATAAACTTACTCGGAGTAAGGATAGTTTACTCCGAAGCGTTCATAAATGTACTCTACCAGTATAGAGTATGCTTTTATAAACGTTCAGAAACCTACCCGGAGTAAACTCTGCATACTCCGCTTTTTAATGGAGTATTATATACTCTGACAGTTTGGCTTATACAGTAGTTCAGTTCAGATTACTGCCAGGTTATTTTTATTGATAAATTGATATTATTTGATTATTAATATTCAACTCATCCATGGTTAATTAATTTCTATTTTCGAAATGAACAATATAACCCCAAATTCATACACAACACAATGACATTTGATTTGCCTTCGGCCGGTGAAGCCTCTGAACGGTTACTCCGAGTAACCATCAAACATACTTTTCTAATCACGTGATCATACTCTTCTCTACTCACTGGAGTAAGTTTATGAACGCAGCCTGGATATGCTAATAGCTGTGACTGACTGAGATTTCTTCATATCAGTGAAAAGTAACGGTTCGGGAAATATCGCTCATCAAGTAGTGTTCACTAAACATCGATAATTTAACCTATCGAGGTTTTGATAGCATTTTTTTGAAGCATCGATAGTCCGGAAAAAAAATCGAAATGACAATAAAGTTCAAAAAAATCATATTTTTTATTAAAATATTTGTTTCAAAACAAGAGTATATATTATCAGACAGGTTGTCTCTGATATTATAATTTAAAAAAATAGGTTGGGATTTTCTTCTAATTATGTTTTCGTCTTCTTTTCACCTTTCGAAATCAGGTTACCCAACGACAGGGACAACTATCGATAGTTTTCGATAGTCAACTTTATCGATGTTCAGTATTAAAAGTGGAAGTAGAAGATTGAGGTTATAACTATGAAAACAATGTGGAGAATTTAGTTACCGAATGTGGAAATTTTGATAAACTTTCAACTGTTTGACTAATTATTACAAAAATGGTTGTGGTAAGTTTTTTTATAATATTTAAAATCTGTTCTTTATGCTTTATAATATTATTCAGAAGTCAAAAATGTCGAAATCTAAAAAGGGGCAGATAAAAAAGAATAAACATGTTAATAAAGGTAACATCAAGCAAACCAAACATGTTAAGAAACCAGGCTCAAATAGTTTGCCTTCTAATAAAAAACCCAAGCCAGCTGAAAACTATTCTGATGAAGATAGTGATCAAGGAGAAAACATGCTAGAGATGGTCGATGAAGAGGATATCACTTTCTTGAAAAAAGCTATTACAAATCGGTCTTACAACATTTTTAATAAAATTAAATTCAGTAGGTGAGTATAAAGTTTAATTATTAGGTATGTGTGTATCGAATGATGATTTTATTAAGTTCTGAAGGCCCCAAATTGAAAAAGAGAAAAGTAGCAGAAGACAGTTCCTTAGAAAATCAGTACGAAGATAAACTAGATGCAGGTGGAACAGATAGAAAGATGAAAAATTTGTTACCTATCAAAACTAAAGACGGTATCATTCCTCAGCAAACAGTAGATGAAAAAGGTAACCATTATTTAAATAATTTTATAAAAAAATTAATATCTCTTAAATATTTCACCAGATGATCAATATGAAGAAGAAAGTGAAGTGGATGAAGAAGAATATGAAGAACCAGAAGAAAGTTTTACACTAGAAACCACAGAACATGAATTTTCTGGTCCGATTTCAGCAACACAGTTAATGTCCAAGCGCAGCGAGATGATAAATAAAATGAAAATTCACATTGGCACACTAAGTTCGGGCTTACTAGAAAATCCTGAAGAAAAAGTGATAAACTTACGAACCCTACTATTACTCATGGACGATGAAACAACACAAATGTACGTTTCAGTTAAAAAACTAATCCTAGTTTCATTATTGGAAGTATTTAAAGATATTTTACCATCTTATGAACTTAAGCATGTTAATACTGAAGGAGTGAAATGTAAGTATTGTTTAATTTTACAAAATTTCTTGTTAAACTGTTGATTTTTTTTAGTAAAAAAGGATACTTTGAAGTTACAAAAATATGAAGAAATGTTATTATTATATTACAAAAAATATCTTCAGAAGTTGGAAAAGTGTTTGTCTGTTTTAATAAAAAAGAGGGGTGATTCACGAACAAAAACAGAGGATGAAATGAGACTTGGTGCACTGGCAGTACAAGCAATGTGCGAATTATTGATTACACATCCTTATTTCAATTATTCCCAAAATATTGCTCAAGCTATTGTTCCATTTTTAAACAATCGGGATAAAAATATTCGAGAAATAGTCAAAACATCCATTAAAACTGTGTTTAAAGAGGACAAAAAAGAGGAAATAACACTCAAGGTAAGTTTAAATCGTGTGAATAAAAAGTTATTATATTTTTATATTATAGATTCTTAGATTAATCAATAATTATTTAAAAAATCATGCTCACGTTAATGCCGATATGCTAGAGGTTATTCTTGTATTGAATTTGAGAGATGTAAATTTGGACCAAGAAAAAGAGCAAGAGATGAAGCAAAAGAAACTCATGTCGCGCAAATCCAGGATATTACAATTATCAAAAAAAGAGAGAAAGGTAAATTAATCATTTTAGCACGATTCAAGATTTTATTAACATTATTTAATTTCAGAGAAAGAAGAAGCTTGTCGAAGTAGAAAAGGAGTTGCTGGAAACCAAAGCAGAAGAAAATAAACAAGCGAAACAAAAAAATCTAACGGAAATTACAAAAATAGTCTTCAATATTTATTTTAGAATTCTGAAAAATTCCAGTAATACTAAAACGCTCGGAGTGTGTTTAGAAGGATTAGCAAAGTAAGTAAATATGAGAATGGTTGAAATAAGTACATAATAATAAAATTTATTTCCAGATATGCCCATTGTATCAATTTAGAATTCTATGTAGATATCGTAAATGTTTTAGACAATCTTTTGAAAGAAGATTGGTTGGGTTACAGGGAACAATTACATTGCATTCAAACTGTATTTGCTATTTTAGGAGGACAAGGAGAAGCCTTAAATATAGATCCTTTAAGGTAATCATTCGCTAACTCTTTTTTACATCAAATATAGTATTTTATTTCGTTAGATTTTACAATGGACTTTATAAAGGACTACTCAGTATAAATGCATCTTCGAAAAACTATGAAAATATTTTAATTTTAATAAAAACTTTAAACGAAGCGTTGATTAAAAGAAGAAAAAAAATTACCAATAAACGAGTACTAGGTTTCCTTAAACGACTAGCTCAACTATGTTTACAATTGTCACATGACGGTTCACTGGGATGTTTAGGATTAATTAAAACTATTATGCAGCTTTCCAGGTAAAATAATTTTTTTTTGTATCCCTCCTTTCTTTTTTTATACTTTTACGTGTACAGATCAACGGATATTTTACTGGATCTGGATCCAACAGCTGGAGAAGGTAAATACGACCCAGAAATTGATGATCCCGAATATTCAAATTCTTCTAGCAGTTCTTTATATGAATTAATTTATTTAACGAAACATTACCATCCTATTGTTAGTAAATTCGCCAGGAACATAGCTAGTGGTGCTCCTTCTACCGGAGAAGGATCGCTTCCAGGAGAATATGGCAAAAGGTAATATTTTTTTCTCCTAGTGTATGTACCTGTCCATTATTTTTTAAATAATTTATTCAATTTGTAATTACAGTAGTGCGGAGCAATTGTTTATCGATTTTAATATGTCCGAGATGGCATTTAATCCTCCAGTGCCTCCTCCCAAGAAAGAACAACCGAAAAATAGATCTAAAAAAACTTTTTTTGCCGACAGTTCTTTGGAAGAGGAATGTAAAGACATTTTAAGGAAACCGACGAAAAGAAAATCTTTTTGGATTCATAGTATTTAAATAAATGTTGAATATTTTAAAAATGTTTTATTTTATTCTACTGATTGATTGATTTGGCACCAACAGTCAGAGGCTTAGAGACCTCGGCTCTTCAGCCTTTTGTGTTCTTGCTAATACCGTTATGTGAAGAGATCAGTAGCTCAACAATCCTTTCACTTTTTGAAGAAATCCTCCCTTGGATACTCTAGTCATAGGAGTCTATATCTCCAATGAGACAGTGCTTCACATTCGAAGATAATATGAGAGGCCGTTTCCCCTCTTCCATGCACTTTTGCATCCAGAATAATGCCCAGATACTTCACCTCTTGGTTAAGACACCCAAGTCTCCCAAGCTTTCTTTTTCTAGTGAAGGGAATGAGCGCAGTTTTTGCAGGGTTCACCCTTAGGCATTCCCCTATTTCTACACTATATCTCCACCATTTATTTATTGGTAAACGGGATCACCCCTTTGAGGAAATATTTACATTCATAGATAAAAGTATACAACTATACAATTTAGTTAGTTACAATTTAAACAAAAAACATTAGAACTAACATTTCCATCATAAAACACGATATGACACATAATGTAATAAATTGACATAATAAACACATAAGTAATAAAATAAATAATAAACACTTGCTCATTAAAACTCTTAAATTACTTTTGAAAGCTTGTTCCTTCAACTACCATCAATTATTTTCAAACGAGTTCAATTTTAAAACAGAAAAATTCTAAAAAATTTAAGTCGAGTACTCACCTGCGTAAAAATATTACATCTAGCTTCCACTTTTCGAAATTTTATTGTAAACATACGAGGTGCGAACAAAAAAAATAAACTTTATGTATGATTTCAGTCACTTTTCACTCAATTCCAAGTAGAAAAAAACGCACCCACTAACATTTTCTCAATCATGTCTGCAAAACTCTTTTTCAAGATTCAATATTTTATAGAGTAGTAACTACTTGGTCTATATTTAGATAATTAAAAAAAAACTCAATTTCACTATTGAAAATTTTATTCTGCATAAAACAAAAAAATAAAATAAATTGGAATGTAAAATTTGTACTGCTTTCATTTAGAAAATATCCCCACTTTCAATCTAAGTGTCTTTACACATTTACCGGAACCGGATAACTGTTTGTGCAGTGAATAGATTCAAATGACAGCTTTTCATATTCTCGCATTTCTGTAATTAATGTAGAATGATGCACCAAATTCTTCTTTTTCCATGTTTATAAAGTGCAGCCAGTAAATATATTTGTTACATAAAACCCATAGACCAAATTAAATTAACTATGCTGGCCGTGTCGTCCGATATCCGGTTCCGGTAAGTGTGGAAACCCTCTAAGCCTAATTTTGTTAAAGTACGAGATCACATAATATTTAAAATACCGAGATTGAAATAATTTGTCATAGTCAGTGTCATATTTGAGGAGATTACGGGAGATACTCACAAGTTAAAAAAATATTGCTTTCAACAAGCAAATTCAAAAATTTTAGTGAATTAGTCCCATTTCGGGGAAAATTTTTTATATACAGTCTGTCGCATTTAAAATAAAGACACTCCCATATTTTCGCTGTTTCAAGAATTACAGATTCGAATTTTTGTAGTGTCAAAATATTCAGATTCAAACTATGATGATTTTTACTAAAATTTAGGGATACGGTATTTAGACCAAATATATTGGTTTAGGGTTGTTGAAAAGGCGTAGAAATAATTTCAGTGTTTATAGGACTCGTTGGATTTTTATATCCCCAAAATTTAGCAATATTTATTCATAAAATTATTCAATTAATATCAGAAAATAGTAATTATTTGATCATCTCGACTTTCCATTAGAAATTTTTTTAAAGCATCTTATTTAAAAAACAAAAATCAAATATACAACTTCTTACTTCCAAAAATATCAAATAGAAAGCCGAACAAAATTTCGTATCAATTATGTTTCAACAGAAAGGTCGGCATATTATAGATTTAGCTTTAAAAACATTTCAAAGCCTTCAAACAGGAATGTTTATAAAGGAATTTACTTTGATAGTAAAATATTTTGAGATACTATAACAGGAAGACATTGTTCGAAAATTCCATCACAATTTATTAAAAAAAAAAAAAGTATTTCCAAGATTTTTGCCGCAATTAAAATTAATGAAAATTGTATTTTTATTTACTAGGTGCGATACAATTTTGTATTTAATTCGGGGGGACAGCGAAGAGAATAGATTTATGATAACTAAAAAAAGGTGAGCGGTCGTCGGACCGCCGACGCTTGCTTCTTATGCACAATATAATGTGAGGTTGGGAAAACCATCAATAAAAATACGCGCAATGTTGGGAATTAAATTAGGCCCAGTACGTTCTACTAAGTTTTATTTTGTAGCCGTCAGACAACGTGCAAACAGCAACTGACCCTTCCGACTGCATGCTTCCAACCCCTCCCAGTTTAGATGGATATGGTATGGTTGGTTGTCGTCCAAAGTGTTATTTTCTTTCTCCTTGGGGTAGGAAGGAAATTTTTTTCATTCTTGTGGATTTTCCAAATGTCCAAAAATGGATTGTGATGTAATTTGTAGGGGTGGTTTTTTTTGGGGTTGAACACCTCAAAATGGCAAATTTCGTGTATTAAATCACTTTTTGGGTGGGGAAGGGAGAGTGGTTTTTCTTCCTTCCCGATTCCTTAGTGATTTTCTGTTTCCTTTCAAAAACGTCGAAAAAAAAAAGTTTCTTTCGATGACAAACCAGCCGATTTTACTTCCAATATATGTTCTACATAAAAAAATTAAAACATGCGCAGTTCTCGCGCGATAGAAATGAAACAACATTCAGACTAGCATACAAATGTATAACGGGAGTGGGAAGATTAAGAAACACCGTACGAAGATGATAGATGAATTTCATTATCTAGCAGGCTATATTGATGGTTTTACATACCATATAATTGACATTATCAAGTGAAATGTAATGTAGACGGCGACACACATCGAGTTTCAAATCATATTGAAGAAGATACAAGAATACAGCAGTAAAGATGGGATTAGAAGAAAGACATTTCTGTAAAGCTGTTAAAATGTTTTTAAGCGCAAAATTTTTTGTTTTCTCTAAGGTAATATGAAATTTTCCAAAAATAAAATGAGCACTTTGTTTTAATCCTAAGATTCACTTACCGGTCGCTCCGACCCCCATCAATTACCATCTGTACCGTTTCCAGAGTATATTTTTGGTCGAGGGCATTTATCTGGCTTGTCGGGTAGTCTTTTTCATTGTGGGCGTTTCGGTTTCCCAACATTTCTGACATGAAATGAGATATAAAAAATTGTAGAAACTAAGCAAATGTACACGAGATCAGAGCCAAATTTACGGAATCAAAGATAAAAATTAGAAAATAACAGCCCACAATAAAATTATTATTATTATCATAATAAAATGGAAAAGAATTGAATGCGAAAATTATACAAAATAGCGAATAAAATGTGTACACATATAAAATATATTATATATGGTTAATAAATATATTATCAACAATACCTAATTGCATAAATAGAAAATTCAAAAATTCGAAAAAATTGCAATGTAGAAAAATTCAAAAAATAGAAACGTTGGAAAAATAGTCAGATTATAATAATACCTTAAAATATAGAATAAAAGTATGGGGAAATAATAATCGGGGCATAATAAATATGCAACATTTATATATATTAAAACGTGAATTTATTATACTCTTACCGTTACCATCATTTTACACTTCCCATTTTTTACCTTGATAAATAAATTAAAAGCATCAGCACAATCGTAAATATATTTTTTTAGCATAAATACCAAACAAGAAACGCTTTTCGACTCAATTTCCAACACGTCGATATTATCAATTATGAAAAGAGCACTGGTTAATTAATATAAATACTTCAAGTACATAATAAATCATTTCAGAGCTGGATATTTTTATTTAGCAAACAATAGTACATTCTAAAATACACGCAGGCGAAATCCAGTAGCTGAAATCAGACAACTTAATCCGCACCAGGAATTTGATAACCCGACAAATGAATATTTCGAGAGGAAGTCGTCAGATTCTGAACACTGTGACAAAATCCAAATCGAAAAAAAAATACCTGTATATAAAGATTTTGTATTAAAAATAAGCATCCCATTGTAATTAGAGTCGATACGATCTAATATTAAACAAATCAGCAATATATGCAGGAAATTCAATAAAAATTGTAAAAATATACCTCCCACATCTATATCTGTTGCTCTAAGCTACCACCATTCAAATTGCTCATATTTTTTCTTCTTACTTACATTATTTGCCAATACGTTGCATCATTATTTTCTTATATCTCTCAGACCCGGCACACACGTTCCGGTATACAGGTAAACCGGAGCGTTTGTGTTAGTCCGAAAAGAATCCAAATTCAATTATTTTTATCTATGTAGATATGAGCGTATGAGTGTATAACTAGGCATACACGGAAGGGATTTTCGAACGTCCAAATCCGTCATTCCATCTTACAGATCTGATCTGTAACAATCCATTACTTACTAACGTAAACATCTAGTCGTACTTCGTATTACCAGATCTGATGTCTGGAATGACGAATCCGTTAGTTAATGGAGAAATCTTTTGGATTTCGAGAGGTCTGGACGGTCGATCAGATATTTTATAATTGTTTAACATCATGGCGGATGGAGGGACTGATCGTAAGGTAGGGTGTGAAAAATTTTGAAAAAAAGAGTGGGTTTGTAAATGGTAGAAATACTTAGTCAATAAAAAAAATGGGTACAAAAACGAGATCAATATGGATACATGTTACTTCAAGATCTTCGCGAGCATAAAAGAGGAGATTTTATGAATTAATTACATCGGTTGTTATTTCTCTTGTCCACATACTGTTGTTTCTTACACAATAGAAAAAAAAATCACTACCTAACCTAAAACGCCACAAAACACGTGCTTACTCACTAACGGGACGATAACTCGGATAATAGAGAGTACAGATCTAGATGAAATACCACAGTCCTGATCGTTCACCGATCTTGTCTATCGTTTTACATTTTGAACGAACTGATCGGTGCCAGACCAGATCGTTAGAAAATCCCTTCCGTGTATGCCTAGCTAATCCGGCACACTTGTGTAGTTTTTAGGATAATTGGGCTACGACTAACACCTTGTGTAAAGAACGATCGCTTCATCTTTTTATTTGCTCGACGGTTAAAATCTTCCGGTTTACCGTATCGTGAATATCTAAAACTATCAGGTGTACCTGACAGGTATTCGTAACGTGTGTACTGGACCTTAGACACTTAGGCTATGGTCCGAAAGTAACTAACCGTAACCGAGCTTAACCGTTTCGATTGACAGAATGAAACTGAAAAATTTAGTTGTATTCGGGACACAATACCGGTAAAAGCACGAAACGAAAATATAACCTTAAATATATTCCCAAAACGACAGTCGCGAGTCTTCAGATGATGACTACAGGTTTGCAAGGGATAATCAAGGTAAGGAGCTAGCTATAATTGTTTACTTTTTTCTTTAGTTTTAAGGCCAAAAATTTAGAATTTTGTCACCAATATACTGATGGAGAATTTTTGAATGTCTCGACTAACTTTTCACCATATGCTGTCGTTAATTTGGGACAAATTGGTTCCTGATAATTACATGGAAAAAAATACTGTTTTTGCAAAAAATCAGTTTTGTTTTTGTCTTCGATGGTCGAATAATAAACAATGCATGACAAATGACAGTTGAAACCAGAAGTAACCGGGCTCCTAAGGCTGATAATTAGTTTGACAGTTCATTAACCAGATATTCAGCAATCAGTACTTTTTAGTTACTCTCGGGACGATAAACCGCAAACCAGTTACTTTTGGACCATAGCCTTATTTTACGAAATGTCTTTTAAATTCTTATTTCAAGATTTAAATAATTGTCCAATTTTTATCTAGTCTCAACGATTAAAGGCCGGAACATACGTAACCGCATCGTTCCCGAACCGATTGTTGTGGAAGAAGAACGCAACAGTCTGATCGGGCAAGGTGCGGTTATGTGTGTCCTGGCCTTAATACTTGACGTAAAATTTGGAAGGGAAAATATTTTAAAGGATTAAAAGGTTAATGGCAAATTACCTTGTTTCAATCAAATATATACCAAAAAATATATCATAAAAATCACCAACATAAATATACCCAAAAATAGATAATTCAGTTTGCAAATTTTATAGAAAAGAAATCAATCATTGAATACGAAAAAAATATTACAAGGTGAGATCGCCGTAGTAGTACTAGTTGTAGGGAAAATCTACTGCAATGAGGTAAAAGTAGATCTGTAAAAATAAAATAAAAAAAGAAACAACAAACACAATAATCTTATACGTCATATTTAATTTACAATGAAGCAATTTATTTCGTAGTAATACACAGTAAAATTTATAAATTAATAAACATTTTTTTGTTTTTGTGTGCGGACAACTTTGCTTACCAGGTAACAACTTCTTTACGACCAAAAGCAACCTTCAACATTAAATATTGCAATTTGATTAAAAAATCCGGGACAATTTGAACATTACTGATATATTTTTGTCAACAGCTCCTCTAATATGAGACACACTGTAAAGTACATTTAACTAATAGAAGTCGAGGCCGAGGAAGTCTCTATACTAGATTTCCTATTGCATAGGAGCACAAGTAAGCGTCGATAGCCATAAAGCGGCAATAAACCATTGGCATTACATTTTTCGGTTAAGACCTGAATGGTTTCATTTGTCGTATTTATTTAATAACACAAAAGTTAAACAAGTATCATATTATTATTAGTAAGTAATTATTGCAGTATTAAGAGCCAGTTTTACGGAGACCATTAAACTGACTGCAGACACTGGCCACCGGCTTATCATATTAATGAATCCTTGACCATTGTGCCGAATTTTACGACCCTATTGTATTTGAGGCGATACAGGACGTGTCGATTTAATTTTGATAAAACCGACCCGTTTTATCATTTTATTCCACATAGAAAAAAAGAAAGACTCTATCGCTATATTTATAGTACTTTTGAATAAATAATGAGGCTCTTTGCTCCTACGGAAAAATAAATATAGTATAAATACTTTTCATTGGAAAAATTTAGAAGGAAACGAAAAATAAACCAATACATTATTTGGAAGAGAAAGGGTCTCCTACACAAAATGGATGAGGGTTCAAAAGGTTTTTGGGTTTAATATTGATATATAAATGAAATATTTACATATTTATGAAATTTAAAAATGAAAACGTCGAATAAATATTTAAAAGGAAGTTGCTTTCAGTGCTCTAAAGTTGTTGTTCTTTTTTTTCTGACCTAAATAGCTTACCGTGTCGCGCCGTTCCAATTCTCTCCATTCTCCAAAATGCCTACAATTTACCTGACAAATATTCGTAATCTTAAACTTATATTCTATTTTTAAAAATACCTTTACAAATTTAGAAAAGAACAATCCAAACTAATAAACACAATTCTTGTCTCTATTTTTAAAAAGAAAATAATATACAGCGGGGAAAAAATAAAAAAAATAAGCAAATAAAAACGATTTTTTTTTATTGGAAAAATTTCCAACCAAAGTCTAAATTGCATATTTATCTAGATATAAACAGAAATGAAAAAAAAAACACCTTAAATCTAGAAAGATTGAAATATTTTCTATTTTAATTAATAATAATAGTAATAATTATAACGCATATTTTTTTTCCGAATAGCATACAGGGTGGGTGGGTGTGTGTGAATGTAACTTCTAATTCGGACAAACACTGCTATATTTAAAATATACCTGCTGTGTAATGTTCTTTTAAATATTCTTAAGTTCTAAGAAATGAGTTTCTCTGGAAGTTCTTAGTAGACAATTGCGGCCATACTCTAAAATCTGTAAATATATAAATCTGATATCTCGCTGCTTCTATTCAGCACCTGAAACAGTTATTGCTTCCTGTCCACAACGAAAACTTTTTTCAACAACCCCGTATATTATGCAAAATTTGAACCAAAAATATTAATTTTTTTCGTCTAAAAATGATCGTTAAATATTTTATTATGTGGAAAAGATGCCTAAGAGTAAGCGGAAAATAAAAAATAAAAAAACGCTACGTAGAAAACAATCGCTAATAAATATAAAATATGCATTTGCAATAAAATTATGTAAATATTCCTGAAATGCATAAACGATGATACCAAAAATATAACATAATAATAATAATAATAATCATATAATCGATAATAAATATAAAGAAATTTGTAATTTTTCATCAATAAATGCACCATAAAAATTCATTGTTTTCCAAAGTAGGTAAAATAATAATAAATATTTAAAATAAAAATTGATACGACTTACTTTTATATTTAATCCTGCGACGGACCGCCTCCACCTCCTCCTTGCTGACCGCCATAACCATAACTGGGGAAACCGTAACCTCCTTGCGGTACACCCGGTACGGGAGCACCCTGAGGTTGACCACCATAATACCCTAAAAACACGAGTCATTTTAAATTCTGCTCCGATTCGGTAATTACCCCACCCCCCGTGCCAAATAATCCCGAATTTTTGACCAATGAAAAGTGAATTTTGACGGTTGAAAAGTTATTTTGACCATTGAAAATGATTTTTTCATCGCTGAAAAGTAATTTTCGCCGGTTGAAAAGTGTTTTTTGACCATTGAAAAGTGATTTTTGATCGTTGAACGTAACCTCCTTGCGGTACACCTGGTTCGGGAGCACCCCGAGGTTGAACACCATAATACCTTGAAAACACGCATCATTTTAAATTCTGCTCCGATTCGGTAATTACCCCACCCCCGTGCCAAATAATCCCGAATTTTTGACCAATGAAAAGTGAATTTTGGCGGTTGAAAAGTTATTTTGACCATTGAAAATGATTTTTTCATCGCTGAAAAGTAATTTTCGCCGGTTGAAAAGTGTTTTTTTACCATTGAAAAGTGATTTTTGATCGTTGAACGTAACCTCCTTGCGGTACACCTGGTTCGGGAGCACCCCGAGGTTGAACACCATAATACCCTAAAAACACGAGTCATTTTAAATTCTGCTCCGATTCGGTAATTACCCCACCCCCCGTGCCAAATAATCCCGAATTTTTGACCAATGAAAAGTGAATTTTGGCGGTTGAAAAGTTATTTTGACCATTGAAAATGATTTTTTCATCGCTGAAAAGTAATTTTCGCCGGTTGAAAAGTGTTTTTTGACCATTGAAAAGTGATATTTGATCGTTGAACGTAACCTCCTTGCGGTACACCTGGTTCGGGAGCACCCCGAGGTTGAACACCATAATACCTTAAAAACACGCATCATTTTAAATTCTGCTCCGATTCGGTAATTCCCCCCGCGCCGAATAATCCTAATAGAATGGGAGATTTTAATCAACCCCCGATTCCATTTTTTGCAAAAATCCCAAAATGTTGTTAAAAAAGTTTAAATATACTTTTCTTCCCCTAAAAGTAATTCATAGAATGGAGCCGTTAGTGGTTAGAGTCCAACTAATTTGAATACAAAAAAAGACGTCATGGGAACGGCCGAAAATAAAAAACACAAATAAATGACTTCGTTCCGCAACTGGTAAATGGAAATTTTTCACCACAAATTTATAAAAATCTCACACATTTCCGACACTGATAACATTTAAAAACTACTCACCTCCTGCAGCAGCTTGAGGTTGATAACCCCCATAGGGAGCCTGCGATTGCGGTTGGGAATATCCACCGGCTTGTGTTCCAGGTGCTGCGGGTACTGCAGAATTGGGAGCCGACGATCCAGTCTGAAAAAATAAATAAAACGAAACAAATAATTAAACAATTAACAATAAATATTCCGACTATGAAGTTACCTTAGATTTCATTTGAGCTTCAATAGCTTCGGCTTCTTTAAGTTTACCCATACTTCTGTAATATTCAGCCCATTGTGCACTATAATCCGCCTGAGTGGCCGAAGAAGGGGGAGCTGCTTGAGCCGCCGGAGCGGCGCCTTGAGCTATCTGTCCGGCTTGAGGCATCCCTGGGGCTGCTGCACCTCCTGTCGCTTTCGCTTTTGCTTGTTCGATCATATCGGCTTCTCGATGCATACCCAAAGTTCTGTAATATTCCGCCCATTGCATCGAATAGTCCGGTTGACCTGTCGATGGATTCACCGGATTACCAGGGGCAGGTTGAGAATCTCCACCTTGCGGTTGACCACCCCACTGTTGTTGTTGTTGATAACCTCCGCCCGCGGCACCGCCACCACCTCCTGCTCCTTGCATCGCCCAACTGTTTTGGGGATTGTAACTTTGTGGAGCCATACCGGGATATGCCTATGGATACACCGAAAGATACTTTTGTAAGATAAAATTGCGTTGAAAAGTGATTTTTTACTATTGAAAAGTGAATTTTGTCGGTTGAAAATGACTTTTTATCGTTGAAAAGTGATTTGTGACAGTTGAAAGTGATTTTTGACGGAAGAAAAGTGATTTTTGACGGTTGAAAGTGATTTTTGTCTATTGAAAAGTGATTCTTGAGCGTTGTAAAGTTAATTTCGACCATTAAAAAGTGATTTTGATCGTTGAAAAGCGAATTTTGACGGTTGAATGAAGCGCGATAAAAACTAACGCATACAAAAAGGCGCGAATTCCAAGAAGAATACTTAAAAATATATAAATTAAAAATCATTTTGTTGCTACTTACACCTACCGTTGGCATGCTGCTCATCTGCGGGCCGCCGCCGCCTTGCGAAACGAAATTGAGCGGCATTTGTACTTTATCTTGTAATATCCTTTTGGCGGTTTCGATGGATTCGGGATCGCCTTTGATTATAAATACTTTTTCGTTTGAATTGGGATTTTGCGATCGTATATCGAGTTTACAATATGCTCCGGATTGTTGATTGATTTGTTTGATCGTCTCACCGCCTAAAGAAAACGAAATGAATCAATTTATTCGATAAAAAATAAATAGTTTGTTTGTAAAATTTTTGGATAAATATTAAATGTCGATTGTAATATAGTCTGTTTGGTAAATAAATGTTAAATTTTACGCAAACAGTGAATCTTGACAATCATTTTTATATTGCAAGGTGTCTGAACATAGCGACAAATGGACTTTGTACTCTGTAATTCTCCTTGCAAAATTTCTTATTTTTTTAAATAAAATAATTTATTTACCTCTACCAATAATAACTCCACATTTATTTGCCGGCACAGTAAACGAAACAACGTCTTGAGGAGCGCCACCGTGATGTCCACCAGGACCACCGCCGCCACGTCTATCTTCCCATTGGTTACCACCAAAGTCCCCACCACCGTTTCTTTCGCCTCTATCGAAACCACCCCCACCACCTCGATGACCGCCGCGACCACCCCGACCGCCTCCACGTCCTCCGCGCATTCCACCTCCCATCGGACCACCACCACCCATTCCGTCGCCACTACCGTCACGTTGCAAGACACTGTCTATAAGTTCGTCAATCCTTTGGCGAGCCTTGAAAAAAAATTTAAAACAAAAATTAAAAAATTCAAGATTTAATTAGAAAAATTTACCATCTCTACTTGTTTGGTGTTTCCGGATAAGAAACATCTTCTATCCCCAGGACCTTCGTCTCTAGCCTGTTGAAACTGTACTTTGGCGCCCGTTTCGGACTGGATTTTCTTGATCATATCACCACCTTTTCCAATAACTACGCCCACAGCCGTACGCGGTACTAAAACCTAAAACAAATACGTTTAACAATATTTTACGTAAAATTAAATTTAATTAACTTACTTCAATGGAATCGCCACCACCGCCGCCTCCACCGTATTCGTTATATCCATCGTTAGGTCCTTGACCACCGCGCCCTCCTCTACCGCCACCTCCACCGCCGCCGCGATTGAAATTTTTCATTTCCTTTTCAGCGATAAGATCGTAAACGAGCTGCTTGGCGTATTCTACTTTTTGTGGATCGCCGCTGATTACCAAAGGCTTTTCGTGTTCCTGATTCGGACCGTCTTGTATAACGACCATCTTAGCGCCGCTTTTTTCCTGGAGCTGTTTAATCGTTTCACCTCCTTTGCCGATTATCAAACCGACTTTGGGACCGGGAATCATGATTTCTATACTATTGCGCCCGCCGGGGCCTCCTGCACCTGGACCGCCCATACCCATGTTGTTTATTCCTTTAGATAAATTACACAATTTAAATAATTTTTAAAGAAAAAAAATTAAACTATTCTAATCTTTGTTATAAAAGATTTAACTAATAAACCGCCCAAATACCAAATTAAGTGAAGCTTTCTACATTATATTATATTTTACTGCTACAGAATTTTTTCCATTTTCGAAATATTCTACTTCATCCTACCACAATACAAAATACAGATTCATGCAGCAATGTAATTATATAGAAGCGTATCTGTAGAGTAGAGAATTAATTATTCGAGATTTGTAATTACCAGTACATATACATGCAATGAGAAACGGAAATAAATAGTCCACCAACAAAACATTTCCATAAATTCACTTAAATTAATATCAAGTATTTAGCTGGACAGCTGGTTCAGAACCACTGTAAGAAACCCCCCGTTCCTTTTCCTTCCAAAATTTGTTAGTTATGTGTGATGAGTCTTCGAACTGCGATTTAGAATTGAAGTATTTTTTGATGGGAGTAGTTAACGTCACTACATATTGAGACAATATGCTTACGTTTTATGTTGTTCAAATCGAAAAAATTAATTGTTAAAAACCGTACTTTACTTCTTTAGCAACATCTCTGCTCGAACATGGTTCACTATTTTCAACCACTGCACAAACATCTGATGCCCACAGTTGAGAATACCGAGTGGTGGGATTGTACGATATGCTGTAGGTGTCCAAATAAATGATTGTTATAATCATATTTTTAATCTGTTGGTCGAGTAATTCAATAGCAGTTCTGATACAATGCTTAAAATCACTATGTTTTGTTTCTCATTGCATACATACAGTGAGCCTTATAGTATGAAATAAATTCATTATTTCCTAAACTAAAACTTATGTTGATCTATTTTATTCCCTTTTTTGTAGATTTTTTATTCTGAGACATTTTGTAATATTTAATCAATAAATAACACTATGTATATATTTTTCCATTTCTTCTTTTAATAACCATTAAAAATAAAAGTGACGCTCGAAATATTCATCAAAATAAGGTGTCAATTTGGTTAAAACAAATAGTTTACACCATCTAAACCGAATTAAATTCAAAATAAAGTAACCTAAAGTTAAAAATTACAAAATATTTTGTGCCTTTTACAATTTCCATATCAATAGTTCTCCATTTTTATCCAAAACTAAAGTAACTTTTACAATTTAAAAGTAACAGCAAACAAGCTTGTAGAACATCAAGAAAATTGAGGAAAAAGTCTTTGCAGCAAGATTCTACACAATTTTTGGTAACCGTCTTCAATATAAATGTTATCGACTAACATTGGAACTATATGAAAATTGAAACTGACACAAATTTCGTTGAAATTCAATTGTTAGTGATGTTAAAGAAGAATGATTAAGCTAAAGTGCATATTCTATACAATAAGATACTAGTTTTATTTCAAAAAAAGTACTTTACAAGCCCTTGACTAACTAGCGTTTTGTATTTCTTTCATTTTTCTCATTGTAGGTTAGAAAGCCATAATTTATATACAAGAATGTAAAACAAGTTTTTGCAATCATAGATTATAAAATTTTTGAATGATTCACAAAATTTAAATGATGGAAATTTATCATTTCGATATCAAGTATTAAAAAAAAAAGAAAAGTTGATTAAGCAATGTAGATAGTGTTTTATGGATTCTTAATTACTTTTTAAAGTAAAGCCTCTATATAATTGAAAAAAAATCAACAACCTAATCATTATTAATAAAAGCACAACAATAAAACAAATGTATTTTACTTGGCACCGTGCAGAGAGGAAGCAGATTAATCGATTTTAATTTCGCTGTCAACCTTGAAATTATAACAATCAAAATAAATTGTAATTTAGGGGTGGACACCCGATAAACGTTGGTCTATTTAAAAGGAAATATTCTGCATCAACATTATCAAAGCAGCAAATCCGAATAAATATTGTAACTTTTAAAAAAACAAATTAAGAATCCAAAAAATACAAAATGATACAATTATTCAAAGCCCCATTGCTCCTCCAAAACTAATATACCCAACCTGGAGCATGCTGCATGCAATAAATGAAGAAGAAAAAAATGTATAGGAAAATAACCTTGAAAATCAGAATGGTTGTTCGGGTGCAGCAGCTCATCCTCGCCACCACTACCGTCCCCCGGGGGTCCACCCCTCTGTCGAATAATATCAGAGATGAGCTGTTTGGCCCTTTCAACTGCATCTTTTGGGCCGGACAGCGAACAGATTCTGTCCGACATACCCTGAGAATCGGGCGCCATTTGTATCTTGCAACCCGCTTCCGATTGCAATCTTGTTATCTGTTCCCCTCCGCGACCGATTACTGCAAAAATTATGGATATATTATGGATACTATACCTGATCCTTCTTGCACTTCTATATGAGACATTTAAAGTAAAATAACTTTATCTATCAAAATATAAAACTTCTTCTTGGCCAAAGGATTTAAAAAAAAGATTGATTCACACTAATGCCCGTTTGCACCGTTAACTTTGAGACAATCTTAAAATAAAGTAATCTAAAAAAGACTAGTTTGCATTGCACCACTCTCCAAGTATTCCTTAAACCAGTTAAGGAGCACGATCAACTATTATTACAGAAACAACAGCGTGCTCTCATGAATCAGTTGCTAGTAGCACTTCCGTTTTATGCCTGCGCTGGGCATTGCTGATTTCTCAAGTTTTCTGTTTTCTTTGTATTTATAGGTTAACCGTTCATATTGACTCTGGCAAAAGCTAACTGAAAGCCAAATCTTAATAAGTTACTAGAATTTCTCAGTGTTGATGTACGCAAAGCGTTTCTTCACTCTGTAATGCCTAAGCTGCAGCGGTGCAACAAGGGAGACATTTATGTACTTCTTAAAGTTAAGCATGACTTACGAAAGGTGTGCATAAATTTTTAAAACGGTGCAACTGGGCATAAGAGTCAAAAGTCAAGCCAAGATATAATGTTATAAAGTTACTTTGCTTTTCATGATTCAAATAAGGATCTGGCTAACGAAGATAAAACATAAAGGCTACTCACAAACCTTCCAAAATAAAATTTTAATAATCACTAACTTATATAGTAGAACTTCAACATAACGAGAAACTTAAGGGCTTACTATATTTTCAACAACCGAATTGTATATTATCAAAACAAGCATTACCATATATTCATCTGTTTACTCTCAAATCTGACACCTTATTTCAATAAACAAAAAGCAAAATAAAATAAGGAATAATGCAATAATGAACCAGTTAAATTGAAATAAAAAAAATCACTACTTTTTGTTTATATAAACAACAACTTATGCATAAAGCTTATCTCAAAAAAAATATATATATGTGCACTTACTGAGGCCAACCATTTTATCTGGTACGCTAATATCTTCGTTAACTTGCTGCATACCGCCCATTCCGGGTGGTCCGCTCATCGCTTGATTTTGTTGTGGTCTTACTAAAGCTGGAGGACCTTGATTTTGCGGAGGTCCAACTGCACCAGGTCCCTTTTTCGCATCCGGCTCTGCATCAAACAGATCTTCACATTAAACGTAATAAATAAAAAAAGTATCTTCATTATTATTAACATACCTGCACCGTCTTCTAAAGGCCTCTTCTGTCTAGTTTCGTTTGTACCAGTTCCCGGATTAATTTTAGCTGCAATCTACACCAAAATTAGATAACTATATACTTCTCAACACTTTTAATGTTATTGCTAAGTTTAAAAGTAGAAAAACAAAATAAAATAAAAATTCATCAAAAAGAGAGGCACATTTTGCCGCTATATAAAATGTATGTGTGTTTTATAGGTGTATATAGTATAGATTGCTTACCTGTTTGGCACGTTGGAGTGCTGCTGCAAAAGCTGAAGATTGGTTAAAATTTTGTTGTGGTGGCGGAGCAACCGCAGAATAATCACTCATTTTCTTATAACATTAAAGTTTAGAAGTAACACAAAACATATAAATAACCTTTTTGGTTCGACAACAAAATGGAGGATACGCTTACAAACAGCTAACGAAAAGGAAAGAGACGTATGTTTGGTTTACGTGTCGACCGTTAGCGTCGTTTTCGTTTCCCATTTCCTGTTCTGTCAGCCCATACTGACATCTGTCAGTTATACAATTTTTAACGATCGTTCAGTTTAAATATATAACAAAACTTTACTTTTTTAATTATTTGAAGTTAAAGTATTTATTTGTTTAAAGAATAAAAGCGAGGGCATTTTAGTGTCTGAAAATATGCGCTTTATGTCAGTGATGTTAATCGATGAACTCGATGGATTATAGATTGTTATTTTGTTGACAGTTGGAATTAACTTCAGCCACGCTAGCGCTAAGGAAGCGCTGAGTAAGCGGAGAGCGAATTTGAGCGCTAAGTGACAGCGCTAGCTCCAGCGGTCGCTATTTTTTCAGCGAATTTATTTTCTACCAAGCACAATATACTACTCTACTCTGCACAATATAGAATTCTACCGGTCGCTTTCTACAGGAGATAACTATTATTCCAGTCGAGACAGCAGTCAAAAATCTCACTCCGTACACTGTCGACAACTCTTCTATTATTTCTGAATTATTACTATCCGTTTGAAAGATATTTTTATGTAAAAATATCATTGTGGCTTTACTGCTTATTGTGTGTTTGGTATTTGCCATTGATGTATCTAGATTGGATGAACTGTAAATTTATGAAGATGAAATTTGTTAGTAATAAGTTTTGGGTTATTTACGCAAAGATGCGATAATTCAATTGTTATTTACAAATCAAGATTAGGTGATTTGTGTTGTTATTGTTTTGTTTCCTAATTAGGAACTTGTACTTTACTTTATGTCTATTGTGTCAAATGTCACAAATTTGAAATTATAACATTGTAGATGTCTCAGTAATCGTAGAAAACATCACGTCTTTACATATAGAAAGCGATAATGATTACTTTTGTTATGGAGGGTAGAAGGAAGGAGCACCATCTTGTATAGGTGACAAGCTGAAAAAGTGTCCACCTGTAAACAGCAAATTATAATTCGAAGATTCACCGAAATGGCGCTCGTGTAGCAAATGGAAATGATGTGAATTTAGGGTTATAAACCGAGTGAAGTGTGCTGGGTTGAAAAATTTAGTATTTTTCGTGTCTTGTGTAATTGAGAAATATGCAGTATTTAAAATCTCAATTATTTTCGTAGTATTTGCTTTTTTAATTTTGTATCTTACTCTAATAATTCATGGCGCTATTTTTAAAATCTTTCCACTTTCTACTATGGCGCCACCTTAATTTGCTTCATTTCGATGGACACTTTTTAATACATTGAGATGGTGCTCCTTCCTTCTACCCTCCATAACTTTTGTCGACAAGACGTGTAGAATAGAGTCGATAGTAGAATTCTATAGTGTGCAGAGTCCTACTCGTGTGTCAAAGGTCAAAGTCAAGTGTCAACATAAAATGTCATCCGTCTAAATCACACCATAGACTAAAGATTAGTATCGAAAGTGCACTCTTGCACCTGTTCGAGCGCATCGAACATTTTATGAGGAAGGAATGATTGGGGCTGCCGTTGCTGTTGAAAGATGTCCCCAACCGGTAAAGGATGTCACTACCGATAAAACATATATCCAACCGGTAAGATATGTCCCCCATTTAATATAAAATTACTATTATTTTATGTATGTGCTTTGGTCAATCCAATGTAGATGGCACCAGCTCATCCACACGTCAAAATTATTTTGTTACTTACGAGGGTGCGTTTGAAAGTTGTGATAAGCCAAACCGATAAATAAAATTGTTATGTGAACCAGGCTTAAGTATTTTAAGTTGGCTACCATGTACTGTCACTTGTCACTGACGATGATGGGCAGGACTCGAGATAGAGGTAGAGGTTTTATATTTTATCAAAGAATACACCAACTAACAAGAAGCGAAGCTCGACGAATTTTCTTTGACGTTTTGGTAACCAAAATGTATGACCTTGAGAGACCATCGTTGACAGATAACTTAGTAAATACACTGAGAAAATGATAAAATTTTCAAATATCGGCGATATAAATGGTCAACAAATATCTTATTATAAAAATGGTGATTTTCAGACATGCGCATACAAAAAATGATCGGAAGTTTCGCCTCTTGTTAAGTGGTGTATTCTTTGAATTTATTTATTCACCCCATACCTCTTTCTCGTGTCCTGTCTATGATCGTCAGTGACAAGTGACACTACATGGTAGCCAACTCAAAATACTTAAGCCTAGTTCACATAACAAATTTTTTTTAATTATCCATGTAATAAACATGGGAGACCGTAGATATGGAGAATAAAAAAAACACGTATTTTACTTGGGACACTTATTTATACACAAGATTCACAACATACAAATATAATATATATTTTAATGAATTAATATTGTTCCACATACCAGATGGGAATATTTTATTCTTACGATACTAATTCAAAACAAATAAAATATAGAGAAAGCTATTATAATATTACATTATAAATATATATTTGAATTCAGTCGAATTTAATTTTAATTAAGTTTTTAAATATCATTAAAGAGAAGAAATAAACCACCGATTTTATTCATTTCTTAAGAGTGATTATTTTTAAATGGATATAATAAAAGTACCCGAAATTTGATACAGTTGAAATTAACAACGATGATGGTTTTTATAAAACGGTATTTGACATTTCAAAATTCTTATACGTACCTAAAATACAAATGTGAAGCTTTAAAAAAAAACAATCCTAAAAAATGTTTATAAAACTGTGAATATGATGGTGGCCATCGTCATATTGGTAACTGCTATTGGCATTGGGCCACAAGAGGCGATAACTAGAAGAACATAATTCCGTCGCAACTTTTTCAAGAAGGGGAAGGAAAAATAACCATTCCATTCACCTTCCACTCTTCCCCTTGAAGGTTCTTTAAGGCGAAGGGTGTATGTATGAAATGGTTATTTTTCCTTCCCCTTCTTGAAAAAGTTGCGACTCTCGTAGCGAGAAAGTCGCATGCACAGATGACGGAATATGCTCTTCTAGTTGACCAATGTGTGCATAAAAACACGAGACCTGCACCACTCGCAGGTGTTTGGCCATAACTGTCAGTTCTGGGGTAATGTTAATGGCACAATGACAAACCATTAAATTGTTTGTTGGGTATGTTTAGGTAGACTTTTTTTTGTTAAACATAAACACATTTTATGGAAATAAATGGGAAAAAAATTTCAAAAAATTGTTGCTTAAAGTTACGCAGTTATACAATCAAAAGTCCTAGGAGAAATAGGGGGATGAAATATTGTTGAAAATTATTGAAAAAATGTTTAGTTTGTGAATTATAGGTATTCAAAGTTAGAATTTATTATTTAAGGAAATACTTTATTATTTCGAGATTTTTTTTCTTTGAGAGTGATTAACTTACAATACAAATCAAAATAAATAAAAAATACAAAAAAAACGTATATTTATTTTGTACTCTCTTCAACTACTAAAAATATTAACAAACAAGTCTTTTATACACAAAATTAATTCAGCCCCAGTTTTGGAAACTATATTTTTGTGCATCGACTTGTATCAACAATTAACTCGCAACAATATATATATAAATTTAAATAAAAATAATTATACACAATTTTCGCTTTTTTTAACTGAAAAAGTTTTTATCTGAAGCCAGCAGATGTGTGGTTAAACGAAAACGAAAAATGTATATCGCTGTACAAATTTATGCTTACAGTGAAACATCATTAATTTCTTAAATGAGACACCTACTGGATCTGAAACCAGCACAGATCGCTCTAAAAATATTTTGAATTGGCGTCGATAGGTCTGTTGTATCTATTTTTATGTAAAAACTATTAATATATAACCAGAATTATCATTTCCTCTTTTTTTAATTTTAGTATCTTCGATTTTGGATTTTAAAAATAAAATTTCAAAAATTTCTCCATAGATACAACTGCTCTTTTAGACGTATTTGATAAAAATATCGATTGAAATGAAATACTTTCTCCAATCGGATATTTTTGTTTGGGGCGGATTTACACAAATTTGAGTCACTGCTTACCTGAATATTCCACCAAAAAAATAATAATTAACTGTCATATGGTTCAAATCCGTCCCTGCTTTTTTGGTTATTGAATATTTCTGTACACCGGGAATTTAATTTATAAGACAAAACTTAATATAAATTAAATGAAATTCGAGAAACTTCACCTTATCAAAGCCACAATATTTCCTGTGTAAACAAATACAGAGAGTAAAATAAGTATTTTTTCCCTAGTCCTCAGGAAAAACAGTGATTAAAAAAATATGTAAATAGAACATTCAGAGAATCGTATAGTCTCTCGAATTCCATTGTAGTTTAAATTTTAAGGGTTTGACAATCAAAATATGTGATTCTTTTATTCTAGTCAGCAATTTTCCGGTACGACGAAAGTTTTTCCAGCATTTTCCTGTTCCCCGAATACTTCATTTTGCTGTTTTTCCGATACATTAGGTCCTCTCAATTCTAGCGTTATCAAAGTTTTGCATCCCTTTAATGCCAAAACGACAAATTGCCCGTTGGAAGTTATTTCGCATGCTGATATTTTCATTTTTGGTGTATAAACTGCCACCAAATCACCTACAACGAACATTTTTTTAGTGTCTTCTTGGTTAATAATAATTTTTGTTTTCACCTTTGTTAAGATCCCATATTCTTATTGATCGATCTCTACATTCTGAATCTCTAGATAGACAAAAACTCCCAGTCGGATCTAATTTCAACGACGACACTGGCGCTGTATGTCCACTTAACGACCAACGACAATTACCTACAAATTAATTTAAAAAAATTTCGATAAAAACGTTAAATTTTTGAGTAGGTTTTGATTTACCGGTGATAAGATCCCACACAAGTATTCTTGCGTCTTCGAGACCTGATATGACACAGCCACCTTGTGAGCTTATTTCTATGGAAACCGTATTGCAAGAAGGTTTCCATTTCTTGAATAATGTACCACTTTGCAAATCATAGACGACGATAAAATTGGGATTTGGTTCTGCTATTTCATAACAAACACAGCAAACGTAATTTCCTACAAATTATTATTATTATTATTATTGAAATAAACAGTTCTAGCTCGCAGTTGTTATATATAGGAGCTGATGCAACAAGCTCTGGAAATGGTGGAGGTATTGTGTAGGAGTAGGGGAATGCCTAAGGGTGAACCATGCAAAAACTGCGCTCATTCCCTTCACTAGAAAAAAGAAGCTTAAGACACTAAAACTGCCAAGCCTCTTCAACGTACAGCTGTGTCTTAGCCAGGAGGTCAAGTATCTGGGCATAATTCTGGATGCAAAACTAACCTGCAATTCACACCTACATGAACATGAACGAATAAAGGGAAGATGGTCCCAATGGCTGCCATACACATGGGGACTAAATCAACGGATCGTTCACTGGCTGTACACAACTGTGATGATACCCATGGTTACCTATGGAGCCTTTGTTTGGTAGCCAAAAACAGATCAGAGGAAAGCCGAAATGGAGCTATCAAAACTTCAGAGGCTTGCTTGGATACTTTAGTTCTAGGACTGTATAATACTTCATTTCTATGAATGGAACATTTTCCTATTTTTACCTTGTGAGTGTCAACACTGACCTCGACAAATGACAGATGACCAAGTTGAATATGTTAACAGTAAGAACATCACTTTCCGTTTTATATCTTGTTTTATTTAATAAATCACAAGTTATACCTGAGTTTTTCTACTGCTAATTCTCAAAGGGAGGATTTCTCCAAGAAGGACCTAGTGAAAAGACCTGATACTGGTCTCTTCAAATAAACGATATAACCAAGAGCACAAAAAGCCTAAAGGCTGAGGTCTCTAACCCTCTAACTGGTGGTGCCGAACCAATCAATCAATCAAAATCGTTTTAAGGCAGTTTTTTATGACAAAAAGTGGAAGTGGTAAACGTGCGCGATGTCAAATTGAAGAGACAGATATTTACCTTCATGCGTTATGGCTGATAACGCTGTTATAAAATGATGATGAGGAATTCTAAGATCGTACAATAATTTCCTAGATTTTAAATTCCACACTAATAATGGAAACGGTTTTTGGGTTTCGTCACCACAAACAAGAACTCTAGAATTTGAAAAAAAATCGATTAATACTTAATTGAATCTTATAATTTTCAAAAACGTTCTTACCTCCCATCCCCTGAAACCAGCAGGGAATTGAGAAAGCGGTCCTCTCCAGCCTTGAATGTGGTAACACAATCACCTAAAATATAAATTAAACATATTCAGTTAACATTGTTTATGTACAAAGTTCGGTACTCACCGTTTTCTAAATTCATAAGATTTATATACATTCTATTTCTACTGAGTGCCACTAGATGGGATTGGTCGTGTAGCCCGAAATAGGGCATCTTTTGGTTCATGACACCTTTTAATTTCGTTAAAAAGCTACCAGAATTCAAATCGAATATCCTCAATTCTCTTCTGCACAATACTATACATTTAAATTGATCTATAGGAATTAAATTTATTGGATGTGGAACGCTCTGGAGTCTTCTCACCGGCTGGCAACTGGAAAACAATGAAAAAAATACACTCAAATCCAACAAAACCGTAGAAAAGTGTATGTCAATGTTATTTTTAATGTGTCAAGTTGTCTTAAATAGAGTTTTTGATAAAACACGTATTTTTATAATGGTCCTTCGAGCCGGATTTCTTACTTACTTGATAATATCCCAGACACAAAGTTCTCTATTATTCGTCGATACTGTGACAATGAATTGATCAGTCTTTGGAAGTCTCACTACTAAATCAAAAGTTGTATCTTCGCTACCTTCTTCCGGTACTTCCAGTTCCTTTTCGTTAACAACAATTAAAGATAAAACGGGAGGGATTTTACAAACACTATACACTTTAGATAAATTAGAATCGTTATTTTCTATAGTCAGTTCGTTTTTGTTAAGTTTATCTGTTAAATATTTGTATAAATGTGAATAGAATTGATTTCCATCGTAATTTAAAATAGCGGCGTGAGTTTCGATGAAATCTTTAAGGATACTCGTTAATTGATTTGTCGTGTTTGTATGTAAGTTGATGTCTTCGAGTATTTGATAACAGTTGGAACCGCACACTTTGTTGTAAATCCAATCAATGTCTGTAAGAAACGTTGAATTTTCCAGGCTGGAATGGAGTTGGAAATGTTGATAAGGAAGTTCGTCCAGTCTACGGCGGTTGTAACTGTTGACAAAATTAAAATAAATTTAAAACAGGGAAACATTCAAGGTGTGTGTATGTTTGTGTGCGGTTACCGAAAAATATTACACGTTCCAATTGTAGCAGCAGGTAGTGCAGAAAAAGCAAAATTTAAACAAAAACAATCAGGTTTATTTAAAAAAAATAATAACGTAGGTACATGCATATAATGTACAAAAAATAATAATAAACAAAATAAAACAGCCACACCGTCATCATACCATTTTACTAATAAATTTTCTTGTACAACCAGTCGAGCTTGAACGTTAGTAGGTTTATTATTCCACCACCGACCCTATAAAAAAAGAAAAAGTGTTCTATAATCTTTATATTTTATTAAAAAATAAATAAAGGCTTACATTATAATAATCATATAGCATCTGATGAGCCCATTTCTTATGGTTTTTGAATCTTTCCGAAGCTGCTTGCTTCAACATGCTATCTTTCCATTGAACACCCAAAGCGTTCCCGGTCATCGTCCAATGTAGAAACGGCGCCAAATATTTGTTCAGCCTCGACCATGTAATACACGCCGGTGACCACGATACTATACCAAATAAAAAAACAATAAACAATAAATTTTTACCGTAAAAGTTGTTTTCTTACCGTAAGTCGTTTCACTGTGAAAGTTTTCATCGAAAGCCAACAAATCTATCATTTCCGAATCGGTAAGACTGTGTTTGGTACAAGTCAACAACGCCAAAGCATGTTGAACGTGCGTTTCGCCTAAGATAGTTTCCAGTTCTTCGAACATCTGACGAAGTTGGTCGTTCACGTTACCTTTTGGAACGATATCGTGTTCGTTGTCCACCCACCAGGACGTCTGCCACGCTAAAACCTAATAAAACAAAATTAAACTGTCGTTAGTAAACACCCTTGCGAAGACAAGGTCTGAAACGCCTTTTTGGATACCGGAAAAACCAAAAAAATCAAGAAGATCTGACCATTGAAAAGATCTAATGACAGGTAACCTAAGACTTGATTTGACAGGGCCAATAAGAAAAGAAGAACAAAGACATATTTTTGCGATCTAGCGTCTTTAAGCGGATTAACAGTGTAGCTTAAGCGTGACCTCATAACGGTGTCGTCACGCTTAACTTCGCAAAAATGGAAATATCTAGCGATATTCTGACATATGACAATGACATTTCTCTCACGACACATACATACTTTAATTTGTTTATTTTTTTATTTCTGAAATTCTGAAACTGTAGTAAGCAACATAATATTAATATAGGTATAATAATATTGCTTTTGTTAAAACTTGTGATCTTAGAATTTAGAATGAAAAGGAGGAGAGACTTGGTGGTGCTCAGTGAGGATACAGCTTTTTCGGTGGTCCTTGTAATGAGAAATCAGCTCTCAAGAAGAATAAAAAGTTTGCAAATAATTTCTTCAATTCCAAGAGACTATCACATCAGATCAATTTGTGAAGAAGAATGGATAAGCCGTTATCTAAATTATGACTTTTATATTTTATTTCGAATGTCTAAAGAAACATTTTTATGAATTATTGAAATTCCATTGGTCCACTCTCTATCAATTTAATCTGTCAATGCTGTCAATTGAATGACAAACAGCAGCTGAACCGCTTCAAAGTTTTCTGGCGCACTCCCGACCACGCCAGTTTCCGCTTCAAGCGTTTTTAAGCGTGACGTCATTACTTATTCGCGAAAATGAAACGCTTTAATCCGCTTAAAGACGCTAGATCGCAAAAATATGGCTTAAATGATGCAACAGTGGCAGGTGACAAATTCCTTGATTTAACCGATTAAGATCTGTGGTTTATGGAATTTCTCTTTTTTGACAGTTATTTTAAAAAAAATCAAAGTACTCACCTTAGAATATAATGGAATCGTACTTTAAAACGCAGTCTTGTATTTTGATGATTCTAGATTGATATTTAAATAATAACAATAACGTAAAACTTGATTTAACAAGGCCAATAAGAAAAGAAGAACAAATGAAACAACAGTGACAGATGACAAATTCCTAGATTTAACCGATAGAGATCTGTGGTTTATAGAAAAGTACTCACCTTAGAATATAATGGAATCGTACATTCTTGGACAGATTTTAAAACGCAGTCTTGTATTTTAGAGTTAACACTATGATTGTACTGCATAACGCTCGACATAAGAATGCTTTTAGCTTCGGCTTCGCCGAGAAGTGGCATTTCTATGAAACTATCTTCGTTAAGTTTTTCGCTAATTTTGGCGTGCATATCACTCGACTCTGATACAGAGATTATTAATTTTATATTGTCCGGCAATTCCGTCGGTAGCCAATCTATATTTTTAGAACTGTACGCTCGAACTTGATCTAAACCGTCCAAAAGTATTATCAAAGGTCTTTGCAAACAACTGGCCGTCAACAAAGACGGTAGTACCTTTTGATAAGTTTCTATATTCTGAAAAGAAAATTTGAAACAAAATGGTAATTTTGACAAGAGTTATCAGTAGATAATACCAAGCGGGTCCTAGCCCAGCTGAAATGCGCATGCTCTCATACGTCATACGTCATGTGCGACGTCAAACTTCACGTTCTACGACAAGAGCTACGTCAAACGTCACGTGCTACGTCAAACGTCAAGTGCCACGTCAAACGTTCCATGTCAAACGTCAGTAGCTACGTTACGGTTACGGTTTGGTTTGGTTAGCTTTTCAGGAGGGCATGCACATTTTCGCTGTGCTATGAACCGCATAGTATATCTACTGTTATCTATACTTACATGGGTACAATAACACTTATGACCATAATTCAAAATGGAACACTGATTGGTAATGGAGCTTAAAAGTTGTTCTATAGTACTAGATTGGGCGCTGATACCGATAAATCTAACGATTAAAAAAGCTTCCGGTAACCAGAGTTGGCTACATTGCGCAACTCGAGCAAGTAAAGTGGTTTTGCCGCTACCTCTGGGTCCGTAAATAACTAATGGTACCGTACTACTTCCGGTAATGTACCTGAAAAGATGAATAATTATTAGCGTAAAACAAGAATTAAATGATTAGACTTACTCTTTGACGGTATTAATAGTTTTTTCTCGATCGGTACTACACTGCGCAGCTTTTTGACAAAACGTCGTCTGTTGATTTAACTCTTCGAATAACGTAGCTTCTATGCCGTAACTTGGTTTTAACATAGTTTTACATTGATGTTCGTCTATAATAGTATTTATCATTTCGCTAAGATGTTTCTTTAAATGGTGCACAACGTTCGCTAAATATTCTTCGTGTTCTGGTATTTTTACGTTCAAACCCCCTTCCACGTACTTCACTGGTATTCTTACGATATGTTTTTCAACTAATTGATTCTATAAAATAACCGATATAAGAAAAAAAGAAAAAATTTAAAAAAATCATCTTTTTAACCTTTAGATCTTTTTGTAAAATATCTAATCTTCTATGACCTTCCGCTTTACCAGGACTCATATTATCAGGCGTCTTTGCTGTAGGGGTATACACTCTATTTAACCAAATACACCGTTTCGCTAACTCTTGACTCATAAATACCGTATTGTGCACCTCCTATAAACGACTCATTATTTTTATTGGTCCTTCGAGGCGGATTTGTATAAATTGACTCACCTGTTCGACTACTGTTGTTAAATACGTGTCTCGTAGTTCCTGCGAAAAAACTGTTATCAATACTGCTAACATTTTATCGATTTCAATAGCCCATTCGGCGAAAGCTTGTTCTCTATCTTGTTGAAAAGATTCTTTGAATCCGGGAATGTGGCAGGATATTGGACGTAATCTGTAGCACGGTGGTTGCGCGTGGCTGTCTAACATGTACCATTTGGATAGTAAACCTTGAGCTGATTGATTTTCAGCACTTTCCATAGCCATGTTGAAGTCTTGACATTCGATAGTTATTGGTAATAATTGGGTTCCCAAAGAGTTATTTAAAAACAATACAGGTATTATGTAAGCCACTTCCATTTGTCCTAAAAAATAATTAAAAGTTAATTTAAATTATTTTTCTTATGGTTTAAACGTGTACTTGTTAATTCCCCTATGCATAATTCCGGAAATTCGTGATCTTGTTGTTTTTCCAAAAGCGTCTTCCAATGTAAATCTACTATATGTAATTCGTAGCCTCTCGATCTACAGTTTGCTCTTAATTCTGGATATATAACATTATGAAGCGCCCCTTTTTCTACATTACAGTCTAAAAATAACAAAAACAATAAAATTGATGGTTTTACAAACCTACATGATCGTATTGTAGTGCGATCTAGTGGCGCGTGACGAAAGTAGGTAGCCAGAAAGTATAATAAGTATGGTGTCGTCTACTTTCAACACGCGCCGCTAGATCGCACTACAATACTATATGAAAGTAGGTAGCCAGAAAGTGTAATTAGTATGGTAACTTCTTCTTTCGACACGCGCCGCTAGATCGCACTACAATACTATCCACTGCAACCATTAAATGTTTAACACCAACAAACAAGAAACGAAGCCCGACGCAATATCTTTGATGTTTTAGTAACAAAAATGTATGGCCTTGAGAAACCGACGTTGACAGAGTAAATAGTCTGAGAAAATGATCAAATTTTTAAGTATCGGCGATATAATTGGTCGACAAAGTGAAGTTTGACAAATGGCGTCTTTCAGACATGCGCATATCAAAAAAAGGTTTCTTGTTTTACCTTGTGAGTCGGCAGCGCATACGTATATGACGATTTTTCTACTTTTCCGTACTGTCTTTGTCTGAGCTATTTTTCCCATTATTAAATTTTGTAGATTTTCAGATAAATCGGCAACTTCTTTCGGTACGTTTCCTTCGAACATCTTTTCAAAATCTTTCGGACTTTGATTTCCCGGAGGCGAACTTAACGATAGCGAATCTAAAACAGTTATTTCATTGTTAAAAGTTGCAGTTTGATTGATTCAATGTATATCTTGGCGAGTATTATACCAATTTTTTTTATGACGTTACCTGATACGCTGGTTATAGTTGTTCCTTTAAAAGCCTTCGTAAAGCTCGGTTTTTTTTCTAAAGTACTCGAAGTACTGGATGGGGTGTTTCCTAATGGTAGTTGAGGTTTTCCGGCAGTAGTGGGTTCCAAAATAACACCCGAATGGGGCGTTATGTGGTTCAGCAATGTTTGTTGTTTTTCCGTAGGTAAACTCGATCTTACTTGATAACTTCCAGATCTAAAACAACATAGAAAACGTAGAGTCCAGAAAGTGAAAACACCAATAAATAAATCCCTTTTAATAATTTTATCGTAAGCCCATCGTAAATGGAATTTTTTACCAAAAAAAGTACACATATATACACAGAATACATATATAGCTCATGGAAAGCTTGACGATGATTTATGCAACACTATATACGCTTCATTGTTAATTGTGTTGCATAACCAAAAGTATTGTGTGTTGCATAAAAGCGTGACGATGGCGAAAAATCTACGTTTTTTCTTCGCCAAAAAAAAGCTCAACGCGCCTTAAGAAGTTTTCACTTCAATAACACATATAAATTTGCTTCACACTGTATTCTAACGTTTATCGAATGCAGTATACCTATCTAATCTTTATATTTTTCCAAAATTGTTTATTTATTTTTATGTATTGATTGAGATAAAAAAAATTTGATGTACAAAAACGACATAATATTATTATAATTCCCGTGAATATCGAAAAGGTTTCTGCGTGTCAAGGACACAATTCCCGTCGTCGTATCCCGCGTACTCGTCCTAGAGAAGAGAAATTAGGTCACGGGATTCGAAATACGAATACACACACACCGTTACCCATTGACGTCATCGTCGTGACGTAAACATTTCGAAACACTGCACCTAGTTGCTCTGGAAAAACACTCAAAAAATATTTTACGCGGTTTCCAAATTATTCATTACATTTTGAGTATAAAGAATACTTCAGATTTTTTTGTAAATTACCAGGACTCAAAAATACCGTATTGTGCACTTCCTGTAAACGACTCATTTTTTTATTGGTCCTTCGAGGCGGATTTGTATAAATTAACTTGTTTTTATAACTGGGAAACGTATAGACGACTCACCCTGTATAAAATATTATTTAATAATTTGGCATGAAGATTCGTTAGGTACATCGATTAAATTCTAAAGCCTTTAAAATATTAATGATATTCAATTTAAAGTTTTTATTCAGTTTTCAAGTTTATATTTTGTAAAAATTAAGGAGAAATCTGAAAAAAAAACTATTTGTGTTTAAAAGAAACAACTACTTCTAGGGATAAATGCTTAAATTTCAACATAAAACATGAAAGAAATTTTTTGGTTTGTAATTGTAGCTTTTTATTGCAAATATAGAACAATAACTTTTATTTTTCCAAATTTTTAGGTATTTTAATCTTAGAAGATTTTATGGAAACACATGTTGCTTTCTAATAATAATCTCGATAACTCACCATCATAAATTCGTGATAAATATGTCACCAAATCTCCGGTGTGAAATTTATATATTTTCACGAAAATATTTTTAGACGTAGGTACCAAAAGTTTCCAGTGACAGTTGTTGTCCAACGTAAATATTTTGTTTATTTTTATATATAACTAAAAATTAAAATAATATTTCGAGTCGAATAAAAAGTTATTTTAAACTTTTCATGTGTATAAAGAATTCCAAAAATGTTACAGTAGAACTCCACTTTGACCTTTGAAGGGAATACTGATTTTTTTGTGGATTAAAGAGAGGTCAAGGCCATGTTGCTTCGATTAAAAATATTAATTAATTGAAAATAATAACTTACTCCTCGGATCTTTGCGACATGTTGTCTTTATCTTTGTGAGCTTGTCCGCTGCTGCAGGAATTCCCCATCTTAGTATTTTTCTTCTACTTTTATTCCTTCCTATTTCGATTAGTTCAAATTATCTCCTTCTTGAAACACGCATCTTTAACAACAAAAAATTCATTAAAATTAATGGTTTTTTTTATTATTAATAATTAATTAATTCGGTGCAAAGTTTTATTAAATCACAATTTAAATAAATTTAAAAAAATAAAAGGACCTACCTTTTGCGACTTCCTGTACGATACACCTTTTAAAAACGAAACCCTTCCTCCATCTCGTTCAAAAATTACACACAAAAAAAACTTAATAAAATTGTTTAGTTTAAATAATCAAATACCGTCTACCCCATCGCGTTAAATAAACGTTTCTCTTCCGAAAAGTATCCATCACCAATTCGAAATATTTTTTTCAAAAAAAATCCAAATAGTCTTCAACGCGTTTTAATGGAATAAATTAATTTTTTTCGAAGGTCCACTTATCGAACGTACCTTCAACAAATAATTTACTAAAAGGACCACCACACTTCACATAAATAGACGAAATATTTGGAACAGACCGACTGCATGGTTGACGTAAGTCATACAGTAGACAAAAATCGATGTTGGCCAACGACGATCAGGCAAGCGCCGGCCTGTGACGTCAGAAGACGCTGGGACAGCGGCGGAGGTGGCAGGTAGCCTGCTGAACTTGAAATCCAGTAATGACGTGTACGGTTTTCGGGTGAAATCGTTTAACATCGCTCCTAATAGTTACAAGGGTCATAAATTTGATACTTACTTCGTTATATTATTTTATATACAGCGTGTCCTCGAAATTTTACGAAAGTTGAGAAAAAGTATTTTTTCGGGGTTCTAAAAAATTTAAGTTACAGGGGTCGTGCAAAAGTATCCAAAAGGGTTTTCTTAGGAATTATGAGACAAATTTGCCATATTTTTATTTATTTTCAAGTATTTTTCTTACCAAAAATTAATAAAGGGCTATGGAAAAGTATCTAAGATATTTTAGGGTGTTTTTGGGATAAATTTGATTAAAAGTTTCAATTATTTTCGTTCGTTCGTTAAATTGTATATACGGGATGTCCTCGGAATTTTACGTGTGAAGAATTGTTACGAAAAATATAAGGGAGAGTGGAGCACAATGGAGCGCAAAAGTTGGTTTTGACCATAGCACCCCACCTGAATTTTTTTTCAACGTTTAATTTTTTTCCTGTGACCTGAGAATCTAAACTATGAGAAAAATGCATCGATCGTTGTTATATAAAACATATGTGATCGTAAGTGGCCATTTTCCAAAAAACTAATTTTGTGTCATTGTGCCCATGTCTGAGGTACCTTGAAACTCGCCAAAATTTGCAAAAAAAATGGTAAGGAAAGGCATTTAAAAAAAAGAAGTATCTGGAATGTGAAATAAGTTCAATATTGATTTAAAGAAGGCACAAACACAAATCCTTTTTCGTTTAGCCAATGTTCGAACTGTCAAAATCAACCTTGAATGAGATGAATCCTTTTTGTCTTTTAGTACCCTGAACCACAAAAGGATTTTCCAGTAACATCTTGATGTCTTTGTCATCAACCGTGGCTATGTCATCCACAAGAGGTTCGACAAAGATGTTGCATTTTGGGTATCGTAGGAATTTAACCTCATCGTCTTTCATCTTGGTGATTTGACCAACATAGAATTTGGATTGGCTTCTAAGCTTGAACTCGATCAAAACATAGTCTCCTAAAACAGGAAGACGGTTCAATTCATATCGTCGTCGTCCGTGTCTGCATATTCAACGTCTCCATCGTCTTCTTCGTCGTCCTCTGATGATGAATGAATTGGAGCTTGTTCACTAAATTTTCTCTTCTTCGGCTTCGGTTGATTTCCGAAAACCTTCCTTTTGACTGACAATATTCTGGACGTTTGAATCGGCTTCTTCTTCTTTGCAATGGCTTTCATTTCTGGAGTGCTCGTGGCTATCATTAGGTTAGGCTCTATGTGAGTGGGGCCTTCTCGCCACCTCCACTGCGACCCCCGTTGGGTCTATTGCGGCTCACCCCTAGGGATTACAATTCACCCCACAAGCCTGTGCTTCTGACGAAGTCCATGGTTGTATTTGGTGATACTTTTTTGAAGTCGTTCGGCTCTAGTCTGGCTTTGTTTATCACTCTTTCCAAGTGGGCGTTCCAAGTCAGTTGTTTATCTAAGATTACCCCTAGATATTTCACCTACGTCGCAAATGGAATGCTCACGTCGCCAAAAATTGGCTGACGGAGTCGCTGTAATTTTTTCCTATTTGTGAAAGGAACAATTACGGTTTTGAGGAGGTTCACAGACATCTGTTCCCTCTCGCACCACCTATGCACTATGTTTAGGTCCGTTAGAAGGATGTTAGAAATTATCTCTTCAAATTGGCCCCCCATTAATTATTACTATATCATCAGCATACCCCTGACTGGATAATTCACCCAGGAGATCGTCAACCAGTAGTGACCACAAGAGGGGGAAAATCACCCCTCCCTGTGGGCAAACCCAGGCCGCCATATCCCTTACCGTGACTCCATTCAGTGATGTAGTGATGTACCGGTTTGATAATATGCTTTTGATCCATTACCGGATTGGTCTGCAGATTCCTCTGCGCTCCACCGTTCTCCATATGGAGTTATTAAACGCTCCTTCTATTTCTATATCTAGGAAGGCCGTCAGCACTATTTCCTTGTTGTCAAGGGAAGGGCTGATTTTCTCCACTAGATTATTTAACGCCAAATCTGTAGATTTGCCCGTTTGATAAGCATATTGGGAGAGATTTAGCGGATACTCTCGTAACCTCCCTTCCCTAATATGCTTGTCTAAAATTTTTTCTAGACTTTTCATTAAGAACGAGGTCAGACTGATTGAACGATAGGATTTGGGAAGTGAATTGTTCACTTTCCCAGATTATCATATTCTTCCCTTTTTCCTCTGCTTTCGATCAGTTTTTCGTTCTCCTGCTTTTGGATAACCACGAAAATTTTCAGGAGATAGGAAAGCATGACTTGGACCAGCTCCTGGATCGAGGTCACCAATGACTGTATGGTTTGCAGCTGCTAGCCTTCTTCGAAAGAAACTGCTCCTTCTTCTAAGGAAGCTGCTCCTTCTTCTAGGGAAGCTGCTCCTTCTTCTAGAAGAGCTGCTCTTTCTTCTACTTGAAGGAGGGAACCGTTGAACAAATCACTTGGCACATCATAACTATTGGTCTTCGGTGGTTGATCATCCACAACGGTAGGAGGCGGTCGATCAGTCAAATTGCATAAGAAGTCTGCTTCGGTAAATGGTTGTATCCCACTTTTTTTTTAAACCTGCAATTATGTTGGAAAGTGTCATGATTTTCGGATGAACTATGTTCACCAAGGAAGCTGTATTATAAATTGACGCAGTTTTGCATCATCCAAGATTCAAGAGCTGCATTATAATAAGTTTTAACATCTAGGAGTTGCATTTTGTTAGATGAATCGGGAGATGAAGTCAAAACTGAGACACCATTCTTCTTGCACATTATAAGTGCTTCCAGGGACAAATTACCTTCTACATTGTCATAGATTAATAGAGTTGGGTTCTCTCTAAAACTGTAAGTGTGGCGAATGAAATGCTTAATAACTTCCACAAAAAGTTCTGATGTCATCCAATCACTAGGGTTGGCTAAGCCCAGTGTGCCTGGAGGTGCTCCTTGAGTCATGTGGTCTTTGACATGAACACGTGGAAAAATCATGAGTGTTGCCAGACGCAGAAATTATGGACACTGTGATGACGTTAGTGACTTTTTCTCCACTTGTAACTATGCACACTGGCTTCACGTCTTTTTCAGCCACAATTCGTTGGGGTTTTTGTACAGTTGATGTAGCTGTTTCATCCAAATTGAACACTCTCGACTCATCTCCAAACTCTTGGTGCTGTTGATACAGTATTTCCAAGTTATTGAAGAACACATCTACATTTGCTTTGATGAACGAAGTAGCACGAGACAAGCTGCAAGGCTCGGGGGTTCTTTGGCCGAGTTTGGGATACCTTTTCAAAAAACCGTAAAACCAATCAATGCCTGCCATTTTCTTCTTTCCCCATGATATAGGGCATGGTATTTTGTTCATCACTGCTATTTTGTAAGCAACTCGTATGCAAATCTTCAACTGGTAGTTCATAAAACATTTTAGAGCACTTAATGAGGTTGTTTTTCAATTTCTCCTCCTGCTCTAGCGTGAAGACCATCCTAGCTGAGTATTTAGGTGCATATTTCATATTTTCTTCCACACCCTCATCATATTCTTTTTTTTTCTTCACGTATCTTGTTAAAGTGACATAACTCACGTTCTTCAATGCAGCAGCACGTCTTAAATTGTTTCCATTCATGACCATTTCCACTTCTGCCTTCATGTCATCTTCCAAGAAGAGTCCCTTGCTCACCTCGTCAAGTTTGGCACGCAACTGGTGAGGAGGAGTCAATTAGCTAGCTCTGTTGGGAGTGCCTGCCGGAATTTTGTTGCACTAGAACCTTCTGTACGTCCGGTGTTCCATTGTGCCCCACATTTATGGGAAAGTATGGATTTAAATAAAGATCGTTAATTTTTTGTATAAATCTTTATTTTAAAGAAATAAAATTAACAACAGTCATATAAATCAGAAGGTACGTCGAATGACTAATAATAAAGTTTTGGCTATCAAGAAAACAAATAAAAATATATATACTTTTTTTTCGATTAAATACATTTTAAACAAAATTATATACAGGGAAATCTAAATATTTTTCAGTTCGAATTGGAAATAATATAACCCGAAAAATTCAGCAGGGAAAAAAACCACTCAACCGGGTTTCCCGTGCTGAATTTTCTATAGTTAAATTTAACAAAATATACAACAATTTCCAATAAATTAAACGGTTTTCATCTTAATATAACATTTTCGTAAAAATCTTTACCCTCCCTCGAAGAGGAGTGTCTCTTAAACGGGTTCCAATTTAATCTCTTGTGATGGTGAATGTTACTATGTTGAGCCATTGATCCTGAAGGACTAGACATGCCACTCGATATACCGGAACTACTACTGTGAGTTGATACTGAGCCTTTATTTGTACTAGGAACTTTCGTTGGCTGTAAATATTAAAAAAAAATCAATTAATTATAATTGGAGAGGGGTATTTTGGTTGTTTTTGGGAATAAAATTCCGAAAAATGATCTTTTTGTAAATTTGTCGACAAGTAAGGAAATAGGGGGGAGTTTTGGTTTTAAATATTTTTTTTAATAATGAATAAAAATTAAGCAAATTAGATTAAATCAAATAGGAACAAGTAAATTAAATGAAATTAAATTGAAAAAATTTGCATAATAAATGAAAATAACACAAATTAAGAAAATAAAATAAAATTAAATAGGAAAAATTTATTTAACAACGAAAAAATTAAATTAATTAGACAAAAATAAAATGAAATTGAATAAAAAATAAATTAAATCAATTGAATCAATAAAAAAAAGAATTAAATGAAAAAAAATTAATTAAACGAGTTTATTTAAATTCAACAACAAAAATACGGGTACAATAGAAAAAAAAATTAGGTATTTAATTAGCAAAAGTTCAAGTCAATGAAAATGAATGAAATTTAACAAAAAATTTAATTCAATAAAAAAAATTCAGTGAATTAGACAAAAATAGAATAAAATTAAATACTTACAAAAAAATAAATCAAATAAGAACAACTAAATTGAATGAAATTAAATTTGAAGAAATTAACCATTGGATTAAAAATTGAATTTAACAACAAAAAAATGAAATTAATTAGACAAAAATAGAATTAAATTGAAAAAAAAATATATAAAAACAATTTAATCAATAAAAAAGGTGAGCGGTCGGCGGACCGCCGACAGAAGCTTGCTTTTTATGCACAATAGAATGCGAGGTTGGGAAAAGGATCAATAAAAAAACGCGCAATAGAATGCAACAACATCATTATCTTCACTTCTAAAAGGAATGTGCAACAAAACCATTTCTCGTCGATAGTCATTTAAATTATTGCCCATATCGTAATTGCGATATCTTATGACCTTTTTTCAAATTTTAACAATTATTGACCATTTTTGATAATTTTGACAGTTTTGACAATTATTGATCATTTTTGACAATTTTCCAAAGATTTTGACCATTTTAGCCCATTTTTCCAAATTTTAACAATTATTGACCATTTTTGACAGGTTCTGACAATAATTGACCATTTTTGATCATTTTTCAAAAATTTAGACAATTTTCAACAATTATTAACCATTTTTGACAGTTTTTTATAATTATTGACAATTTTTTCAAAAATTTTGACAATTTTTGACCATTTTTCAAAATTTTAACAATTATTGACCATTTTTGACAGTTTCTGACAATTATTGACCATTTTTGACAGGTTCAGACAATAATTGACCATTTTGACAATTTTTCAAAAATTTTGACCATTTTTCAAAAATTTTGGCAATTTTCAACAATTATTGACCATTTTTGACAGTTTGTTATAATTATTGACCATTTTTTCAAAATTTTGACAGCGGCACGCCTCTCTCTACACTGAACGTATACTATGGCCTGCGATTTAAATTGAACAACAAAAATATTTGAAGAAAATTGAATTAAATAAAAAAATTAGGTGAATAATAAGAAAAAATGTAAGGCAATGAAAATAAAATAAAAAATGAAATTAAATGAGAAAAATTTAATTTCACAAATAAAAATACAGTGAATTAGACAAAACTAGAATGAAATGAAATTAAAAAAAATAAAATCTAAAATAAAATTTAATTTAGCAAAACAAAATTAAATTAAATAAGAAAAATTGAATTTAATAGCAAAAAATTAAATCAAATAAGAACAACTAAATTAAATGAAATTAAATTTGAAGAAATTACCCATATTAAATAGCAAAAAATTGAATTGAATGAAAATAATTGAATTAAATAAGAAAAACTGAATTTAACAACGAAAAAATGAAATTAATTAGACAAACATAGAATGAAATTGAATAAAAACTAAATAAAATCAATTGAATCAATAAAAAATTGAATTAAATGAAAAAAAAAGAAATTAAACGAGGTTATATAAATTCAACAACAAAAATACGGGTACAATTTGGAGAAAATTGAATTAAATTAAAAAATTTGTTGAATTTAATAACAAAAAATTTAAGGCAATGAAAATAAATTAAATTTAACAAAAAAATGAAATTAAATGAGAAAAATTGAATTTCACAAAAAAAACCCAGCGAATTAGACAAAAATAGAAAAAAGTTAAATAAAAAAAAATAAAATCAATTTAAATAAAATTTAATTCAGCAGCAAAAAATTAAATTAAATAAGAAAAATGGAATTTATTATCAAAAAATTAAATCAAATAAGAACAACTAAATTAAATGAATTTAAATTCGAAGAAATTACCCATATTAAATAGCAAAAAATTGGATTGAATGAAAAAAATTGAATTAAATGAGAAAAATTGAATTTAACAACGAAAAAATTAAATTAATTAGACATAAATAGAATGAAATTGAATAAAAAATAAATAAAATCAATTGAATCAATAAAAAATTTTACATGACATTAAAATAAAACGAAATTAAAAGAGGTAATTTAAATTATTATTAAAAATATGGGTGGAATTGGATAAAAATAGCATGAAATTAAATAAAAAAAATGAAAATTAATTAAAATAAAATTCATTATAGTAACAAAAAATTAAATTAAATTAAATCGAAAAAAAAAAAAAATAAATTCAATAAAATTGAAAATGCCTTTAAAAAAATGATTTCATTAAAAAATTAACGCACCTTAAGATAATTCCTATCCATGGGAGTAACCAATTTCAAATTTAGTGATTCATCGGCATTTTTTATTAATGTAACAACTTCATCATGGGACGACCATTTCACATCTTTATCAGCAACAGCTACAATAAAATCCCCTTCTTTGATGCCTCCAAACTTTAAAAAAAGAAATCACTGTTGTATTAAAAAATTTATAAAAAATAAAAAAAATAAAACTTACGTCTGCTAAAGAATTCGCTTCTACAACAGCCACGATAACAGGAGCATCTCCCCGTAAAGAAAACCCAAAACCATCCGTGGTTCGACCTCTATGAAGCTGCACCAACCTCGGAGCAGTCCAGTGTCTTTTAGCGGAAAATATAGCAATGGGACCCAAACTTCTAAACAGATCAGTCACTCTATACTGTGCGAAATCCGGAGGCGTCAAAGATAATTGAAATTTCGTTGCAGCTAAAAATAAATAATTAAAAAATAAATTCAGGATATTAGAAAAAAACTTACATTGTATTTGTGGAGGATCCAGTAAATCGCTAAAATCATCTTCAGTCTCAGTAGCAGTATACGCTTTTAAAGCTTTTTTATGCGCAGTTCTTAAAACCAATAAAAGCGCTTGTTTTCCTTTCAACTCCCTACACATCCGGTATTGTCTTTGACTCTCCTCGTACAAAACTAACGCTTCCCTCAAGTGCGCTCTTCCTAACAACCTCCTTTCGGTAGCATCCTTAGGCATCCTTATATCCAACTGCGCCGCCAAACCATCGATTTCCACGTGCATATACAACAAAGTATCCTTCGTTGTATCCGACATTTTTGCCGCATCTTCGTGTAGGATACCGGACGCGGCGAAATTATGCGCCATTCCAGTGTAAAACTCCCTTTTGACTTGTATCAACGATGACCAACTGTACGGAACGAAATCTCGAACAGTGTCGTGGTTGATTAGTTGCGTTACGTCATTGTAACATTCTGAAAGATGAGCTGCTTCTTGCGACAGATCCAAGCAAATATCCACTGATCTATTGTCCTTTGATTGGAGCTGGAGTTTTTCTAGAAGACATTCCCTAGCTTGACACTGTTGAAAAAATTAATAAATGAATACATTAAAAATTTAGAAATAAACAAATATTTACCAGCATTAATTGTACGAACATCTCTAGCATAGTCGGACCTAGATCCATGGAAGGAGCGTTGGTGAAATTTTCGTTTATGTACCTAAAAGTACCGGCTGCTCTTAAGAAACTATCTACCGCAGCATCGAGTCCTTTAGCTGTTAATCTGTCTTGTTTTGCGCCTATTTGCGTATATACAGCGCCCATATTGAACAGCACACATGCTTTTTCAAAAGCGACGGTTCTTTGACAAGATGGCACACCTAAAAATATAAAATTTTAAACCAATTTTTTTAATTTTATTTTAATCCGTAACCACAGACGTGACGTCTCTTAGACGGCAATTTTATTTTATCAAAATTTGATATGATGCCTTTTTAATAGTATTATTTAGTCCTAGATCTTGGAAAAATATACAACTTTTGTATTATTGACTTTTTCACAAAACCTCAAAATTATCTCGAAAAACGCAAAAAACTGCATTTTTCGTCTTTTATTTTTAGTTTCGTCAAAAATTGTTCGATTCTGTTAAAAATTTGGTAAAAGGTAGCTTTGATAGTCACAAACCATGAAAAAAAATTTAAAATAAAAATATTGGAAATTTTTCGAATTTTGACATTTTTTCGGTTTTTTGGGGGGTTGAAAAAGACATTATTGCAATTTCCGGCCAAAGTTGAGGTCCTAGAAAAAAATGGTGACAATAAAAGTTGTAGATCTTGGAAAAATATACAACTTTTTTAATAGTGACTTTTTCACATAACTTCAAAATCAGCTCGAAAAACAAAAAAAACTGCATTTTTCGTTTTTTATTTTTAGTTTCGTTAAAAATTGTTCGATTTCGTTGAAAATTTGGAAAAAGGTAGCTTTGATAGTCACAAACAATGGAAAAAAATTTCAAATTAAAATCTTGAAAATTTTTGGAATTTTCTGTTTTTTGGGGGGGTTGAAAAATACAATATTGCGATTTCCGGCCAAAGTTGAAGTCCTTTAAAAAAAAGTTGATGATGAAAGTTGTATATCTTGGAAAAATATACAACTTTTTTATTCGTGATTTTTTCACATAACCTCAAAATTAGCTCGAAAAACGCAAAAAACTGCATTTTTCGTTTTTTATTTTTAGTTTCGTCAAAAATTGTTCGATTTCGTTGAAAATTTGGTAAAAGGTAGCTTTGATAGTCACAAACTATGGAAAAAATTTTCAAATTAAAATATTGAAAATTTTTGGAATTTTGACGTTTTTTCGGTTTTTGGGGGGGTTGAAAAATACATTATTGCGATTTCCGGCCAAAGTTGAAGTCCTATAAAAAAAATTGATAATAAAAGTTGTATATCTTGGAAAAATATATAACTTTTTTATTATTGATTTTTTCACATAACCTCAAAATTTGCTCGAAAAACGCAAAAAACTGCATTTTTCGTTTTTTATTTTTTATTTCGTCAAAAAAATGTTCGATTTCGATGAAAATTTGGTAGGTGGTAGCTTTTAGTCACAAACTAAGAAAAAAAATTTCAAATTAAAATCTTGAAAACTTTTGGAATTTTGACGTTTTTACCGTTTTGGGGGGGGGGGGTTGAAAAAATACATTATTGCGATTTCCAGCCAAAGTTGAAATCCTATAAAAAAAAGTTGATAATAAAAGTTGTAGATCTTGGAAAAATATACAACTTTTTTATTAGTGACTTTTTCACATAACCTCAAAATTAGCTCAAAAAACGCAAAAAACTGCATTTTTCGTTTTTTATTTTTAGTTTCGTCAAAAAAATGTTCGATTTCGATGAAAATTTGGTAGATGGTAGTTTTTATAGTCACATACTATGGAAAAAAATTTCAAATTGAAATATTGAAATTTTTTCGAATTTTGACATTTTTTCGGTTTTTTGGGGGGTTGAAAAAGACATTATTGCAATTTCCGGCCAAAGTTGAGGTCCTAGAAAAAAATGGTGACAATAAAAGTTGTAGATCTTGGAAAAATATACAACTTTTTTAATAGTGACTTTTTCACATAACTTCAAAATCAGCTCGAAAAACAAAAAAAACTGCATTTTTCGTTTTTTATTTTTAGTTTCGTTAAAAATTGTTCGATTTCGTTGAAAATTTGGTAAAAGGTAGCTTTGATAGTCACAAACAATGGAAAAAAATTTCAAATTAAAATCTTGAAAATTTTTGGAATTTTCTGTTTTTTGGGGGGGTTGAAAAATACAATATTGCGATTTCCGGCCAAAGTTGAAGTCCTTTAAAAAAAAGTTGATGATGAAAGTTGTATATCTTGGAAAAATATACAACTTTTTTATTCGTGATTTTTTCACATAACCTCAAAATTAGCTCGAAAAACGCAAAAAACTGCATTTTTCGTTTTTTATTTTTAGTTTCGTCAAAAATTGTTCGATTTCGTTGAAAATTTGGTAAAAGGTAGCTTTGATAGTCACAAACTATGGAAAAAATTTTCAAATTAAAATATTGAAAATTTTTGGAATTTTGACGTTTTTTCGGTTTTTGGGGGGGTTGAAAAATACATTATTGCGATTTCCGGCCAAAGTTGAAGTCCTATAAAAAAAATTGATAATAAAAGTTGTATATCTTGGAAAAATATATAACTTTTTTATTATTGATTTTTTCACATAACCTCAAAATTTGCTCGAAAAACGCAAAAAACTGCATTTTTCGTTTTTTATTTCGTCAAAAAAATGTTCGATTTCGATGAAAATTTGGTAGGTGGTAGTTTTTAGTCACAAACTATGGAAAAAAAATTTAAAATTAAATATTGAAATTTTTTAGATTTTTGACGTTTTTTTTTGGTAAAAAACACTTTTTTGGGGGGTGGAAAAATACATTATTGCGATTTCCGGCCAAAGTTGAAATCCTATAAAAAAAAGTTGATAATAAAAGTTGTAGATCTTGGAAAAATATACAACTTTTTTATTAGTGACTTTTTCACATAACCTCAAAATTAGCTCAAAAAACGCAAAAAACTGCATTTTTCGTTTTTTATTTTTAGTTTCGTCAAAAAAATGTTCAATTTCGATGAAAATTTGGTAGATGGTAGTTTTTATAGTCACATACTATGGAAAAAAATTTCAAATTGAAATATTGAAATTTTTTCGAATTTTGACGTTCTTTCGGAAAAAACACTTTTTTTGGGGGGTGAAAAAAGGTATTATTGCGATTTCTGGTCAAAGTTGAGGTCCCAGAAAAAGAAGTTGATAATAAAAATTGTAAATCTTGGAAAAATCTACAACTTTTTCACATAACCTCAAAATTTGCTCGAAAAACGCAAAAAACTGCATTTTTCGTTTCTTATTTCGTCAAAAAAATGTTCGATTTCGATGAAAATTTGGTAGGTGGTAGTTTTTAGTCACAAACTATGGAAAAAAATTTCAAATTGAAATATTGAAATTTTTTCGAATTTTGACGTTTTTTCGGAAAAAACACTTTTTTTGGGGGGTGAAAAAAGGTATTATTGCGATTTCTGGTCAAAGTTGAGGTCCCAGAAAGAGAAGTTGATAATAAAAATTGTAAATCTTGGAAAAATCTACAACTTTTTCATTAGTGACTTTTTCACATAACCTCAAAATTTGCTCGAAAAACGCAAAAAACTGCATTTTTCGTTTCTTATTTCGTCAAAAAAATGTTCGATTTCGATGAAAATTTGGTAGGTGGTAGTTTTTAGTCACAAACTATGGAAAAGAATTTTAAAATTAAATATTGAAATTTTTTAGATTTTTGACGTTTTTTTTTGGTAAAAAACACTTTTTTTGGGGGGTGAAAAAAGGTATTATTGCGATTTCTGGTCAAAGTTGAGGTCCCAGAAAGAGAAGTTGATAATAAAAATTGTAAATCTTGGAAAAATCTACAACTTTTTCATTAGTGACTTTTTCACATAACCTCAAAATTTGCTCGAAAAACGCAAAAAACTGCATTTTTCGTTTCTTATTTCGTCAAAAAAATGTTCGATTTCGATGAAAATTTGGTAGGTGGTAGTTTTTAGTCACAAACTATGGAAAAGAATTTTAAAATTAAATATTGAAATTTTTTAGATTTTTGACGTTTTTTTTTTGGTAAAAAACACTTTTTTGGGGGGTGGAAAAAGACATTATTGCGATTTCTGGTCAAAGTTGAGGTCCCATAAAAAAAGTTGATAATAAAAATTGTAAATCTTAGAAAAATCTACAACTTTTTCATCAGTGACTTTTTCACATAACCTCAAAATTAGCCCGAAAAACGCAAAAAACTTTATTTTTCGTTTTTTATTTTTAGTTTCTGCAAAAATTATTTCGATTTCGATGAAAATTCCACACCTGAAAAAGGCATCATATAAATTTTTGATAAATTAAAATTGCCGTCTAAGAGACGTCACGTCTGTGGTTACGGGTTATTTATTAACTCACCAGTTAATGAATCGAACCATTCGAAATATATTCCCAGCGATCTATCCGGTGGGAAGAATCTCCTTTCGACGAAATACAGTTGATTGTAGTATCTAAAGAGAAGAGCGATTCCTGTGGAGTCTCTAAGTGGTGTTCGAATGGCTTGTCTGGTGTCCATGAAATCGGAAATGGCATCTTCGTAGTGATTCGCGTCTTCGCTGTAGTGTTCTAAGATGAAATCTTTGAAAGGATCTCGAAAGTCTATTTCTTTTGTTTCCTTTAATCCTAAAGGAATCATAGGCATGACAGAGTCGGTGCTGGAACAATGATAAGGATGTTTAAAAAATAATCTAATAGATTATCTGAGAATGAAAATTATACCGAAAAGTTTAAAGAAGTAAAGGTTTCTAAAGTTAAACATCTAAACTGGGATGGGTTGGAAGCATGCAGTTAAGAAGGAACGTTGGTGTGGTACACAGACGGATCTAAAACTGATATAGGAACAGGAGCTGGAAGAGTCCATGGTGCCAGATCCAGGTGCAATGTCCACGCATCACTGGGGATTTTTGCAGTAATCTACGATATCGACACGTGTTTGCAAATGAACATCGAAAGGGGGTATAGATACCAAAAAATCCTCATACTCTGAGATAGTCAGGCAGCATTGAAATCTTTAGCATGTCACCAGATCAGATCTAGACTGGTCTACAAAAACTTTTAACCCTGGTAAACCATAAGAGAGTAATTTTCAAATGGGTCCCGAGGCACAAGGGTATTGTAGGTAATGAAAAAAATCTTCAAGGGCGTACTAGGCCTCACTCTTAAACCAAGCATGGAGTTAGCCTAAGCATTAAAGAAGGTAAAGGAAGCCCAAGTCCTATCACAAAGGGGAACTTCTGGAACCAGGAAAAATGTACTTTTTTGGTGGAGCGAAGATATCGCTGGCAGCAGGGAGGAATGCATACGTTCCCGAAGAAGGTTATTGAGATTAAGAGGTCGAGGTGGACAACCTGAAGACATTGAGGAGGAAGATGCCGAGTATAAAGCAAAGAGAAGAGCTCTTAGCAAGGAAATTCGCAATTCAAAAAGGAGCAGCTGGAAACAGCTTTGCGATGACCTCGAGGATGACATTTGGGGGAATAGGTATAAAATAGTAACCGACAGATTCTCACCTATTAACACCATACGAGCTACCAGAGGAAGAGAAAGTAGAAATATGCATATGCCAGGGAAACAAACATATGGAGACCTTCTCCCCTGGACTAGGGAGGACCTGATAAACGCTGCTGAGAGAATCAAACCGAAGAAATCTCCCGGCTAATGTATATACATTTATGGAACTCACTGTCGCTTGTTAGTTCGTTCGTGTTCAGGAAAACTCGGTGCCGCCTCACCGGCAGGCCCGGCGCTTCAGACAGTTGTCACAGTCAGTAGCACTTCGCGGCGCTTACCGCCCCCTTTCGCATGTCTCCCGGGGTCATAGCCCCTGCTGTTCCCTTCACGTTACGCCACTGGATATTACCTTCTTGAATTTAAATTCCCAATTTACACACATATCTCTGGTGATTCTATGAACTTTGAATAAATATGATTTTCTGTCGGTGTTTTTCCCGATTGCAACCAAAAAAAAAAACCAACGAGAAATATAATTTTAATAAAATATCTTTGTTGCAATAAAGTAATAACCTTGATCGACAAATTATGTTGTTTACCGTATGCCGACACTATTAACATATATATATCCGTTGGTAAATGCCTCAGGGCTCTTGGCCTGACCCACTTCCTTGTAATTATATTCTCTTTTCAAACATATATTATACAGGGTATCATAAATAATTTATCTTATTTAAAAAAATAAAAAGTTTCTTGAGAAAATTCAAAACAGTTTACACGATTCGATGTGATATATAGACCGAAAAGTTTTTTTTTCTTTCAACCTATTATAGATTGGTTAATCCGCAAAATTAGCGTATAATTGAAAAATTAAACAATGTTTGTGTTTTTTTGCATCCTTGGATTATACCATGATCCATTTTATTATCTTATATTGAAACAAAAAAAAACTTTTTAGATGTTTCAATTTGTATGGAGAAGAGAAAAATCTTTATTCAGGAGCTCGCATCAATAACTTGGAAGATGATAGAGATCGAAAATATAAATGTGAAATGAGAGTCAAGTTGAATATTATGATATATATATATATGCCTTGGTTGTTGATTTCAACGACAAAAGAACTGAGATCTAAATGGGTGTCAAGTTCAATGGTCAGTCCTGAAATTTATTTATAACAACATAAAATATTTTATAACAACTTAAAATTTCATTTCTTCTTATAACTTAGGATAATACACTCACCGACACGAAAACCGGAGCAGTTGAATATTTTTAAACAAACTTTATAATAAACAACATGTTTTACATATTTTCTAACAACAATTAAACCTTTAATTGAAGAAAAAAAGTGTTTTGTAACAATTTAAAAACTAGGAAGAAAACGCACAAATTGGTATTGTGGAAAAATTACCTTAAATTAATCAAAACTGAAACGACTTGCTAGCAAAAACTGGGGAGCCGCATTCTTAATAACGGGTGTTGCCCCCACGTGCTCGAATTACTGCCTGTATCCTCCTTGGCATGCCTAAAATCAAGTGGCTTGTTGAATAAGTTCCCATTCCTCTAAAAGAGCTTGAACTGATTTAAAGTTAAAGGAGCAGGAACGCGACTTCGGATCCTTCGTCCAAGCATGTTCTATGGGGTTAACATCCGGACTTACCGTTGGCCACTCCATAACATGAATATTTACCCCGTTTAAGTACTGTTGAGTGAATCTCTCGGTGTGAAGTCGAGCATTATCATGCATCAGAAGAAAGTCATTTCCAATAAAGCCAACATAAGGGACTACAAAATCTTGGAGAACATCCTCAATGTACTTGGCAGCAGTTAAGAATGTACAATTCAGTGTGTGCCTCCAGATAAATTCCGGCCCACACCATAACTGAGCCCATAACTGAGCATAATTGAGCCCCCTTGGTATCCTGCCCTAGAACTGAAGGTACATTCTGCAAAACCCTTCGTCATACTCTCTCACGACCATCTGGAGACCGCAGGCTAAATCTGGACTCATCGGTGGACAAAACGCGCACCCATTCATTTTCACCCCGGTACTGATGATTTCTGGCAAACTGTTGTCACGCAACACGATGACGCCTAAGACGTTCTGAGCCTGTTCTGAGACTGGTAAGATTGGCTTCTTTAACTGTCCGTTCGCTTACGTTGGTTTGCCGAACGTGCTGAAGTCGATTTCTGATTTCAACAGCTGCAGCATGACGATTTCGCAGACTTTGTAAGATGATAAAACGATCAATACGAGCGCTAGTTCTGCGTTGGGGACCAGTTTCAGGTCGTCTGGTGTAACTTTCGGTTTCCAAAAAACGTGTAAAAATACAGTGCACAGTGCTATTGGAGTCTTGCTTTTGTCTTCAAGCAACGCAACAATAGCAGCCGCTGTGTTGGGATTAACATCCATATTTTTTAGATTAATAAACGGACCACAATTAATAAGTAAATAAACTCAGAACAACTTTCAAACGTGTTTCAATCTGTCAGATTTCTCACAATAATGACAACAACAGCATTATTGACATTGGTTCATGGCCAACTATTGTAACGAAGAGAGGGAGTGAAAGCCGGCAGGTAAACGATCACTGTTTTTGAAAAAGCGTTAGAAGAATATATTCTTCGATACTAAATACAACAATTTTACAGGAAACTGTAATAATACTTTATGTATGTCATTGTCATTGTCAAATGTTTCGAATTTTGGTTTGCGATTGGAAGTGAAGGTGCTATTGTTACAACCTTAACATTTCCGTTACTGGAAGACAAATATTGATTGGGATTTTAGTATCAAAGAGCTCTCGAACGAAGAACAGAAACCGCAAGTCTACAAGTTAGGTTGTTCCTTCTAATTGCAAACCAGAATGGTTGGTTAAATCTTGTAGATCATACCGACCCCATTTGATCCGGGAAGTAGTTGTTTCTTCTTAGTTGAACGGTTACTGTTTTTGAAAAATATTTTTCGATATCTATTGGTAACACACGCTTTAAGTACTAAATACGACAATTTTACAGGAAACTATAGATAATAATACTTTAAATTTAATAGTGCCTATTTTATACGTAATAGCGCGCCACTGGTTCTCTTATTTGTTTTTGTACTTACTAATATAAGAATGTGTTATTTTTATCGGATCACCTTGTTTGAAGATGGATCCGTAAGGTTAGGTCACACTGTATTCGAAAACCAGTTTTAATCAAAGAATTATATTGTTGTTTAACGGATGTTTTTAGTGTTCTTTATAATAACAAATAACTTTAGTACAATGGTATATATTGAAGATAGGCTAGCTACTAAAAATAGTCATAAAAACACAAATATATTGCTTTTATATAATTAAACATTTATCAGCAACAATTTCCTAGAAATAATATCATCGACAGAACTATGAAAGATTGTAATTTTTAATGTATTATTACAGTTTCCTGTAAAAAATTGTCGTATTTAGTACCTAAAGCGTGTTACCAATAGATATCGACTAAGAAGAAACAACTACTTCACGGGCTTTATGCCTTTAACATTGCCGTTACTGGATGACATGTATTGATTGTAATTTTGGTGTCAAATTCACTCCGGGATAACAAATATCTACCTTGTACTGATGAGGTGCAAATACGCCGAAACCGGTCTACAAGTTATGTTGTCCCTTCTAAAACCAGAAACCTTGTAGATTATACCGACCCCATTTTACTTAGAAGTGTAATTCAATGTCTGTCGATGCATATATAGTCCGGGAAGTAGTTGTTTCTACTTAGTTGAACGGTCACTGTTTTTGAAAAATATTTTTCGAAATTTGGTTAGAATAATATTTTTTTACTCGTTCGTGATCCTCGTGCCTAGCCTGTCTACGCCTATCTCGCTCTCCTGGCGAGCCTGGCGCCTGCACGCCCGTTCCAGTCACCCCCTCTCACCAACACATCACATCACATGTGGACACTTCATAGATCAAATCCCACTTCTGATATAATATACTAAGCTAAATATTCTGAACATTGAAAAAGCGAAACCTTCGGGACTAGCGGTTCCTTCCTATCAATGTTCTGTTCGGTATTATAAGCGACTGCGTCTTACAAAATCTAATATGAAGTTTTTGGTGTAAATTGAGAGCTGTCAAAATAGAATCTAGATTGAAAAATTGATTTAAAAAAAAAACAATTTCTGTATCCAGCAACCGTGATGGTTTACAAGATAATTTTACGGAGAGAGAAATTTTTCTTAATTACCGTCATTTACCCACCAAAGTATGAAAAATATTCAAAACTTTTTACAATAGCGAGAAGCTGCAAACACAGTTAAACGTCAAGGTTGAGAGAAACATACTCGTATACAGGATGTTTATCTTTATATACAGATTGCGAAAAATCTTAGCTTGGCATACGATTTACACAAGTACGACAAGGATAAAATGAACAACACTACTTGAAAGAGAGAGAAGAATTGATCGCACACGCCCATCTGTGATGGGCGATGTACACAAGTACGACAAGGATAATATGAACAACACTACTTGAAAGAGAGAGAAAAATTGTTCGCACACGCCCATCAGTGATGGGCGTGTGCGAACATTCTTCTCTCTCTTTCAAGTAGTGTTGTTCATATTATCCTTGTCGTACTTGTGTAAATCGTATGTCGAGCTAAGATATTTCGCAATCTGTACATATATATAAAATTGCAAATCCGGCTCGAAGGACCAACATTACACGACTCACCTGTCGCTTTGATACAATTCCACCGAAGAATTCAACTCCGCAAGTTGTTCCTTCAGTAACTGAAGATTGGAATTGACGAAACTTAGTTCGACGGCGACGGTTTCTCTCAATTTTTTATTGGTTGTTGCTTTAAATAGATTTTCAGCACCTGCTCGTAGACGTAGTTCTTTGTTAATCTCTTGGTTGAGTTTCGATCGACGATTTTGGAGCTTTCCTCTGCATGTCGCCACTCTCGGATCTGAACCCTGAAATAGAAATATATATCTATATATATATATATATATACACTGTGTTCATTTGAAAAAATGGGATATACTAGAAGGAAATGCCGAAACACGTCAACATTTAACTTGAGGGGGACATTTTTTAGCGCTAATGTCTTAAACGTCAGATTCACCCCCTCCCTACTGGAGACACCCCTTACATTTTTTCAAATGGCATTAGGTATTAAGTCACACCTCATTTAAAAGGTCTGGTAAATCTCTATTCAATCATTTTGTTTTGCCTTTGATTCCATCCTTCCATTGTTATCTAATCGTTGTTTAAAATTGGCTCTTTTTCAGCTTTTATTGCCTGAATGTTAACGGTGGTCACTTTGAACACATGATTAAGTAGCAGTTTTTTCTTGTTAACAGTTGTCTTTTTACTATTTGTAAATTTTTTATTCTTTAAAGAGTCTTTCTATCATAACACAATACGGGGGCATACGAAAAATTGAAAGAGAGCCAATTTTAAACAACGATTAAATATCTGGTATCAAAGGCACAATAAAATGATTGAATAGAGATTTAACCAGATCTTTTAAATGAGGTATGACTTGATACTTAACGCCATTTGAAAAAATTTAAGGGGTGTCTCCAGTAGGGAGGGGGTGAATCAGACGTTTATGACATATGCGCCCCCTCAAGTTAAAAGTTGACGTGTTTCGGCATTTCTTTCTAATATGTCCCATTTTTGAAATATTAAGGGTGGGTCCTTTTCAAATGAATATGTATATATATGTATATACAATTGTATTAAATCACAAAATAATACAGGAAACGATGTAAATTACCGCAAGGTCAATGTTAACTGTAATTGGGTTTTTTAATGTATGCAGTCAACTGGAATGAAAAATATTAACTATTATTATTACATATAAACAAGGGCAGAGGGACAAGTCCCTATTTTACCCAAAAGTAGAAAATAATATTACCTACTAGTATATTATACAGGGTGTCAATTTTAAAACTTACAATGGGATGTACCTCGTGAACGAAAAGAGATTTCAAAAAAATTTAGAGAGGGGAACTAAAATGACATGAAAGAGAACCCCCTATGCCCCACCTACCCCACCTACAAGAATTTAAATGACAACCCCCTACTTGTGATACGTCGTTAGAAAGTCCGTAAAAAATGCTTTCCAACGATCTAAGTCATAATTATACAGGGTGTAACAATAAAGCAGAAAAATTTATTTAAAAGTACAATAATTTGTATTAATATAAATATTAAATTAAAAGTTATTAATATATAAGGCGGTCCAGTCTATTTTTAAATATATGTTGGTCAAAAACTTTATTAGTCAGAAAATTTTGTCTTGATCTGATCACAAAATTTTCTTTTTTAAGTTTTAATTCGTGTCCTCTGAGATCAGGGAAAGATTTCCAAAATGTGGAATTTTAATATTTTAAATGATCTCCACGGTGACGTCGAAGTTCAAAAGAATTTAAGTTGGTCATCGTTTATGTATTAAAAATAAACAAAATTATTTGTAAATATTTTCGAATAGAATATTCCACGTATTACTATTTTCCACTATTAATTCAAATAAGAATTTAAATCGCCCCCCGTAAAATTTTCCAAAAAAAAACTACTTACAGGATAAATATTACTTTCCTTTTCCTTTTTATTATTTCGAAAACTTTGTCTTTGCACCCACTTTAGCATTTTCCGCGCTACATTTCGTACACAAAAAAAGAAAACACTTTCGAAGAAAAACTTTTATATCCTTTAAAAGGCAATTTGTATAGAAAATACCGTCTTTCCGTCGTGACAGATCATCAATAAATGTAACTATGCAGCAATGTACAGTTTCTTGCGATATGTCTGAGAGCGCATTTAACAGTACAGACGATTGGCTCGAAACAGACTAATAATAATTATGAAACTATATTTATTTAATAACATTTTACGTATACGTTGCATATATATATTTGTTTATTGTTAGGTAGATAGGTAGGTTTTTATCAACAATAGATTACTGTAACGGTTTTGTTCTATTAAAAATGGTAGTCGAACCTTTTCGATTATTATTCCAATGGCTAACCACAAAAGTCAACAAAACTTGGATTTATGTTAAAAATTATAAGCTTCGTTCCAATTGGCGTTAGAACCGTTTTTGGTATCGTTCGCGCAAGTGCTGTATTTTTTTCACCTTCTAACTGATTAAACTATCGTTCTTGGGACTGATTGGGACGATATACAAACTGTATTAGGGATGGCGATCTGAAATCGATTAATCGAATAATCGATATTTTAAATCGATATGTTGTATTGAATCGATTCGGTGAATCGATATTTTACCCTTGAAAATCGACTTTCGATTTTTTTTGTGTTTTTGGTAGAGCGGTTTTTTTTTCAATTGCCCCGGCAACATCGCAAGTAGTGATGAGGCGGAACCGCTCGGATCCCAGTAGACTCGACAGACACTGTTGATTTTTTTTTCAAAAAAGCTTATAGGGAACTCTATAAGTAGGGATGTTTGAAAAATTAAACGATTTTTGTATAAATCGATTATTATTTTGTTACAATCGATTTTTAATGATCGATTTTTCGAGTAATATTAATCGATTTTGTATAAATTAGGTGTGTTTGAGGAGTGGATTTTCGGAAACGGCTCTCGTATTATTTATTGACTATTTTTCAAAATTTTGACACCTTTTGACGAATATTGACCATTTCTCAAAATTATTGACTATTTTTTAACAATTATTGACAGTTTTTGACAAAAATTGTCCATTTTTAAAAATTATTGACCAATTTTGACAGTTTTTCAACAATTTTCCAACCATTTTTCCAAACTTTTTGACAATTTTTGACCATTTTTTTGAAATTATTGACCACTTTTTTAACAATTATTGACCAATTTTGACAGTTTTGCAACAATTATTGACCATTTTCTACAATTATTGAGCAATTTTGACAGTTTTGCAGCAATTACTGACCATTCTTCCAAATTTTTCAACAATTATTGATCATTTTTTTAAAATATTGACCATTTTTCAACAATTATTGACCAATTTTGACAGTTTTTCAACAATTTTCCAACCATTTTTCCAAACTTTTTGACAATTTTTGACCATTTTTTTGAAATTATTGACCATTTTTTTAAAAATTATTGACCAATTTTGACAGTTTTGCAACAATTATTGACCATTTTTCCAAATTGTTTAACAATTTTTGATCATTTTTTAAAAATTATTGACCATTTTTTACAATTATTGACCAATTTTGACAGTTTTTCAATAATTATTGACCATTTTCTACAATTATTGAGCAATTTTGACAGTTTTGCAGCAATTACTGACCATTCTTCCAAATTTTTCAACAATTATTGATCATTTTTTAAAAATATTGACCATTTTTCAACAATTATTGACCAATTTTGACAGTTTTGCAACAATTATTGACCATTTTTCCAAATTGTTTAACAATTTTTGATCATTTTTTAAAAATTATTGACCATTTTTTACAATTATTGACCAATTTTGACAGTTTTTCAATAATTATTGACCATTTTCTACAATTATTGAGCAATTTTGACAGTTTTGCAGCAATTACTGACCATTCTTCCAAATTTTTCAACAATTATTGATCATTTTTTTAAAATATTGACCATTTTTCAACAATTATTGACCATTTTTTCAAATTTTTGACCATTTTTGAACATTTTTGGCCATTTTTCAAAATTTCAACAATTATTGACAATTTTCAACAGTTTTTGACAATTATTGACAATTATTGACCATATTTCAAAATTTTTGACAATTTTCAAATAATTTTATTTGATTTTTTTCAATCCGATAAATATCGTTAACGAATAAATCGATTTTTTCGACAAACCCATTAATTTTGAATAAAGAAAAATCGATTTTTATTTTATCGATGATTCTTTTTCATTAATCTCACACATTCCTAATCCGATACTTTGTGATAATATTATGGTAATAAAAAAATAATTTTTATTATTATCGAATTCCCTGAACTTAAAAAAAATCCCCAATTTTACTGATAAGAGATCCCGGAGAGAGATTGTTTATTTAGGGGTACCTTTCTTGTTGTTTTTCAATAAAAAAGGATCGATTTATATTTACATTGTAAAAAATACAAACTAGAAAAAAATCGATTTTTTCAAAATCGATCTTTTAGACCTCGATTTTTTTATGTATCGATTTATCAGGTTACGATTCGAATCGATTTAAAAATCGATCTTTTTTAGAAAGAATCGCCATCCCTAAACTGTACCTTTTTGAAGGGGTGATAAAGTTGATGTGTCCATCCCTAATTCGAGTTTGCGCACTATACAGTACTCGTTACGATCCCAGAACGGTTCATAAATGCCAGTTGAAACAAACCTATTAACTGTTTGATTCACCAAAGTTTTGTCTGTAATATATATTGAAATGTTTACTTACTTATCTGACTAGTTTTGAAGTAAAACTTCTTTACGCACGCTTGACTTGGGGAGTAAGCTGGTGAATGCGTGACAAGAGCGTTACGAAAACTGTGATCGGGCGAGGCGAACGAAAGTTGATAGGGAGATATGAGTTCATGAAGATAGAAAAAGAGAGAGAGTTACGATTCGTATATTACTGTAAGGGCAAGAGAGAGAGAGAGAGCAGTGCATATATTATTTCTCTCTTCCTCTCAAAGCCAGTGCATGAAATATATATATATCTGTACCTCAGAGTAGAAGGGTATTACTATTTCTGCGACTTGATACGGTTTTGTTCTGTATACTGTATGCGATGTTGTGAACTTAAGACATGTGAAAAATAGTTAATACTCTACTGCTCTTATTACTATGTGGACTTGATACCATTCATAAAATTTTATTTTAGAAGCCTTTAGTCCAAGGGCGTTGAATTTTTGCCAGCTGATTAAGCGCGAAATTTCAAGTGATTTGAATAAAAAAAGCGGGAAATAGATAATTTGGACTTAATACTCTTCTGCTCTGAGGTACAGATATGCATCTCTCTTTTTGGGTTCTCTGTTCTTCTCATTAGGATGACAGGCTATTAATTTTTTTAAACAATGCAAAAAGTATCCTGAAAAATGATTTAACAATAAAAATGTTCTTGAAAATTCTTCGAACATCCTTAAAAAGAGAAATACAGTTTTATTTATATCCTTGTGTTCCTTTTCACTTTTACTTTTTCATTAAAATACTCAAAAAGACTAATAAATAAGGTTTTCAAAGTAATATACTTTTATATTCACCTCTAGGACGGGGACGGCCGGTATATCGTGTATCGTGGAGTGTAGTGAATAGTGCCTTTATGGATTACTTGGATTACAATCTGATACATTTACGGTAAGTTTTCATTTTATTTACTGGTAGCTATTGGTGATACTGTTTTTTTAAATATTTTAAATCACATACGAACAATTTTATTACTATAAACAATTGATTTTTAACATATAAACGAAGTATTTTACAATTGTTTATTGGATTTTAAATTTGCTATAATCCATTTTTGCTTTCTCTTACTATTTTTTTATACCAAAATATTTAAAATACTAAAAAGCCGTCCGGTATATATTCCTAGCTATGACAAATTTTTCTTATATAAGAGGTTAGTCATGATAAACTGTAGATATTTCTACCTCGTATTGGGGCTCCTATGGGAAATATTAAATGACGATTTATTAACATACAGGGTCTTTAAAAATTAGTTCATTTTATTCATATAAAAGTTTAGCTAAATAGAATCAGAAAAATATCTTGATTTTGTACAAATGTTTAATTTTTAATAACTAATAATCCTAATTCGTGCTATATTTTTAATAATACAACTGCTTTACTTAATTTTTTAAAACCGATTTTCAAGAGGAAAAAGCTGTTTTGAATAATATGAAAACATCGCCCTGTATAATATGTAATTAGTAATTCATAGGTATTTGCATTTTATCGAATTCTCTGCCTTTTCTTATACTTTTACTCAAAATAAAAACCTACAGTATCTACTACAGATACTTTTTTCAAAAATAAGCTATACTCTTGTGTTTTTCCAAATTTCCTTATTTTAAATAAACTAATTCTTTTTTAATGTTTCTATTTTATTTTCTTTAATTTAAAAAAAGATCAAACTGTATTTTTTTGTCGAAACAATATTCTGAGAATTCTGAGAGTTTTGTGAAATAAAATTATTATTTAAAATCTCTATTGTCTTGAAAAACTTTTTTTACTCTTGAAGATTTTTCCTAGATACAATAGATTTAGAAATGTTTTTTTCTCCGAATCACGATTTCTCACGATTCTTTCCGAGCGATCTCATGAATTCGGTATTAACAGACCTGGCACCACTGACTTCCACTGTCCCCTCGATCGCCCGACCTCAATCCCATCGAGCATGCTACAAAAAGCCTTTGTTTCGGAATTAAATCATGTTCTAATGTTGAAAAATAAAATTTAAAATCGTTCAAGTGATATTTTATATTAAAATTTTGTATTTCAAGCAAATCTTCCGTACTAATACCAACACTTATTAAACATATGCATTGTGAAACGAATATCACACTTAAGACCTATATTGTATATATATATACAAATGAATAAAAAAACTGAACTAACTGTATGTTTTATTTGAATTGATTTCAATGGTAATCGGAGAGAATAGACGCGTGTGCTCCGCTATAATGTTACGCTTATTTTTTTTTTGTTCTTATAATGGCTTTAGGTATCCACATACATAGTAGTAAGTAGATTTGTGTCAGCTTGTTTTTAAAACGCTTCTTCAAACTTAATTATTAATTAATAACGTGTCAAATCATTTGAAAACTTCTCGCTAAAATTGACAAACTGATAATTTTTTTTGTTAAAAGTATAGTTTACTTCATATATCCACTTAAGCCTCATTGTGTAGTTAGGCACGATAATCTAATAATATTGTTACGCGAGCTACTGCATTAATATGCTCACTTAGTGCCCCCAGTGAAATTCCCGTATGAGACGACTATAGCTCCTCCGCCCAATTTTCGAGAACCATCCAAAATACGAAACATCCAGAATACCCAGTGCATCCGCCAGAACGTCGAGAGATTTCCAGAATTACGGCGCGCGAGTATAAATAGGCCACGAGCATCGCTGCAGGCAAAATTAGTCAATCAATCAGTGTTGATACCGAAGGAAAGTAATCGCGCCTCGATAAAGTGTTTATTAAGTGACTCTCATATAAATTTAGTGTATTACATAAATTATTAAATAAGGACTGAATTACATATAAATCTGTAAATATAAATTAGAATAAACGTTACAATATTGTTACGTCGGGCCTGTACTGAGGTAATGTAGATATCCACGAAGAAAAAGAAGAAGATGCATACATCTACAATCTTATAGAACTGTCTGTCGAAAAGTCGAGACAACGTTTTTTTATTGAATTGTGTAAGTTAAAGTCGAATAAATAAAGAAAGTTTGAAAGTAGATACTCTAGGTCATTATGAAGTTCAAACGTCACGTGCTACGTCCAACGTCACCTGTCAAATGTTCTATCTCTCTCCCAATACAGATACATTCAAACAAAAACGGAACATAGGGATTCTCAGCATTGTATCAGAACTGCTTTTGAACTAGTCGACCAACATCCAGCTTCAACAGATTAAAAACACGATTATTACAATCGTTTATTTGGACACCTATAACATATCGTACAATTCCCACCACTCCCTATTCTCAACTGTGGGCGGTCCTTAATTAGCGTCAGACAGTCAGTCGATCGGTGAGTGTTCAAGCCCATAATTTTGTTTCAATTTAACGAATCCTATTTTGTTTTATTTACGAATTTATTTTTATTTTGCAAGCCGTTATGGCCAAAAGAAAACAAAACATATTATCTTAACTCGAAACATTAATTGTTAAAGAGAATTTAACAATTAATTTTCGATTTTAATAACATAAAACGTAAGCATATTGTTTCCATATGTAGCGACGTTTACTCCCCCCATCAAATAATTATTCAATACTAAATCGCAGGTCGCACTCGGACACACCTCGCACATAACTAACAAATTTTGGTAGGAGAAGTGGCGGGCTTTTCTACAGTGATTCTGAATCCAGCTGTCCAGATCAATACTTGATATTCATTGAAGTGAACTTATAGAAATGTTTTGTTGGTGGACTATTTAGATCGGACAATACACTAAACCCCTATGTTCCGTTTTTATTTGAATGTATCTGTATATGGAGGACCTGAGGTATGCCATCCGTCTAGTAATAAGGACGGGCCTAGACAAGGAACTCTAGAATAACAGGAGAGCATACACAATAGATCTGCAAAGGTCGTAGTGGAGAGGCTCTTAGAAGCACTTAAGGCTGCGTTCCGAATGAAGGTCCCTTTAAAATTTAGGCCGTAAGGTTGGCTACAGTTGGTCGAAATTGCATTGCACTGGAGAAGTGATCGTTTATAGGAAAGAGCGAAAAAGCTGAACTGTTAGTTCTCCCAAAAAGGCTGGGGGGAGTGAGCCATTGGAAATTGAAGAATTCCATAAAAATGTTATTAGAAGACCTAACTACACTGCACTGTCACGGCAAATTTATCACTTCTAAATATATATGAATGGTAATGGTATTAGGGTTCTATTGTCTTCGCTACCTGCGGTTCACTATACAGGAAGAATCTAGCGAAAGTTGCTAACTGAACATTTATTTACATGAAGAAGCGTTTACAATTCTGTTTAATTCTTTGAATCACCCTGAAAAGTTTCAGACACGTTTTTGAATTTATAATAAGCTCTTCAGCTATCAATATTATAAAAATTCACTATAATAAAGAAAGAAGCGCTAATTTGTAACGGTAATCGCTCCAGCTTGAAGGGCTCCGGCTAGAGACTCCTCTCAAGGGTGATTCGACCCCAACTTTATGTCGCACAAGGATAACAGAAAGGTTGTAAAAATTGAGGGCGCCACTACCTTTTTGACATCGATAAAAAATACGAATGATTTTAAAAAACTAAGTTAACTAGAAATCAAATAAAAAAATTATTTAGAAAATAGAAAATTTTAAAACTTTACCCGGGCGATATCTCCCTTAACTTTTATAGTCGAGGATTTAGAAAAAAAATAATAAAATAGATTTAAAACAAATTTATATTTTATTCTTCTGCCACAGGAACTGAACAAATGTGAGGAGAAATTGTACTTTTATAGGTACTTAGCTTATGAAGTGTTGTTTCCGCAAAAGGTTGAAGAAGGTAGGTAGATAGAGTCTTGATTTGAATGGTATCCTAGCAGCTGTGTCCTGGTCTAGGGCGGTATCCTAGTCTAGGTCTTATATCTTGTATCCTAGCTTAGGGGCTGTGCTTACCATAGCAAAATTAATTAAATAGGAAAGGTATAAAAGCGATAAAAAATGAAGGTCTTTCCTCGAAGAGAGTCGATAGCGGAAAGGGCTGTCCCTCATGGCGTTGAGAAAATGGAAGCGACCGTTGGCAGACGTCAATTGTCTTATGGTCAAGGTTGAAGATTGGGGTGGCTAATGAGACGTCGAGCGGTAATTAAAAGGATTTATTCTATAAAATCCTGTATCCTCTGTCCTATATCTTATTTTTAAAAATTATTTTATACTATTATTTATTATTCTTTTTTTTTAATATTAAGGGATAATAAATTTATTTTGAGTTACTTGAGGCGTATGCCCGATTGCGGGACATTTATAATTTTTGCAGTTGTTTTTAATCTTCAAGATATTGATTATCAATTTATCGAAACAATAGATAGGTACATGCTGTTTCTTCTGGAGAAAGTTTAGTTGGTATTGGAATTAAGAATTCACCAGTCGTTTTATCTCGGAGTTAATCAACTGTAACGAAAAGAGTGAATTGTTTTGTAAGCCTCAAGACAAGAAATTTTAAAAAAAAGTAGATCGCAATATTGAAAAATTTTATTTTTACTATTATTATTATTAGTCTTTTCTTTTGTTAAAATTCGACCTTTGACATTTGTTAAGATATTTTAAATGAGGTGGTTGAGAGAAAGTAACGAATTTTTCATGTCACCAAAAAATTTTACACACTTAGATAATTTACACGATGTAGAAGTTTTATTAACTAAAATGAATAACAATCAATTAGATTTATTAGTGGAGTATCTAGACCGTTGCATTTTAACGCTAATTATGTTGGAAAAAGCGATAAAACAATAAATTTATTCTTGTTAAATATTGTAGATAAATTTACCGAAAAAAAATTACAGAGAAAGAGAAATTATCAGTCACACATAAAAAGGAACTAATCATAATTTTATTATGGTTGATTTGTGGGTGAAATTAGAATAATTCCCACAAAATTGGTACAAAAAACCATCAAATTACACCAATTTTTGTTTTCTAATAAATTCCTAAACTCCAACAACACCCTGTACAGAGACAATCAAGAGACGACCAAGTACATGAGCATTATTGTTTGATTGACGAATAAAATAGTCCTGCTGGCTCTATCCTTGTTCAGCTTATAAGTTTAGGACATATCACATCTTTGTCTAATCTTCGCAAAGTAAGCGCAGATGGCAGTAAGAGCATGGCATTATTGACATAACGTCAAAGCTTAGAACATGAAGTTTGTTTGATGTTCTAAGCGGTGTACGTGACGTGTCAAAGTCTTCAGCCGCCATTATTGTTTTGATGTGTTTGCTTAACTTTGTTTTATTTGTGGTGTTTTACTTAATCTAGTATAATTTTACCAATTAACGTACTTATTTATAAACTGTCTAACAGTGGGTTGTTTAACAATTATTTTAGACTTTTGTTTGGGATTAGTTTGAGTTTGTGTTTTCTATCGTCATCGATAGCTATTGAAGTTATAGACGCGGTTACATATTTATTTTTTAATTATTTTTCTTCGGTATGGCTTCAGTAGGACGTTGTATCGCTTGCGGAAGCAGTGCAGATGATGTAGAGAAACTGCATAATTTTCCTTTTAATGATGAGAGGTGAGTTTTTAACATATCATTTTTTATCGGGCTCCTACTAATTACAGATGAAGCAGTTCTATAGCCCGTTCAGTATTAAAACCGTTGCACGTCACATCTGTCATAACTGTACTATGTTGCCAAGCCCTTCAAATAATATGAGAATCTAGTATATGTCAAATGAAGTTCATCAAATATTCTAGGTTAGGTTTAGTTATTGATGGTTATTGCGTGCAAAGAAACTTCGACTTATTTCAGTTACATATAAAATTTTAATTTGTATGTTAACCGTACAGCACTAAGAAATTCTTATTTTAAAAACTATGGAATTATTTTTAGCACTAAAAAGTTATGTATGGAATAGTTAACACTTTTATTTGTATGTTTATAACACACACTTAATTAGTTAGTTCTAGTATTTTAAATGCATATGTATATATAATATCAAGGAAAAAATATTATCTAATTTTTTTAATTACCTAAGTACATGTTGGCTTCTAGAATGTTGTCACTATAATATGAAAGATTGATGTAAGGTTTGCAGACATCCTATAAATAAAAAAGTTCTGATAACCTGGATCTACCTCCTTTTTAAAGGTAGGCAATTTTATTTTATATTTTGGTGAAATAAATCTTAAAATTTTTTTAGAAAAGCCAGGATGTGAAGCCTTAGTGTGTAGGTCATTTTCAACAAGGAAAATCATCCTGAGATATATGATCATTGATCATAGCAAAAGAAAATTCTGCAGCAAGCACCACCACAGCTCAGAAAAGGAGAGCAAATCCATTCTATTCTCCGAGTGAAGGTATATGCGAATGATTGACTAAATCGTAGCACTGAAATCAATACATATTATAATTATCAGTATATTGGTGAATTATTTATTACTCCATCATCTCCTAATCAATCCAAATTTATATTTACCATTTTGTTTTAGCTCTCCAGCTTCTACCGCAACTGAAAGTATTGCTAATAAAACGATTGATCAAATGAGACGTTTCAATTCAATAAAAACTATTAAATTAATTCTTTGTAGTTTTTATAAAACTTTGTGATATACACATGTACCTTTAGAAAATGCTGCCTGAATAACTTATTTTGAATATCGTGATTAAAATAAAATAATAAATAATGCCACCCCAATTTTTATGAAATTGTTTTATTAAAAAGAAGCATTGCAAATTTATAAATTAGTTACTACACCGGAAAGATTGTAATACTATTTTTTTAAATAAGGTAGAACAATAATTGTCAAATAGAAATCTTTCAAATTTAAACCAATTCCAACCCGCAACTTCTGGAATTCATCTATCGGCTTACTTGGCAGTACCCTGTATTAACTCAATAGGATTTTTAAAAAGATGGTAGGTATTACTTTGTGACTATACTGTTCTATCATATCCACAATGTATTTTGTTGGGGGGTTTGTTTCTGAAAAAAACATTTATTGAAATAACCGATATTATTATTTTTGTAAAAATAAAAGTAAAACAGCATTTATTGTCTATTAGGTATAATTTGAAGTAAGAATTTTAAATGTATTAAACTAGTTGTGTAGTCTTCTGAATTCTAACATATAATTTGCTATAACGATCACTGTTCAAATATAGTTTGTATCTACTTACTAGGCTTCAATATAAATAAGCTCAGCTTCAACATTTGTTGATTGAATTCTATATTGTGTCATTAACCTAATATTATCAAAAAGCATTGTCCATAATTTATTCAGGTTCAGAAAGATTCAATAGTAATTGGTTTTCAAACCATTTAAAAACATGTTCTTCATTCATTTCCCCATGATAATCACTCAACTGAGATTCATATAAAAATATACTTTCTGCTCCATCAATACAACCATCTTCATTCTCAGCATGTAATACAAAATATCTAGAATAAAAACAATTTTGCATTCTAAAATTTTACATAATCATTGTAACATACCTTTTGACATGAACCACACAGCACCATTTTGGAAAATTCAGGATTCATTAATAAAAACAAATTTATACAGTGGTTTATTTTTGTTGAAAGTTCCATAAGTCCTCTTTGTGGATGTGTATCATATTTTAGTAAACTACTCAGGAACATTCTACATTCAATAATTATTGTGCTTCCTCCAATTACTGCAGTAACATTCCTAAAGTGACATGATTATCTATAAAAAAAATGTCCATGTATAATTGCCAAGTATTAAGAATAATGTAACAGAATATAATAAATACATTTGCTTGGGTATAATATTGAACTTATACATACTTGCTTCATAAATGCTGTAAATAGTATCAGGAGTAAATGCATTAACTATTGCAGTATTATTAAGTTTCATTTATACGTTTTTTTGGATGTGACTTAAACTTTGATAACTCATTACTGCTTGTGAAAAATTACTCACAGTTCTTTGCAGTTTTTATCACAACATAACCCCAAAAATGTCAAGACGTCAACTGAACCTGAAATAAACCATTTTAATCGCGGCAACAGCGCGCATTTTTGCCAACATAAAAAGTTTTTATTAAGACTGACGTTAGTTTGAGTTTAATATTTAATTAACCTACGAGCTGTATTTGATATGAAATTAATTACGAAACCTTTCTTTAAACATATATTTATATTCTTTAATACAATGCGACCTACAAATTTCAATATTTATTGAGTTTAGAGAGGCTTAACATAGTGATTGACAGAGGATTGACATCAGCAATCGAATGACATGATATAAACGAACGTCTCTTTTTCGACACTTTGATGACGTGCAACGGTTTTTGTACTGAACGGGCTATAGTTGATGATTCACCTATTCCTAGTTGCTCCAAGCAACAGAATCAAGAGCTTCCTGGACCTCAATAATGTATATATAATAATTTTTTAGTAGTATTTTGTTTAGCTCATAACCACTTTTTGTATTTTTCAATAAACAATGTTTTTTTAGTTTTGTGTTTTTTTAATGAAAAAAATAAACGAAAGAGGGCTTGCGCGCGTATTTTTAAATAATCTGAGAATCGCGAGCGCCATCTTCACTCACTATATAGACCAGTGGAACAATACGTTACTGTAGAACAAAAACTTCACATGTACTAGGCCGTTTCTGGTTGTCTCTGCCCTGTATGCTTATTAGTATTATCCGTCTTTATATGGTTGTTAAAAATACTGATTAACGAACAATCCAATTAAAATTAATCTGTATGCCGATATATAAATAGGATTAAAGCGATAGAAATAAACTGAAAGAACGAAAATAACATACAACAAGGGATTGCTGCTACTTACTACTGATGTAGAACACGCGAGCATAAAACGGCATACCAAGTAAAATTTACGATCGTTAAATAAATCTTATTTTTGCTTTAAACGGAACTGACATTTTTAGTACTTGAATCCGTTTTAAAGAAAGTTTACTTCCTTTTTACCGACAAAACTCATTTATACTCACCCTAGAAAAATCGACAGTATTGAAGAAATATAATAATTGGTCTCTTGGTCTTTATCTTGAGAACAAAATTTTTCAAAATTCTACTCAAAAAAGGCAATCTTCCGCATCTTGCTCTGCACGTTAAGGCGGAAGCGAGAATGGCTTCATACAAGCTGGAAAGCAATGGGAATCGGCACGAAGGAACCAACACCCATAGTCATTCCAAAATCACAAACTCGCTTCTTGAAATGAGAATGTTGGCCACAATTAACGACAACCAACCACACCATATCCAGCTAAACTGGGATGGGTTGGAAGCAGGCAGTCAGGTGGTACACAGACATAGGAAGAGGTCCATGGTGCCAGACCCAGGAGGAATGTCCACGCATCGTTGAGAAAGTTTGCATCTGTATTCAAGGCAAGAATAGAAGCCAAGAGATCCTCATGTTCTTAGATAGTCAGGCATGGTGTTGTATCATTTATGGAGGCAGGTGATCCGAATAAAGAAATATAGAAGTATGCAGTTGTCGAAGCAAAGAGCCTTCGTTATCAGAATCATTTGTACGTATAGGACCGTCTCCTTGGAGGCAGCCGTGGTGTTAGTAGGCAACCCACCAATAGACATAGACATCATAATTGAGGATAAGAAACACCGAGAAACGCAGGACTTTGGTGGAGTGGCAAAGCAGGTGGCAACTTTGGACCTCCACAGGCCAATGGACGAAGCGGTTAATTCCAGATGTGGTAAGATGGAATAAGTATGGATTCCGGAGCAGCGGCTATTTCATGACTCAGTTTCTCTTCAGGAAGATTGGGATAGATGATAACTGCATCTATTGCGGGGAAACAGACGACGTGGAGCACACAGTTTTCAAATGCGCCAGATGGGATGACCACAGAAGAAGTTTTTGGGCGAATGTCGGTCACTGTCCATCCCCCGACAATATTATAGGCTGGATAACTGAGTCAACAGGGAATTTGAATGTTGGAGAGAGTTTCAGGAATAAAGAGGAAGAAGAACGAGAGCACCGAAGGAGACAGATAGAGATGTGATGAAGCTGATTCGACTGTCGAATACCAGGCCTGCATCTGATGTCATGCCTAATAGGCGGTTCCAGGGGCGTGGTGCGGAAGGAGAGGTGGGTAGGACTGCAAGGCGAGTTCCACACTGTGTAGTGGTCACATTTGGTTCCACTACACGTGCGTAAATGCATTTCAACCACCTCCCCCCCCCCAAAAAAAGATAGTGAGGCAGTACTGAAATCTTTAGCATGTCCCCAGATCAGATATAGACTGGTATAAAAGAAAAGAACCCTGGCAAACCATAATAGAGTAATTCTTAAGTGGGTCCCGGGACACAAGGGTATTGTAGACAATGAAAAAGCAGACATCCTATCAAAGCTAGGGTCTGAAACTGCATTCACTAGTCCTCAACCAGTATTTAGATGATCAAAATCTGCTGCACGTGGTTGTACATCTCGGGAAAATCGAACTAAACATCAGACGTACTGGAGACACGTGCCAAAACAGCTAACTCCTGGTCAAAAAACCCTCGGAGTCGCTGACTAACGATATATTAAAGCAGGAGCAGGAGCCAGATGAGGAAAGTGACGGGATTACTCACCGGTCACTGTACCCTAAGGAAGCACATGCATACAATTGGCATATATAGGGAGTAAGTTGGGAATTCTGGAACCGTTGTCTCACATTATCTTCTAAAGTGAAGCACTGTTTCATTGGAAACAAAGAATCCTAGCACTAGAGTATCCAAGAGAGGATTTCTCTTAAAGAAGGACTTAGTGAAAAGACTGTTGAGACTGATTAGGGCTACTGGTCTCTTCACATAAACAGTTTAACCAAGAGCACAAAAAGGCGGAGGTGCCGAGGTCTCTAAGCTTCTGACTGGTGGTGCCGAACCAATCAATCAATCAACATCTACAAAATTGGTGATAATCATTTTTCCGAACATTTCTGTATATATTGATTGTGTAAGATTTTCCAAGAATTTAACCAGCAATTAGAAAACTGTCTAAAGGAACGGACGTACTGCTCACTGTAACCAATTTTACTTTCCTCGGTATTGAAATTACGTTCAGGGATTTTGATTTATAGCAATTTTTATTATATTGACAATTACAATATTTTATTTTGACAAATCACAACAACTGACTAACTTAAATACTATCTGATATCTTGAACAGACTGAACTATGAAAATTTTCTAGCCTATGCCAATGCCGATAACCGTTGGAGGGTTATTTTTTCGATAAATCTTACATATTTTTTTATCTTTGGAAATATTTTGTGATAAAAAACACAAACTTTCTAACAAAAGAAATAATAAAAAAAAGTTTTAAGCTTGATTTCGACGCTCATTATAATGTTCCAGTCGGTTTAATTTGTAATTTAAATCAGTTCGATTGGAATTAAATCGTATTCAACGATTCAGAACGTCTTTAAATCCAATTTAATAAATCGAAATTGCATTAAAAATATTTAGTAACATTTTATGCGGTTGTTTTTCTTACATAAACTTAAATACCAACAAATTACTTTATTCGATTAGCCTGTATTTAAGAATCATATACAAAAAAGCATTGGGAAGTTCTAAAAAAAAAAATTTTTACCTCCAACCTATAGCCGGAGGAATCGATATTTGCATTTATTAAAAAATCTCAAGACACTCCCATGTTCGAAAACCGGTTTATTTACTTTGAAATTATTCTCAGTCTGTCTTTGTGGCACACTTATCTCATTACCCAATTTATGGCAGACAAAAACGTCTTACTTATACATTTTTAAATAAATATACAGTGTATCCCAAAAAGTTTTCACACTGGATTCAAAAAGGGCCATCCATAAATAACGTCACACTAATTTTAGGACTTTTTAACCCCTCCCTCCGTCCTTGTCACAGGTTGTCACATTTTTAGAACCCCCTATCCCCTGAAGTGACGTCACACATTTTTAAATTTTATGTATGTATTTAAATATTTTACCATGTGACGTTACAAAGCTTTTGACCCCCCTGCCCCTCGTCACTCTATGTCACATTTCGGTAATATCCTCCCACACCTTTAACGTTTGACGTAATTTATGGATGGCCCCAAATGGGTTATATTCTTTCGTCCTAGTTGCAGTCCTGTTACGCAATATACAGTTAAATAAGCAGGAAGAAGCAGAAGAATACCATCACTGACGAATACTCACAACCTACCACTGGGTTGGAAAATGCTGTTGGTTTTTCTCATCTGAACGCTGTTTAACATCCATCATCATTCATATGAAGTTCTTATCGTCCAATTAACTATTCGCATGAATTATGCATGAAAAGTGACTTCCTGTTGTTTTCATTGAACATACATACCGAGCGGTCTGATATAAATTTTTCTCTTTTTGACATTTAAAATATGCATTCTTTGTGGAAGAATAAAAATTGAAATAAATGTATCTGCTGTATGACTTTCTCTGTCGGTTTACGTGTTACACATAAATTTACTCGGAACCGTTTCTTATAAAAAACACGATTTTTATTTTGCCATAAGCTACAGCTTTCTAAGGTGTTGTGTGTGTCTCTCTGTTAAATCAATATTGACAAGACGTTTTAAAAGTTCATTTTCACTTTCAATTCTCGACGTAAGAACCGTATATTATTCACTTCCTATCAGTCGTTCATATTAATGTGTGTTCTAAAGATACTTATTTTTTATCAACATTGGGTGTGTTCAAATAGACTTTCTTACTGGTACCAATAAAATACCTGCGATATAACCGGAATTGAAAAATATTATTATTAATCGATTTATTATAATTAATTGTATTATCTTTGCCGATAACATTTCAAATATAAAAATATTTCAAAAATTTCTTAAAATTTATCTTTTTGTGGAATAAACAATAAGTGAATTGGGACGAAAAATCAATAATTATAATATCTGGTTATTTAAAATATTCAAATTTTACATAAATATGAACGAATAGGTTTCTGGCCAGCTGTTCATCACTGCCTTTGAAGCGATAAAGTAATAAGGAACACTGTGCAGTAGTTCTTATATCGTAGAGTTTTTCTTAAAAAATATAAGTAGAAGCTTCTAAATTTTACTAGAATTACTGCACAGTTCCTATGAGATACAGTTTCTGACAGATACAGTTCCTGTGAGATACAGTTCCTATGAGATACGCTTCGTGTGAGATATACTGTTCCTGTAAGATAGATACTGTTCCTGTAAGATAGATACTGTTCCTGTGAGATACTGTTCCTATGAGATACTGTTTTTGTGAGAAACTGTTCCTATGAGATACAGTTCGTGTGAGATACTGTTCCTGTGAGATAGTGTTCGTGTGAGATAGTGTTCGTGTGAGATACAATTTCGGGGATACTCAGTTCCTGTGAGTTCCTGTAAGATACTATTCCTGTGAGATACTGTTCCTATGAAATACAGTTTCTGTGAGATACAGTTCGTGTGAGATACATTTCGTGTGGGATACAATTCCTATAAGATACTGTTCCTATAAGATACAGTTCCTGTGAGATACAGTTCCTATGAGATACGGTTCGTGTGAGATATACTGTTCCTGTAAGATAGATACTGTTCCTGTGAGATACTGTTTCTGTGAGAAACTGTTCCTATGAGATACAGTTCGTGTGAGATACTGTTCCTGTGAGATAGGGTTCGTGTGAGATACAATTTCGGGGATACTCAGTTCCTGTGAGTTCCTGTAAGATACTATTCCTGTGAAATACTGTTCCTATGAAATACAGTTCCTATAAGATACAGTTCGTGTGAGATACAGTTCCTGTGAGATATTGTTCCTATGAAATAGGGTTCCTGTGAGATATAATTCCGCGGATATACAGTTCCTGTGAGATACTGTTCCTATGAGATACAGTTTCTGTAAGATATAGTTCGTGTGAGATACAATTCTGGCGATATACAGTTCCTATGAGTTCCTGTAAGATAATGTTCCTATGAGATACGGTTCATGTGAGATACAATTCCTGTAAGATACTGTTCCTATGAGATACTGTTCACTTAAGATAGATACTGTTCTTGTGAGATACTGTTCCTAAGAAATAGGGTTCGTTTGAGATGCAATTCCGGGGATATACAGTTCCTGTAAGATACTGTTTCTATGAGATACGATTCCGAGGATATATAGTTCCTGTGAGTTCCTGTTAGATACTGTTCCTGTGAGATACAGTCTGTGTGAGATACTGTTTCTGTAAGATAGATACTGTACCTGTTAGATACTGTTCCTATGAGATACAGTTTCTGTAGCAAACAGTTTGTGTGAGATACTGTTTCTGTGAGATAGGGTTCGTGTGAGATGATACAATTTCGGGGATATACAGTTCCTGTGAGTACCTGTGAGATACTGTTTTTGTAAGATAGATACTGTTACTATGAGATACAATTCGTGTGAGATACTGTTCCTGTGATATACAGTTCCTGGGAGATACAGTTCCTATGAGATACGGTTCGTGTGAGATATACTGATCCTGTAAGATAGAAACTGTTCCTGTGAGATACTGTTCCTATGAGATACTGTTTCTGTGAGAAACTGTTCCTATGAGATACAGTTCGTGTGAGATACTGTTCCTGTGAGATAGGGTTCGTGTGAGATACAATTTCGGGGATACTCAGTTCCTGTGAGTTCCTGTAAGATACTATTTCTGTGAGATACGGTTCATGTGATATACAATTCCTGTAAGATACTGTTCCTATGAGATACTGTTCGTGTGAGATACTGTTCTCTTAAGATAGATACTGTTCTTGTGAGATACTGTTCCTAAGAAATAGGGTTCATTTGAGATGAAATTCCGGGGATATACAGTTCCTGTAAGTTCCTGTGAGATACTATTTCTGTGAGATACGATTCCGAGGATATATAGTTCCTGTGAGTTCCTGTTAGATACTGTTCCTGTGAGATACAGTATGTGTGAGATACTATTTCTGTAAGATAGATACTGTACCTGTTAGATACTGTTCCTATGAGATACAGTTTCTGTAACATACAGTTTGTGTGAGATACTGTTCCTGTGGGATAGGGTTCGTGTGAGATGATACAATTTCGGGGATATACAGTTCCTGTGAGTACCTGTGAGATACTGTTTCTGTAAGATAGATACTGTTACTATGAGGTACAATTCGTGTGAGATACTGTTCCTGTGATATACTGTTCCTATGAGATACAGTTTCTGTAATATACAGTTAGTGTGAGATACATTTTTGGCGATATACAGTTCCTGTGACTTTCTGTAAGATACTGTTCCTGTGAGATACGGTTCGTGTGAGATACAATTCCTGTAAGGTACTGTTCCTATGAGATACAGTTCGTGTGAGATACTGTTCTTGTAAGATAGAAACTGTTCCTGTGAGATACTGTTTCTATATGAAATAGGGTTCATGTGAGATACAATTCCGGGATATACAGTTCCTGTAAGATACTGTTTCTGTGAGATATAACTCCGGGGATATATAGTTCCTGTGAGTTCCTGTAGGATACAGTCAGTTTAAGATAATGGTCCTGTGAGATACTGTTTCTTAAAAAAAAAATATGGCAATTCAGAGTTCGATTAAGTAATATAATAATTTATTTATTTACCAGAAATTTTAAATATACAATATACAATATACTACAGCAATGGTGAATAAATAAAAGAAGAAGACCCACAGAAGTAAAACTTGTGCGTTCCTATGAGATACAGTTCCTATGATATACTGTTCCTGAGATACAGTGCTTGTTAGATACAATTCCGGGGAAATACAGTTCCTGTGAGTTCCTGTAAGATACTGATCCTGTGAGATACTGTTCCTATGATATACAGTTCGTGTGAGATATTGTTCATATAAGGTAGATACTGTTCCTGTGAGATACTGTTCCTATGAGGTTCATTTCGTGTGAAATACTGGTTCTGTGAAACACTGTACCTATGAAATAGGGTATATACTATTCCGGGGATATATAGTTCCTGTGAGTTCCCGTAAGAAACTGTTCCTGTGAGATACTGTTCCTATGAGATACAGTTTCTATAAGATACAGTTCGTGTGAGATACAATTCTGGCGATATACAGTTTCTATAAGATACTATGAGATACGGTTCGTATGAGATACAATTCCTGTAAGGTACTGTTCCTATGAAATACAGTTCGTGTGAGATACTGTTCTTGTAAGATAGATACTGTTCCTGTGAGAAACCGTTCCTATGAAATAGGGTTCGTGTGAGATACAATTCCGGGGATATACAGTTCATGTGAGCCGGCAGTTAATTATGTTTTAGTTTGTTAGGAATTTATTATCTGTCGAAATAATTACACTGGACAACAGAAAATTTGGTATCAATTATTTGTTAGCTAGTTTTTGAGTGCAGAAACTAAAATAGCCATTGGATTTCGTCTTCTGATCTTGTTTCTTGTATTTCAGTTCGATGTTATTTTGTTACTTTTTAACATACTTTAAAAAAAAGGAGGTTTTCAATGCAAACTGTAAATTTTTAAGTAATTAGAAACTATTTCAACGATTCCTTTTGCATTAGATCCAGTATAGTTACCCCAAGAAAAAAATTTCGTTCGTAAGAAAAACAGTGTACACACATCACTTTTACGAAAGTGATTTTTCACACTCCAGGCACAATATTTCCCACTTGTAATGTAATACCGGATGTCCCAGAAGTTTCTGACCCATTTTAACTAGTCGTGCTTCTTTCAAAAACATTCGGTATAATTTTTTTTAAACGTAAGTATTAATTAGCAGACAAATTTTGTAATTGTTTTTTATTTAAAGCATCTTTATCTAATAAACAATCATCATTAAAAACCAAATAACATACTCATTTTTTGTCTAAATTTAAACAAATTATACATTTTCGGAAAAGGGAAGAGTTCAGCTTTCAGATAGAATAAAAATATATAGAGTGTTCCATTAAAGAAACAGACGATATTTGCATTTAGAAAATAACATTTTTTATTAGATTTCACTAATTGAACATTTGTAGTGAAAAAACTTGACATAAAAAGGAATAGTTCATCGAAAACCGCACCTGCCTATCGTTTCTGAGTTCCCAGATTTTTGCAGTTAAAATAACTTCTGGGACACCCAGTATACCGTTTTTTCTTAAAGAAAATTAATTAGAAAGAAACTCACCTGTGGTAAGGATATATCGGGAATCAGAAACATCTTGTGGGGGTCGAAAAGTTTTTCATTTTTTTTAAACGTACAAAATTTATTCATAGTTCACTTATTCACCGGGTAAGTAACTGAAGAAAAATCAATTTATACTGCTTAATTAATAGGAAATCTCCCTGTATAACCAGAAGCTTCGACTTAGTAGTTAACACATCTAAAGAATTATAACTGTCTGCGCCAATCTGCAAATTATTGAATAAATTTCTTCTCATCATTGTTAAAATATTTCCGTAATTTCCAGCATTAACAACAAAACATGGAAGAATGTTATAACAAAACTGTTTTTAATTGTTCCTTTTAACTGTTCATTGAAAATATAGACAAAGAAGAAACATGCATAAATATTACATTATTTTAATATGACTGAGAAAAAATTGAAAATAGAAGAGAAACAACGAAAATATAGTGTTTTTTGGGCCTAAAAGAAAACAGACATTTTACCCGAGTTCTATACTATTTTTTTTCTACGACAAAAAGTAAAAAGGGGTTTATTAATCTGATTAAATTTTGAAAATAAATGAGTTTGATAAACTTCGAAAACTGTTTTGAAAAGAAAAAATACTGAAAAACATTCAATATGAGATACATTTAAAATTATTTTCAGTGTATTTTTCTTCAGCTACTAAAATCCAAGGAAGGAAAAAAAACACATACACACACAAATCACTAGTTTTATCGAAAAACTCACAATAACAAGGTCAGTAACACACAACACGATTTTTTTTTTCAATTTTTACTAAAAAAACCGAAAAAAAAAATACTAAAAACACAAACCACCTGTCGCGTTCGATTTAGTAGCAGTGATAAAATAATACGGATGCGCGACGCAAGAACTGCTTACGGTACTTTTGGTGAAGAAATGAGGTTGGCGCATTTCTTCTCTTTCTCGAGAGAAGAAATAAGAAATTGAAAAGTAGTCTCGCTCGAAGAAGAGCGACAGGTGGGAGGGAAAAATATTTATATATATATATGCGATCAAAACGCCGAATAATAATATGGATTTGGTGCGATTTCTTTTTTTGGAGCAAGGTTAAAATGTCTAATATGCGATAATAGCAAAAGTTATTTTTTATAGATTGGTATATAGTAAGTGTCTCAGGAGATCGTATCAAAAAAAACCTTCGTTCACGAACTATAGGCTAATAAAGCTAGAAATTAAAAATTGTTTTTTATACAGTGTAACATGTCTATCGACCTGTTTCGATTTTACAGAATAAATCCTTTTAATTAGCGCTCGTCGTCACTAGCCACATCCAATTATAGTTCTGTGATCCCAAACTCTTCTACCCTGACCGTAAGACAATTGACGTCTGCCAACGGACGTTTCCATTTTTTCCAACGCTACGAGAAACACCCCTTTCTGTTATCGACCGCCTAAGGGGACAGATCATCTTTCGCTATCTTTCATATCTTAAGTACCTATCTTATGAATTTTGCTGTCGTAAGTTCAAAATCATAATTTATAATTAATAAGCTTCTTCTAAAGTACTGTCTGATATAATTTTCGTATGCATTCTTTATTTTTTTACAGAGATAGACGAAATTAAATTCAACACGTGGTCATAAACTGTTCTTTTATACTAATATGGTAGTTTTAAACCAAATATTCTTTTATAATTCACTGTTTTACTTTTATACAAACATTTTCAAGCTTTTTCAGTTGCGAAATAACTCTTTTAATTATAAAATAACATTTTTATAAATTACTGTTAACCTATAAAATATTCTTTCGTAACGCCAGTGCCGGTTCCATATATTTCCTAAGCACGATATTTTTTCATATAACTAAATAAATAACTTTTTGCTATGATTAGTTTCTTTCGGATCATTAGTATATTTTTTTAATTTAGCCGATAATTGCTATTTTTACTGTTTTAACATGGGACATATAATGTTGGAAAGCTTTCAGTAAATTAAATCAATTTTTTTGACTTTCAAATAACTGCCTTCCTTTTCTTTAACCTGAAAAGCTGACCAGCATAATGTGCCATTACATTCAAGTTCCTACATATCCCTGATCCACTTGTACTTCTAGGTAAGCACAGCCTCTAGGCGAGAATACAAGCCAAGAATATAACCCTAGGCTAGGATATAACCCAAGAATATAACGCCGAGGATATAAACCCAAGAATATAACCCTAGGCTAGAATATAACCCCAAGAATATAGCCTAGAATACAACCCAAGGATAGAACCCCAAAATACCGCCCTAGAACAGAACACATCAGCTCAGATCAAGACCTGACTTCTTCTCCAGGAAACCACTTCATCTAAGCTAAGTACCTATAAAAGTACAAATTCCTCTATTAAATTCCGTTATTCATTTCCTGTGGCAGAATAAATTAAAAATTTGTTTTTAATTCTTTTTTTTTATTAAAATCCTCAACTATAAAAGTTGAGGGAGATCCGCCCGGGGTCACTTTAATTATTAACTTTCATTTAAATTCTACAATGCGTTTCTACCTTTTCCGCCTTAGTTTTTAGTACTTTTTATCGTTAAAAAGGTAGTGGCGCCCTCAATTTTTACAACCCTTCTGTTATCCTTGTGTGACATAAACTTGGGGTCGAATCACCCTTGAGAGGAGTCTCTAGCCGGAACCCTTCGAGCTGGTGCCCTGTGAGGTAGACATATACCGTTACAAATTGGCGCCCAACTAAAAGCATACGTTTACCGTTACAACAGGGTGTCTCGTAAATTAGAGACATGATAGATCGTTTAGAAATATTTAAAATACTCAAATACAACTTTTCTCTAACCTTCTTAGTTTGTGAGTTACAGGCTGTTGAAGGGTGCAGAAGAAATACACATTTTATTGCTTATCTTCTTAGGGGATGAAAGTAAAAAAATTTTGTACGTTATTGTCTCTTCAAATCACATCAACAGTATTAATTCTGTCAATAAGCCAGAGGCGTGTTACGAGGGGTTCGTAAACTTTTATTGTACCATATTTTTGAAACACCCTGTATTTAGAGCTAAAGATTTTTGTCTGTAATTCCTTATTAAATTTCCTACATAAAAGTTACTCTTTGTTGAACTCGATATAACATTCCACTTTCAAGATTTTAAAATTTTTATTGCAATAAGACAAAAAATTTTTACTTTTATCCCCCGAGAAGATAAGCAATAAAATGAGTATTTGTTATTCACCCTTCAACAGCCTGTATCTCACAAACTAAAAAGGTTAGGGAAAAGTGGTATTTGGGTATTTTAAATATTTCTTAACGATCTAAGAGCCTCTAATTTAAGGGACACCCTGTATATAATTATTAAGAGTAGACTGCTCTAAAGAGCCCTTGGTAAGGAAGGGTTCTATCGGAGTTTATAATAAACAAGATATATGGAGTTATAATGAGAACACTGTTTGAAACTTATTTTTTTGAAGCCCCAGTCACAGACCTTCTTTAAATCAACGAATAGTTCTTCGTTGTTGATTCAGTTATTTAAAATGTCCGGTTTCCATTATAATGCAACTGACTTCCAACTACCGTTTTCTAAGACAAAAACATGAAAAAAAAAAAGTAATAAACTCATTGATATTCTCACCAATACTGTATAGAAAGGAAATAGCAACAGCACGTTCGGTAAACAGATTAACGTGACTGGTTTTTACAAAAAAAAACTATCACCTGTCAATTCCATATTTAATTATTTTTATTCGGAATATTAGTTTGTGCTACTATAGTTCGTAATGGGAGGGACCCTCTGGCCCCCTCAGAGGGGACGAGTATGGTCAATAGGAGGAAGGGGAGAGCAGTGCGCTAGAAGAAGGAATGTAGGAGATGGATGGAAGGTGTTACAGATAAATTTAGGGAAATGCAGGATAGCGCATGATATATTAGATGAACTGATTTTTAGGAGGGAAGTGGATCTGAGGTAAAGATATGTGGGAAAGCGGGGAAGGATTATGGACGATACAGGAGAGGCAGGAATAAGAGTGGTGAGGGGTGGACTGAGGGCGGATGAAGTGAAGAAGGGAAACGGATGGATGTTAGTGCGAATGGGAGACATAGTGGTGTACAGTGAGTATATAAGCCCAAATGTCAGCCTGGTAGAATATGAGAAAAGCATGACAGGATTGGGGGCCAATCTGAGGAAAATGGAGGATCATAAGGAGAATGGTGACAAGGGACTTCAATGCCAAAAATACTGTATGGGAGAGGGAAGAAAACGGACAGGAGAGGGGAGATCCTGGAGAAAGTGTTAACATCCAACGGGTTGGTGATGCTAAATGATGAACTACTGCCCACCTTCGTGAGGGGTGACGGGAGTTCGTAATTCATTGATATAACAGCATGTGATGAATGGCTGGGGGAAAGAGTAAGTAATTGAAGTGTGCTGGAGGATGAGGAAAGCTTGAGCTTACATAGGTACGTGGAGACGGATATAAGGAATGGGAAAAAGGAATTATTGGAAGAGTGGGGATGGAAGAGGACGAAGGCCGAGGCAGAGATTATGAGGTAGAAAGTAAGAGAGGAGATAGAAAGGGGACTTGGACATGATGCAGATGAATTGTACAATGTGATACATGGCTGTAAAAGAGAGGGAAAGAGGGGCAATAGGCGTGAGCGGAGGGCTAATTACTGGTGGAATGAGGAAATAGAGGGGCTGTCGAGAGAGTAAAGAAAGAACGAAGACGGATGCTGAGGGGAAGAGGAAGGATAGAAAGAGAAGATGAAGAAACTGGAGCGTAGAGTGGAAAGGGAAAAAAGAGGGAAGTGGGAAGAGTTACTGGGGGAATTGGAAAACAATCTAACGGGAAAAGCGTATGAGATAGCGGTGAAAAGGATGGGTGGAAATAGGAACGAGCTGCTAGAGAAAGATTGGGAGAAGGAGATTATAAAGAAATTGTTCACAGGATACTAGGGTATAGGGAAAATGAGAGGGAGGAAGAGTTCCCTGAAGGATGGAAGGTGGCCAGGGTGATACTGATGAAGAAGGCGGGTAGAGAGTGGAAGCGGGCGAGGGACTACAGGTGGTATGGGTAAATTGTTGGAGGGTATAATAAAGGATAGTATTGAGGAGGAAGTTGGTAGGAAGGGGGTTTTAGGGTAAACCAGCACGGGTTTACGAAGGCTCGGCGCTGAGCAGGGTGATGGGTTTGGTGGAAATAGCTTGGGAGGGTAGTTGGAGGAACAAGAAATTGGCCCTATTCGTGTTCTTCGACGTCGGGAACGCGTTCAACAGTGTCAGCAAACGGGCAGTGTTGAGCGCGTAGCTGAGGCTTGGAGTAGGGTAGGGGTTGGTTAACAATACGGGACGTGTGATAGCAGACTCTAGAGAGAGGAGGTATGAGACGGAGGCTGGAGTGCCCCAGGGCTCGGTTCCTGAACCGAAGCTCTGGAAATGTGTGTTTCATGAGGTTTGTGGGGTAGTATGCGGACGATGTGTGTCTGGTATGTACGGCAAAGGGAGAGGCGAAGATAGAAAGAAAGGCGGAGAGAATGTGTAGGAAGATTGTGGAGAAGATAGAGAAGTGGCGGAAGATAGGACGGTGGGATTGCGAGCGAGGAAAAAGAAGTGAAGGAAAGATAATTCGTATGGAGGTATCTGTGAAATACCTAGGGGTGTGGTTGGATAGCCAATTATCCTTCAGAACGCATATGTTAAAGGCGGCAGAGAAGGGGAAAGTGAGGGCAGCATGGCTGGGGAGATTGATGTGTAATGTGTAATGTGATGTGTAATTGTTAGGACGGTAGAGCAGAGTATGCTGTACGGTGCGGAGTTGTGGAGTGAAAGAGTGGGGGAGAATGCGAGGGTTAGGCCACTCCTGCGGGTGTAGAGAGGGATACTGCTGAGGATGGTGCAGGGGTATGGGACAGTGTGTGCTGGCATGGTCCTACCCATTGGAAGTAATGGCTAGAGCCATGAACAAACGCCGGACGGTTGCGACCAGAAGGGAAGTACAGGAATAAATGGAGGAGGAAATGGAGAGAAGGTGGGAGAAGTATGAGGGCGCGCTAAAAGGAGAGTTTTGATGGACCGGAAATTCGGGGAGGTGAACTACTTCTTGACACAGGTGTTCACTGGACATGGGTCGAGAGTAGGGTACCTCCACAAGATTGGGAAAAGAGAGAGTGGAGTGTGCGAGAGGTGTGAAGTGGTGGAAAATGATGCGGGCATGTGTTTAGATGCTGGAGGAACGAGGAAGTGCTGAAGAAGTTGGAGAGGAAACTAGGGGAGGCGGAATACTGGGAGAATATGGGGCATATAATGTAGGGGAGAAGAAGGAATGGATGGAGGTGAGGGGCGTAGTAAAGAGCATGATTAGGGGGCAGAAGGACTCGATATGGCATGAGAGGTAGGAATGATAGTTAGAGAGAAGACGACGATGTGAGCGGAGAGTGAGCGAAGGACCGCCGCCCGTCTCGAAGTATGCTAGGGTAGTGATTCCGAGACGGGGGTAACGGCGAGTTTGAGGTGGGTTTGGTTGGTAGGCATCCCCTTGGGAATGAGTCCAACACTGTTTGGGTCCTGGACCCATTCAAACATGAGTTTCCCATCTCGACCCGAAAAAAAAAACTATAGTACGTAAAGTTATACTTTTCACACGATATTTTAACCCTAATGAGACCCAATCAACTGAAAATAAATCACGAAGGTAAGCGTCGGTATCTCATACTAGTTGCTGGGGTCGTAGCGTGATTCGTGATTTTGATTGATTATCTCTCTTTCCATCTCTATCTATATCTCTACCTCTCTCTCTATCTATTTCTCTTTTTTTCTCTCTATTTCTCCCTGTACTCTTCCGTATTTCGGCCTCACGTTTCTACAATTTTCTTCGGCAAATTTTTAAAATAGGATATAAAGATGTTTTACTTCAGTTGTGTAGTCTATAAAGCATACTCATTTTTTTTTGTATGAACAATTGCTCACTTCGCGTTTTTTTGAATAGTTGTTGTAGAAAGAGTTGTTTCACACATTTTCTTCAGCCACTCTGTATATTAAGTTGCATTTGGATCTTCCTTAAATATGTATTTTTATTATATATGAATGAATATATTTATGTAGGTACATAGATATATTATGATTAATTATAATAAATTTTAATGTATGTAATGTGAACGTCCGCCGTTTGCGTTCAACGCACTTTCGCGTTTACTATATACGCAAACAAACTCGACCGAAGAGTGTTGATATACATATTTATACGGAAATCATCAGCATCGTTAATATTATACAATTTATCTTTTGTTGTTTTAAGGGTCTTACTAGATAAATAAATATAACTGTTGTTCCTGTCATATAAAAAATAAAATAAAAATAAATTTAAAAAAAATAAGAAAAAATGGTAGTTTGAAAATATAGATGTATAAAAAAAAGTGTTAATCATAAAATATAGTTGAAAAAAAATTGAAAAAAATAATAAATAAATACAAAAAATTGAAAAAAAATGGTAATTTGAAAATATAGATGTATAAAAAAAGGAAAGTGTTAATCATAAAATATAATTGAAAAAAATAATAAATAAACAAAAAAAATTAATAAACACAAAAAATTGAAATAAATGGTAATTTGAAAATATAGATGTATAAAAAAAGGAAAGTGTTAATCATAAAATATAGTTGAAAAAAAATTGAAAAAAATAATGAATAAATAAAAAAAAATAAATAAATAAAAAAAAATAAATAAATACAAAAAATTGAAAAAAAATGGTAATTTGAAAATATAGATGTATAAAAAAAAGGAAAGTGTTAATAGTTAAATATAGTTGAAAAAAATTGAAAAAAATAATAAATAAACAAAAAAAATAAATAAACATGAAAAATTGAAAAAAATGGTAATTTGAAAATATAGATGTATAAAAAAAGGAAAGTGTTAATCATAAAATATAGTTGAAAAAAAATTGAAAAAAATAATGAATAAATAAAAAAAAATAAATAAATAAAAAAAAATAAATAAATACAAAAAATTGAAAAAAAATGGTAATTTGAAAATATAGATGTATAAAAAAAGGAAAGTGTTAATCATAAAATATAGTTGAAAAAAAATTGAAAAAAATAATGAATAAATAAAAAAAAATAAATAAATAAAAAAAAATAAATAAATACAAAAAATTGAAAAAAAATGGTAATTTGAAAATATAGATGTATAAAAAAAAGGAAAGTGTTAATAGTTAAATATAGTTGAAAAAAATTGAAAAAAATAATAAATAAACAAAAAAAATAAATAAACATGAAAAATTGAAAAAAATGGTAATTTGAAAATATAGATGTATAAAAAAAGGAAAGTGTTAATCATAAAATATAGTTGGAAAAAAATTGAAAAAAATAATAAATAAACAAAAAAAATAAATAAACACAAAAAATTGAAAAAAATGGTAATTTGAAAATATAGATGTATAAAGAAAGGAAAGTGTTAATCATAAAATATAGTTGAAAAAAGATTGAAAAAAAATGAATAAATAAAAAAAATAAATAAATACAAAAAATTAAAAAAAAATGGTAATTTGAAAATATAGATGTATAAAAAAAAGGAAAGTGTTAATAGTTAAATATAGTTGAAAAAAATAATAAATAAACAAAAAAAATAAATAAATACAAAAAATTGAAAAAAATGGTAATTTGAAAATATAGATGTATAAAAAAAAGGAAAGTGTTAATCATAAAATATAGTTGAAAAAAAATTGAAAAAAATAATAAATAAACAAAAAAAATAAATAAACACAAAAAATTGAAAAAAATGGTCATTTGAAAATATAGATGTATAAAAAAAGGAAAGTGTTAATCATAAAATATAGTTGAAAAAAAATTGAAAAAAATAATAAATAAACAAAAAAAATAAATAAACACAAAAAATTGAAAAAAATGGTCATTTGAAAATATAGATGTATAAAAAAAGGAAAGTGTTAATCATAAAATATAGTTGTAAAAAAATTGAAAAAAAATAATAAATAAACAAAAAAAATAAAATAAATAAATACAAAAAATTGAAAAAAAATGGTAATTTGAAAATATAGATGTATAAAAAAAGGAAAGTGTTAATCATAAAATATAGTTGAAAAAAAATTGAAAAAAATGATAAATAAACAAAAAAAAAAAATAAACACAAAAAATTGAAAAAAATGGTCATTTGAAAATATAGATGTATAAAAAAAGGAAAGTGTTAATCATAAAATATAGTTGAAAAAAAATTGAAAAAAATAATAAATAAACAAAAATAATAAATAAACACAAAAAATTGAAAAAAATAATAAATAAACAAAAATAATAAATAAACACAAAAAATTGAAAAAAATGATCATTCGAAAATATAGATGTATAAAAAAAGGAAAGTGTTAATAATAAAATATAGTTGAAAAAAAATTGAAAAAAATAATAAATAAACAAAAAAAATAAATAAACACAAAAAATTGAAAAAAATGGTAATTTGAAAATATAGATGCATAAAAAAAGGAAAGTGTTAATCATAAAATATAGTTGGAAAATTATAAATAAATAAAAAATGTAACTGTAGAATAGTGTAAAAAAATGGAAAATATTCACATCCTTGAGCAAAATGTTAGGCTGGCGAATGGACTTAGTATCCGCAGCCAAGGGAAACCAAATCACACTCAGATAAATAAACAACCAATTTTTTTTTCTAGATTAGATTTTCAGAAAAGTTTTATATATTTTCGCTTATCCCTCGTATATGGTTAAAGGAAGGGTTTAAAATGTCGTCGTATACGTCTCGGTGGATGTTATATAATATTTTTTTTTGCATAATTTTTTTTCGTATTAATTGCATAAAACTCGATCCAATTATCTCGTAGTAAATAATATCGAGCTCGATTTGCATCTTCGCTCAAGCGTAAAAAGGAATCGTATTGAATAACACAAAAATTTCATGGAACAAGGAAAATTTCTAATCATCTACACCAAGGCTGCTCAACCTTTTAAATAGTCCGGGTCAAACTGACAATTCCTATTTCAGTTGCTCTCAGGACATGCGCAATAAAAATAAACAATATTAAGAAATAAAATTGAATTATTGTTTATTAGGTAATATTTTGAAAATATTTCCCATAGTAAAGCTCTAAAATTGCAACGCTTGTTCTCTCAAGTTGAAAAAATGTTTCAACATTGCAGGATTTTTCGATTTGGCGCGTATTTCAAAACTCACTTGCGCGGGCCATTTAAAATTCTTTCAGTGTGGCCCGCGGGCCTAGGGTTGAACACTCTTGATCTACACCTATTATATCAAGTGTATAACAATTTTTATCTTCCCTTTTAATGAATTTTCACTTTTAGTTGTTGATTAATATTTAAATTTTTTTATTTATTGATGCCCTTGATACAAACCGGTTTCGAAACTTCCTGTTTCGTCTAATTATATCAAATTTAATGGTAAAATCAAATCCATTTAAGATATAATTGTTTACGTAATATTTAACTTAGAGTTAAAAATTTTTAACAAAGTTATATAATTAATCAGAGCATATCGAGTCCTTAATGTAATATATTTATACAGAACGTCCCGGAAAATACATCATATAAAAAAGGTACTTATTCGTTATAGCCTATTGTTATATTTTTGTTTTTCTAACAATAAACCTGCATATTCTCAGTACCATATGGGCAATATGCTTCAATAACAACATAAGGCGTAGAAACTATTAAAACTGAGAATTATTAACCCAAACGAACGACTTTGTAATTTCGATGGGTAATTTTACAAAAAAAAAATGGATTCATCAGACCATGGAGATTACTGTTATTAACTTCATTGAAGGTGAGTGTAATAGCGTACTTTGCTGGCATATATATATAATACAAAGCGGAACAGATTTTTATTACATAATTCTGCGGAATTTGAATACTGAAACAATTTTTTGTGACACCCTGTATATATTTACCCACTATTTGAAAAAAAAACTACTTTTCTACAAGTCACGAAAGCGGAATGCTGGAAGGCTAGAAAGCAATGGGAATTGGCAAGAAGGAACCAACACCCAGAATCACAGATATTATCACAAACTCGCTTCTTGAAATGAGAAATGATAACATGTTGGCTACAATTATCCATACCATATCCAGCTAAACTGGGATGGGTTGGAAGCATGCAGTCAGAAAGGAACGTTGGTGTGGTACACAGACATAGGAACAGGAGCTGGAGTCCATGGTACAATGTCCACGCATCGTTGGGGAAGTTTGCATCTGTATTCCAGGTAGAAATGTTTGCAAATGAACATCGAAAGGGGGTATGGAGGCCAAAAGATCCTCATATTCTCAGATAGTCAAGCAGCACTGAAATCTCTAGCATGTCCCCAGATCAGATCTAGACTGGTCTACAAAAACTTTTAACCCTTGCAAACCATAATAGAGTAACTCTTGAGTGGATCCAGGGGAGCAAAGCTAGGGTCTGAAACTGCATTCACTGGTCCTGAACGAAAATCTGCTGTTGGTGGTTGTATATCTCGGTGGATTCAAACTTAACATCAGACGTACTGGAGACACGTGCCAAAACAGGAACACAGTAAACTCCTGGTCAAAAAACCCTCCGAGTCGCTGACTATAACGAAGTATTAAACCTCAGCATGGACCAGATAAGGAAAGTGACCCAATGAACCAAAAAATAAAGATGTACGGAAAATGGTACCTCCTGATCCCGTTAAACCTTTACCACCGTCTGGATCTAAAATTTTATTTTTCCAAAAAGCTGCAATATGTGCCGATGCAGCTCAATGTGCGAAAGTTGGCTTGGAAGATTTAAAAAATAATAAGTTTCTTATTTATGAGCTTAATGCCCTCTCCCGAAGAGGAAGGATTAGAAACAATATTAGAAGTTGTAGATTAGAGTCTAAAATTTTTATATTTTTCTAGAGAAATATTACAAAAAAAATGGTTCAGCTGTAGATGCAGCTATAGCGGCGATGATTTGCAATAGGATAGTGAACGTGCAAAGTGCAGGATTATTAGGAGGATTTTTTATTACTATATATAAACGTGACTTATTGTTTAAAAGCAAGGGAGCTCCATTGTTAGCAACCAACTATTTATTTAAAATGGAAAATGCCACATCAAATGGTGAGTGTAATTATTTTTCATTTGGACTTAGGGATTTTGATCCTCCTTGTTCCAGGATCTTTGTCAGTTGGTGTTCCTGGAGAAATTAAGGGATATTTAAGAGCCCACGAAAAATTCTGTAAGTTACCATGGTCCGAATTAGTTCAACCATCAATCGATCTATGCGAAAAAGGTTATCCAATAAGCGAGCACCAATATACAAGTTCTTTTAGAAATAAACTCAATAAAGACGATAAAAATTTAAGGTAAGTTTCATCACAATTCATGTAAGAACGTTGATCAATTTTATACAACGTTTATTTCAAGAGATTGGTTTTTTGAAGATAATGGAAGTTTTAAAAAACCTGGAAATATGGTACGACCTTCTAAATTGTGTAATTTCCTTAAAATTCTATCTCAAAACGGTTCCGAAGATTTTTACAGCGGAGCTTTGGCAAAATTGTTCCTGGAAGACATTCAAAGTGTAGGAGGAATTTTGACAGAAGGTGAGTAAGTCTGGTTTTAAGACTCATCTTAGTGATGAGCCAAGCAAGACCAAGACAGTATTTGTATCTGCCTTGGTTTCGCTTATCCGGTCTTGGTCTTGCTCAAATACTTGCAGCCTTTGTCTTGATCTTGATATGCGAAATTCCAGGATCAAGACTGATTTTGCTCATCACCAATAATTGTTGATGATATAGACTCCTAGGACTAGAATAGCCAAAGGAGGAGTTCCCCAAGAAGGACCTAGTGAAAATACTGTTGAGCCTGATAAAGGCTACTGGTCTTTTCACATGAACGGTATAACCTAAGAGCACAAAAAGCCTATAGGCTGAGGTGCTTAAAGCCTCTGACTGGTGGTGCCGAACCAATCAATCAATCAACAAATCGCTTAAGCATATTTATCTCTATCTACTAACCCTATTTCGAATAAATTTGGAAATATTTTGAAACGACCTGTATACTTCAGATTAGTTTTTTTTTTGAAAAAATATTGATGAACATGTTTATGGATAGGTTCATTTACTTTAATACATTATCATTATCCACTAGGAAAAATAGGATACGTGATCCTGTCGTACAACCGGAATAAATTACAGAGTTGTTTTTGCTCATCATTAGGTACATTTATTTATGAGCACGAGTTTCGTTTTTTGTCTATTTTACTTTGCTTCGTCATTAGATTTATTATAGACCAGTCCAAAATTACCATACAAGAATAATAATTGAAAAAAACAATTCGAAAATTTACTAGTAATCATTATTTATTTTCGTCTTTTCATCTTCTGCTCCTTCAATTCTACCAGCAGGACTAAAAATTTACTTACAGCTATTCTTCACCATTTAAATCTCTTTTTTTTTTCGTTAATATTGACAGGTAGTGTAATTATTTAATTTTCAATTTAATGAGCTTGGGAATGATGAAAATATATATATATATATATAGCAATAATGAAATGTCGTACTACAGGATATTGTTTTTTGAATGCCATTCTAATGATGAAAATTAAACTGGTTAGATGCTTATTACGTTGATAGAGCATCAAGTGTTTTATTACGACTTGTGTGTAAGAGTCAACTTTTCTAGGGTACTTGTTTTTTTGCTTTAATCCTTCATTTCAGTTGCTTTTTTGCGGTGACAGAAGTGTCTTAAGTGGAAGTAATTTAATTTTTTTTTACCAGTACTATATTTTCTATTGCATAGGAGCACAAGAAAGGTTCGATATCCATAAAGCGGCAATAAACTGTAACCGTCTCCGTCGGTTGTTCGTGGTTTAGGAACTAGAGTAGCCACTCGAGACAGATATGCCGGCATGAGACTCTTCTCAAGGGTGGTTCTACTCCACTAGGTATGACAGAGGTTCTTAGACTATAAGAAGCTTTAGGGCGCCACTACCTTTTAGACGTCGACGAAAGAACAAAATGGATTGAAACAAAAAGAAAACTAAGGTGAAAAAGGTAGAAACACCTTGTAGACATTAATAAAAATATTTATTTATTTAAAAAAGTTAGCTCGGACATGATCCCCTATAGCGAAGCGGATGAGAAATTTAAAAAATAAATCAATTAAAACATTAATTTTATTTCTGCCAGGAGTTGGACAAAATTAACAGTATGTAGCCTGGATTTTTTATGGTACTTATCTTAAGTAAATAGCTTATCCGGGAAGAGTGCGTAGAGAAGTTTACCTGGAGATTTCTTGAAGGTGTCTTTGAGGGTAGCAGTTAATGGTATCCTAGTTCTCTATGGTATCTTAGCTAGGGATGGCGATTCTTTCTAAAAAAGATCGATTTTTAAATCGATTCGAATCGTAACCCAATGAATCAATACATGCAAAAATCGATGTCTAAAAGATCGATTTCAAAAAAATCGATTTTTTTCAAGTTTGTATTTTTTACAATGTAAATATAAATCGATCTTTTTTATTGAAAAACAACAAGAAAGGTACCTCTAAATAAACAATCTCTTTCCGGGATCTCTTATCAGTAAAATTGGGGATGTTTTTTAAGTTCAGGGAATTCGATAATAATAACAATTATTTTTTATTTCCATATTATTACCACAAAGTATCGGATTAGGAATGTGTGAGATTAATAAAAAATAAATCGATTTCTGCGAAAAGATCGTTGATTTTTTTTTTATTGTTTTAAAAATGGACATGCTTTTCGTATATATTCCGATAATAAACGTAAGAGATTTATTCGTTAACGATATTTATCGGATTGAAAAAAAATCAAATAAAATTATACGAAAATTGTCAAAAATTTTGAAATATGGTCAATAATTGTCAAAAACTGTTGAAAATTGTCATTAATTGTTAAAATTTTGAAAAATGGCCAAAAATGGTCATAAAATTTTAAAAAATGATCAATAATTGTTGAAAAATTTGGAAAAATGGTCAGTAATTGTTGCAAAACTGTCAAAATTGGTAAATAATTGTTGAAAAATGGTCAATAATTTAAAAAAAATGATCAATAATTGTTGAAAAATTTGGAAAAATGGTCAGTAATTGTTGAAAAACTGTCAAAATTGGTCAATAATTGTAAAAAATGGTCAATAATTTTTTAAAAATGATCAATAATTGTTAAAAAATTTGGAAAAATGGACAATAATTGTTAAAAAATTTGGAAAAATGGACAATAATTGTAGCAATACTGTCAAAATTAGTCAATAATTTTTAAAAAATGATCAGTAATTGTCAAAATTGGTCAATAATGGCTAAAAATTGTCAATAATTGTTAAAAAATGGTCAATAATTGCCAATTATTGTCAAAAACTGCTGAAAATTGTCAATAATTGTCAAAAAATTTTAAAAGAATTCAAGTTCGATAATTATCGAAAATTAAAAAAAAAATTTAAAATGGTCAATAATTGTCTATTATTGTCAAAAACTGTTGAAAAGTGTCAATAATTGTTAAAATTTTGAAAAATGGTCAGTAATTGTTGCAAAACTGTTAAAATTGGTCAATAATATAAAAAAAATTGTCAATAATTGTTAAAAAACTGTCAAAATTGGTCAACAATAGTAAAAAATGGTCAATAATTTTTAAAAAATGGTCAATAATTGTTTAAAAATTGTCAAAATTGGCCAATGATTGTAAAAAATGGTCAATAATTTCAAAAAAATGGTCAATAATTTCAAAAAAATGGTCAAAAATTGTCAAAAAGTTTAGAAAAATAGTCAATAATTGTTGAAAAACTGTCAAAATTGGTCAATAATTGTTAAAAAATGATCAGTAATTGTTGCAAAACTGTCAAAATTGGTCAATAATTTTTTAAAAATGATCAGTAATTGTTGAAAAACTGTCAAAATTGGTCAATAATTGTCAATTAATTGTTAAAAATGGACGATTTTTGTCAAAAACTGTCAATAATTGTTAAAAAATGAATTTACTGTTTGGACCCTTACTTTGTGGAATCTACTCATATTACTTTTTTAAATGAAACTAAGTGTTTCTAATTAATTCCACTATTTAATGAAAAAATTATGAAAACTCTAAGATATTGATAATAATTAATGTTAAAAAATGGTCAATAATTTTGAGAAATGGTCAATAATCGTCAAAAGGTGTGAAAATTTTGAAAAATAGTCAATAAATAATACGAGAGCCGTTTTCGAAAATCCACTCCTTAAACACACGTAATTTATACAAAATCGATTAATATTACTCGAAAAATCGATTATAACAAAATAATAATTTATTTATATAAAAATCGTACAATTTTTCAAACATCCCTACTTATAGAGTTCCCTCTAAGCTTTTTTGAAAAAAAAAACAACAGTGTCTGTCGAGTCTACTGGGATCCGAGCGGTTCCGCTCTCATCACTACTTGCGATGTTGCCGGGGCAATTGAAAAAAAAGCCGCTCTACCAAAAACACAAAAAAAAATCGAAAGTCGATTTTCAAGGGTGAAATATCGATTCAATACAACATATCGATTTAAAAAATCGATTTATTCGGTCCGAGGAATCGATTATTCGATTAATCGATTTCAGATCGCCATTCCTAATCTTAGCTATCAGTCGTATACTAGCTTTTAACGGTGTCCTAACTCTCAAGGTATACTAGCTGTTAGCCGTATGCTAACTTCTGTTCTCACCATAGCAATTTAGATAAGAAAGATATAAAAGCGATAAAAATGGATAGCGAAAAGGGTTTCGTTAGTGGCGTTGAAAAAATGGAAGCGGCCGTTGGCAGGCGTCAATTGTTTTATGGTCAGGGTTGAAGATTGGGGTGGCTAAAGAGTCGACGAGAGGGAATTGGTAAAGATTTGCGATACAAATTTAAAAGTCGAAACAGGACGATAGACATGTTACAAGACCATCGGTAAAGACCTGAATGGTTTCATTTGTCGGGTTTATTTAATAGTGCTAAAGTATTCATAAATTTATCCTAATACAAAATTATTCAATATAATAAAAAAATACTATAAGACCCATCCCTACTCGGCATATCCCTTTAAACTGACTGCACGACACTTGCCACCGGTTTATCATAATGAATCCTTAACCATTGTGTCGAATTTTCCGACCCTATTTTGTATTTGTGTCGATTTAATTGTTTTATCATTTTATTCCACATAGAAAAAAAGGACTCACCTTATATTTATAGTACTTTTGAATAAATAATGGGGCACTTTGCTTCTACGAAAAAATAAATATAGTATAGTCGCTTCTAGTCCTACTAATTTTAAAATGAGTCATTTTTTACTAATTAAAATAGTTATCATTATTTTTTGTAATGCACTTATTTATGTAAACGCCTCAAAAATTATTTTATCATTTTTGCAATTTCCTGCGTTGTCATAATAACAAACTATAAAAATTTTTTTGTGTCATTAAAATTTTATTAAAACTAATGAAGAGGCAAGAATTTCCTGTTTAATATTTACGATCGTTATCAACATACTTTTTCTACGATTGCGTAAAACACACCTTGTAAAATTGTGTTAAATAAACATATATCAAGATTAATTTCTCAATGTTTTTATTATGTACTTAAGCGATTAAGTGATAACACCCCGACATTCTTGTTTTATGATAAAAAAATAAACTAATCTTAGTTAAATAAACGGAAAATTAGTTCAAATCCATCCTCTTCTTTTTATCTTTGGTATTATTTAGACTGAAGGTTGAATTTTGTAAAACTTAAAACCATTATAGTCATTAACTGATTTTAGATTCTTTTGTCTTTATAGATAGATACCTACCTCTTGCAAGAACTGTTAATTTAATCGTGCGAATTTAAATGTTTTACCGGTAAAAAAAGAACAATGGGCAAGCGTAATAGTCGAATCTTAAGAAAATTTCAAAGGTCATCTACTTCTACAGTTCCATTTAAAACAAAAACTTGAATAATTTAACCAAGTTTGTTTGGGACACTGTATATTCGAAAAAAAAAGGTATGCCAACAAAAATTCTGAAGTATATCAAAGCATACGGCGAAGGCCCTACCCATATAGAAACCGGAGAAAGTATCAAAATTCCAAGCCCAATAAATAAATAATTTCGTATATTACAATTTTGTTAAGTGTTGGATCTTTTAAAAAGGACCCCGAAGGGGGCTTATAGAAAAGTGATTCCGGTCAAATTATGCTAGGATTGTGTAACTCCCAATTGACTGACTTATGTATAGGGTGTTCCATTTAAAAAATTGGGAGTGTTGATCATAGGGGGTTACAGTTATAACGTCTACATATGAGCAAAAAGACGTCCCCCTTTATATATTTTATTTTTGACGTTTTTTTTCATTTTTTCATAAAAGTGACACCTTCAGAATTATTTTGCGGTGGATAGTTTTCATTGAATTGCTCTGTATAAATTTTCTATCGTTTCTATGAACAGTACTGTAAATGACATTTCCTCTAACGTTAGGTATATATATCAACATGAAAGTAAAATAGCTACTACTGGTTTTTACGAAAAAAGTCAAGGTAAGTATCGTTAACGTTTTATGTACCTTGTAAATATTGAACTAGCTTCATAATGTCAATGCAACATAACGGTGAGGCGAGTTTCAAATGGTTCTTCTACTACCTACTATAAAATGGATTGCATTTACTTTCAACGCTACACTGTTTAAATGCCGTTGGAATAGAAAATATTTAGAAAAAAATGTATGTACATACATATTTACCGAGTATCGAGTGATGGGAAAAAAAAGAGGAAGTGAGAATGGAGTTTGAAAAGTAATTTTTATTATGCCATCATTAATAAAAGTTTGTTAGAAGATTACCTAACACTTTTAAAGACACAAAACCTATAATAATCAACAGCTTTTCCAGTTAATAATATATAATATAATAATCATAATAATACCAAGTACGAAATCTACCGATTAACTATAAATTCAAAAATCTCCCGATTCGAGTCTTCCTAACCATTAATTCAAAATTCTATTGAATCTTCTTAACTATTCCTACCTATAAATTCAAAATTCTATTGAGACTTCTTAACCATTCTTAACTATAAATTCAAAATTCTCTCGAGTTGAGTCTTCTTAACTATAAATTCGCAATTCTCTTGACTTTTCTTAACTATTCTTAACTAAAAATTCAAAATTCTTTCGAGTCTTCTTAACTATTCTTAAATATAAATTCAAAATTGTTTTGCGCCTTCTTATCCATTCTTAAATATAAACTCAAAATTCTCTCGAGACTTCTTAACTATTCTCAACTGTACATTCAAAATTATACTGAGCCTTCCTAAATATTCCTAAATATAAACTCAAAATTCTATTGAGTCTCTTAACTATTCTTCACTATGAATTCAAAATTGTTTTGAGCCTTCTTAACTACTCTTAACTATAAATTCAAAATTTTCTCGAGTCTTCTTAACCATTCTTAAATATAAACTCAAAATTTTCTCGAGTCTTCTTAACCATTCTTAAATATAAACTCAAAATTCTATTGAGCCTTCTTAACTATTCTTAAATATAAATTCAAAATTGTTTTGGGCCTTCTTATCTATTCTTAAATATAAACTCAAAATTCTCTCGAGACTTCTTAACTATTCTCAACTGTACATTCAAAATTATATTGAGCCTTCTTAACTATTCCTAAATATAAACTCAAAATTCTATTGAGTTTTCTTAACTATAAATTAAAAATTCTCTCGAGACTTCTTAACTATTCTCAACTGTACATTCAAAATTATATTGAGCCTTCTTAAATATTCCTAAATATAAACTCAAAATTCTATTGAGTCTCTTAACTATTCTTCACTATGAATTCAAAATTGTTTTGAGCGTTCTTAACTACTCTTAACTATAAATTCAAAATTTTCTCGAGTCTTCTTAACCATTCTTAAATATAAACTCAAAATTCTCTCGAGTCTTCTTAACTATTCTTAAATATAAACTCAAAATTCTATTGAGTCTCTTAACTATTCTTCACTATGAATTCAAAATTGTTTTGAGCCTTCTTAACTACTCTTAACTATAAATTCAAAATTTTCTCGAGTCTTCTTGGCCATTCTTAAATATAAACTCAAAATTCTCTCGAGTCTTAACTATTCTTAAATATAAATTCAAAATTCTATTGAGCCTTCTTAACTATTCTTGAATATAAATTCAAAATTGTTTTGCGCCTTCTTATCTATTCTTAAATATAAACTCAAAATTCTCTCGAGACTTCTTAACTATTCTCAACTGTACATTCGAAATTATATTGAGCCTTCTTAAATATTCCTAAATATAAACTCAAAATTCTATTGAGCCTCTTAACTATTCTTCACTATGAATTCAAAATTGTTTTGATCCTTCTTAACTACTCTTAACTATAAATTCAAAATTTTCTCGAGTCTTCTTCACCATTCTTAAATATAAACTCAAAATTCTCTCGAGTCTTCTTAACTATTCTTAAATATAAACTCAAAATTCTATTGAGCCTTCTTAAATATACATTCAAAATTGTTTTGCGCCTTCTTATCCATTCTTAAATATAAACTCAAAATTCTCTCGAGACTTCTTAACTATTCTCAACTGTACATTCAAAATTATATTGAGCCTTCTTAAATATTCCTAAATATAAACTCAAAATTCTATTGAGTCTCTTAACTATTCTTCACTATGAATTCAAAATTGTTTTGAGCCTTCTTAACTACTCTTAACTATAAATTCAAAATTTTCTCGAGTCTTCTTAACCATTCTTAAATATAAACTCAAAATTCTCTCGAGTCTTCTTAACTATTCTTAAATATAAATTCAAAATTCTATTGAGCCTTCTTAACTATTCTTAAAAATAAATTCAAAATTGTTTTGCGCCTTCTTATCCATTCTTAAATATAAACTCAAAATTCTCTCGAGACTTCTTAACTATTCTCAACTGTACATTCAAAATTATATTGAGCCTTCTTAAATATTCCTAAATATAAACTCAAAATTCTATTGAGTCTCTTAACTATTCTTCACTATGAATTCAAAATTGTTTTGAGCCTTCTTAACTACTCTTAACTATAAATTCAAAATTTTCTCGAGTCTTCTTAACCATTCTTAAATATAAACTCAAAATTCTCTCGAGTCTTCTTAACTATTCTTAAATATAAACTCAAAATTCTATTGAGCCTTCTTAACTATTCTTAAATATAAATTCAAAATTGTTTTGGGCCTTCTTATCCATTCTTAAATATAAACTCAAAATTCTCTCGAGACTTCTTAACTATTCTCAACTGTACATTCAAAATTATATTGAGCCTTCTTAACTATTCCTAAATATAAACTCAAAATTCTATTGAGTTTTCTTAACTATAAATAAAAAATTATCTCGAGACTTCTTAACTATTCTCAACTGTACATTCAAAATTATATTGAGCCTTCTTAAATATTCCTAAATATAAACTCAAAATTCTATTGAGTCTCTTAACTATTCTTCACTATGAATTCAAAATTGTTTTGAGCCTTCTTAACTACTCTTAACTATAAATTCAAAATTTTCTCGAGTCTTCTTAACCATTCTTAAATATAAACTCAAAATTCTCTCGAGTCTTCTTAACTATTCTTAAATATAAATTCAAAATTCTATTGAGCCTTCTTAACTATTCTTAAAAATAAATTCAAAATTGTTTTGCGCCTTCTTATCCATTCTTAAATATAAACTCAAAATTCTCTCGAGACTTCTTAACTATTCTCAACTGTACATTCAAAATTATATTGAGCCTTCTTAAATATTCCTAAATATAAACTCAAAATTCTATTGAGTCTCTTAACTATTCTTCACTATGAATTCAAAATTGTTTTGAGCCTTCTTAACTACTCTTAACTATAAATTCAAAATTTTCTCGAGTCTTCTTAACCATTCTTAAATATAAACTCAAAATTCTCTCGAGTCTTCTTAACTATTCTTAAATATAAACTCAAAATTCTATTGAGCCTTCTTAACTATTCTTAAATATAAATTCAAAATTGTTTTGGGCCTTCTTATCCATTCTTAAATATAAACTCAAAATTCTCTCGAGACTTCTTAACTATTCTCAACTGTACATTCAAAATTATATTGAGCCTTCTTAACTATTCCTAAATATAAACTCAAAATTCTATTGAGTTTTCTTAACTATAAATAAAAAATTATCTCGAGACTTCTTAACTATTCTCAACTGTACATTCAAAATTATATTGAGCCTTCTTAAATATTCCTAAATATAAACTCAAAATTCTATTGAGTCTCTTAACTATTCTTCACTATGAATTCAAAATTGTTTTGAGCCTTCTTAACTACTCTTAACTATAAATTCAAAATTTTCTCGAGTCGTCTTAACCATTCTTAAATATAAACTCAAAATTCTCTCGAGTCTTCTTAACTATTCTTAAATATAAACTCAAAATTCTATTGAGCCTTCTTAACTATTCTTAAATATAGATTCAAAATTGTTTTGGGCCTTCTTATCTATTCTTAAATATAAACTCAAAATTCTCTCGAGACTTCTTAACTATTCTCAACTGTACATTCAAAATTATATTGAGCCTTCTTAAATATTCCTAAATATAAACTCAAAATTCTATTGAGTCTCTTAACTATTCTTCACTATGAATTCAAAATTGTTTTGAGCCTTCTTAACTACTCTTAACTATAAATTCAAAATTTTCTCGAGTCTTCTTAACCATTCTTAAATATAAACTCAAAATTCTCTCGAGTCTTCTTAACTATTCTTAAATATAAACTCAAAATTCTATTGAGCCTTCTTAACTATTCTTAAATATAAATTCAAAATTGTTTTGGGCCTTCTTATCCATTCTTAAATATAAACTCAAAATTCTCTCGAGACTTCTTAACTATTCTCAACTGTACATTCAAAATTATATTGAGCCTTCTTAACTATTCCTAAATATAAACTCAAAATTCTATTCAGTTTTCTTAACAATAAATTCAAAATTCTCTCGAGACTTCTTAACTATTCTCAACTGTACATTCAAAATTATATTGAGCCTTCTTAAATATTCCTAAATATAAACTCAAAATTCTATTGAGTCTCTTAACTATTCTTCACTATGAATTCAAAATTGTTTTGAGCCTTCTTAACTACTCTTAACTATAAATTCAAAATTTTCTCGAGTCTTCTTAACCATTCTTAAATATAAACTCAAAATTTTCTCGAGTCTTCTTAACCATTCTTAAATATAAACTCAAAATTCTCTCGAGTCTTCTTAACTATTCTTAAATATAAATTCAAAATTGTTTTGGACCTTTTTTTCTATTCTTAAATATAAACTCAAAATTCTCTCGAGACTTCTTAATTATTCTCAACTGTACATTCAAAATTATATTGAGCCTTCTTAAATATTCCTATATATAAACTCAAAATTCTATTAAGTCTCTTAACTATTCTTCACTATGAATTCAAAATTGTTTTGAGCCTTCTTAACTACTCTTAACTATAAATTCAAAATTTTCTCGAGTCTTCTTAACCATTCTTAAATATAAACTCAAAATTCTCTCGAGTCTTCTTAACTATTCTTAAATATAAATTCAAAATTCTATTGAGCCTTCTTAACTATTCTTAAATATAAATTCAAAATTGTTTTGGGCCTTCTTATCCATTCTTAAATATAGACTCAAAATTCTCTCGAGACTTCTTAACTATTCTCAACTGTACATTCAAAATTATATTGAACCTTCTTAACTATTCCTAAATATAAACTCAAAATTCTATTGAGTTTTCTTAACTATAAATTCAAAATTCTCTCTATTCTTAACTACTTGTTTTTAACGTATTTGAGACACAAAACCTTTAATAATCAACAACTCTTCCAGTTAATTATTTATAATAATACCAAGTACGAAATAATCTACCGCTATTTGAAAAAAAATTAATTCCCAAACATGATAATAATAACATGAGGTAGGTAATTAAAATACAAAATTCTTTGATTCATTCTAGAATTATTTTAAAACTATTTCAAGGACAAATTTTATTAGAATTTTATACAGTAAGTTGTAATTTCCATAGAGGTATTTCGAGATAGTTAAAGGTTACTCTGTTTGTTTTAAGTTAAGTTTTTAGACAATAATCGGTGGATTAGTTCAAGGTCAAAGTCCAAAATATTGTAATTATAATTTTATTTATAATTTTAATCATTACACATCTCAATTTTTCACAATTTTGTAACTTGCTTCTTTTTAATAAAGCAAAATAAAGAATATTTTTTTAAAATAATTATTATCTTTATCTTTGGCCTTTTGTATATCTTTTAAATCTTTAGGATTCTTTTTTGTAAATTATTACACTACTAACCATACTACAGCCTATACTTTTATTTAATAGAAAAAAATCCAAATATGTAAATTTATCCTATTACAAAATTATTGAACATAATAAAAAAAATTGTAAGACCCATCCCTACTCGGCAAAACCTTTAAACTGACTGCACGACACTGGTCACCACCGGCTTATCATATTAATGAATCCTTAACCACAGTGCCGAATTTTACGACCGTATTGTATTTTAAGCGATACAGGAATTTTGGTAAAATCGACCTGTCGCTGCCCCATTATTTTGTTTTTAATTTTCTAAAATATAAATGAAATTTCTATCTCGCTATTTTCGCTTGAATAATAATAATATATTACCGATTCTAATTGAATTATTATTATAAATATCTATCATTGAAGCGTGTTTAAAAATGAATCTAATTCCCACACTAATAGTTAATTTATCTGTTATTAATTTTTATAATTGTGTTATAATTATTTATTATCATAATATATTATTCTGCATGCATTTAATACGACACGTTGAAGAATTTTAATGTCAATGCACTATTAGAAATTGTATTGGAATTACACGAAGGAAAATAATAACTTCTGACAACCCTGGTATGTTTTTTTTTTCGTTTAATAATATTTTATTGATTTTCGTTTTTTAAACATTTCATTGTTGTTAAAACAATGGATTATAAAACAATTATCAATAGGTAGGCTATTGTTTTAAAATTTCCGTTAGTTCTTTCCATTTTAGTGTGTTCGATTGAATAAAAGTTAAAATTTTATTGCATTGGAAATGATCGAAGCGAACTGAAAGTAGTACCGCAAATATAACCTCAAATTTTCCTAAAAACAGCGAGAATAATTCAAAGTACCTTGGCAAATTAATCCATTCTTAGCATTAGACATGAACAATTTTTTTGGAATCTAAAAAACAAATATTTACATATTTCGAAAAAAATATTTCCACTGAAAGCTTTTTCTGAATTTCTTAGTATTGTAACGTTTATTCTAATTTATATTTACAATTAATTTATATTCACAGATTTATATGTAATTCAGTCCTTATTTAATAATTTATCTAATACACTAAACACACTAATTATAATTTATATGAGAGTCACTTAATAAACACTTTATCGAGGCGCGATTACTTTCCTTCGGTATCAACACTGATTGATTGACTAATTGCCTGCAGCGATGCTCGTGGCCTATTTATACTCGCGCGCCGTAATTCTAGAAATCTCTCGACGTTCTGGCGGGTTCACTGGATATTCTCGATGTTTCGTATTTTGGATGCTTCTCGAAAATTGGGCGGAGGAGCCATAGTCGTCTCATATGGGGATTTCACTGGGGGCACTAAGTGAGCATATTAATGCAGGAGCTCGCGTAACAGTATGATTAACGCCTCTTTCACATTACACGGTTTTAATCGTGCGGTTAAAAACTGTACGGTTGTTGAAAAGGAGAAAGGCATGGGGTGTTTCACATTATACGGCTATACGGTTAAATGCCGGTACCGTGTCGTGCAACAACCGTGTCTAGACAAAAGCCGCACGGGCGTGTTTGCCGTAGGGATGCGCGATACTATCCGATATTCCAGTGTATCGATACTTTTACTTCCGATACTCGATATTTTGTATCGATACTATGCTTTTCGATACATTCCAAGTATCGATAAATTTGTAGTGTATCGATACCTTGCGATACGGGATTTTTAGTAGTAGCGGCAAGTGGCATTATCTATAGTGATGAGCGATATCGTGATTTTTTAATAACGTTGTGAAATGATATCGTGCTTTTTTTAACGAAACCAAATATAAAAAGCGAAAAATGCAGTTTTTTGCGTTTTTCGAGCTAATTTTGAGGTTATGTGGAAAAGTCACTAATGGAAAAGTTGTAGATTTTCTCAAGATCTACAACTTTTATCATCAACTTTTTTTTCTAGAACCTCAACTTTGGCCGGAAATCGCAATAATGTCTTTTCCCACCCCTCCAAAAAAAGTGTTTTTTACCGAAAAAACATCATAACTCGAAAAATTTCCAATATTTTAATTTGAAATTTTTTTTCATGGTTTATGACTATCAAAGCTACCTTCTACTAAATTTTCATCAAAATCGAACATTTTTTGACGAAACCAAAAATAAAAAACGAAAAATGCAGTTTTTTGCGTTTTTCGAGCTAATTTTGAGGCTATGTGAAAAAGTCACTAATGAAAAAGTTGTAGATTTTCTCAAGATCTACAAGTTTTATACACAACTTTTTTTTCTAGAACTTTAACTTTGGCCGGAAATCGCAATAATGTCTTTTTCCACCCCCCAAAAAGGTGTTTTTTACCGAAAAAACGTCAAAATTAGGAAAATCTCGGATCGTTAACGTATCGATACTTCGAGTATCGATAAATTAATATTCGATATTCTACTGTATCGATACTTTACGTTCCGATCCGTATCGATACCTAATATCGATACTTTCTAGTGTATCGCACAACCCTAGTTTGCCGAAGTGGCCTTTCACACTGGACGTTTTTTTGTCGAACGGCATTAACAGCGTATTTGCAGTTCAGTTTATGTTTATTGTTTTAAGTGGAATTAAGCATGGATGATACTTACATTAACGTGACATCCAATATTTGAAAAGGTTGTATGCAATTTTGAAATTGTGTATTTTGTCGTTGTAGCACATCTTTTAGTTTCCTATGCAAATCGTCAAAAGAGCAAATACACATTCGGAAATAGATAAAGAATTTATTTTCATAGTTTTTCAAATTTTCAAAGAGTGTATAGAATAATCCTACTTCCTCTTTCCTCTCTGATTAATGTGGTGCACCCAAAAAATGCAAAGCACAAATTTTTTTTCTATTCATATTGTCGTAGTAAACAAATGAAATGAAAATATTGCGGTAAAAATCCGTGCAAATGTGAAAACGCAAAAACTCGGACGGTTTTTAACCGCACGATTAAAACCGTGTGATGTGAAAGAGGCATAATACATTTTCACAGAATCATTCACGTACGTTCAAATAAGTTTTGATCTAGATTAGCATTTCTACGAATTTTTTTAATGAAATAATCTCAAGTTTATAACCGTGACGAATTTTCCTTTATTTTGTTTAATTATCTCTAAAATAATATCACCGAAGTATTCATTACACCATGATTCATTTGTGTTTATTACCACCTTATCTTTATTTGAATCTAAATCAATAGGATTAGGTCCCGATAACTGTATATATCATCAAAATATATTCACATTTCACCGTATTTTCATTTTTTTTACTATTGAAAAGTACGATTTTTTAGGAAAATCCAAAAGAGTTAAACGTTATAGTATATATATATATATATATATATATATATATATGGCTTCTTATAGACCAGTAAATGAAGGATGAAAAGTAGTACAAAAATCCTGCCGGTCCATGAATTTTCCGTGAAGGGAAGGGTTTGACTAGTAATTGAACATCCAGAAATTTCACACACCTCATCGCCATTTTGGGGGGGTTTCCCGGCTTCAAAGTTCCAGAAATTGGTTTCCCGCGAATATCTCCTAAAATATGGCATTTAGAGAATTTTTGTATAGGGGAAAAATGAAGATCAGGTCATTATGACAACTAATTCATTTATCTGGAATAATGTCCAGTTATCTAGGATTGGAAAAATTATACCTACAATTTATTACTTAATATACAGGGTTTTTCCCGAGGTGTTTCCTAAGTAATCTTAAATATTGTAGTGGGCGCTTCGTCACTCCATTTTAAGACGAAAAGTTCTTATAAACATTTGTGGTAAGTCTTGTCGTTAATGAGATACAGGGTGTTGAATTGTTTGTAATAAATGAGCTCTGACTGTAAGTGAAATTTATTTTTCCTGGTGACGCTACTGGTTTTAAGAAGTAATACGAAATACAGCAAGCGCCAAACGTGATGGCGAGCGATCGCGCCGTTATAGACTCTCCCAACTAAATTACTATTGGATTACGATAAGCCCCTTGCCGGTCAGTGTCGTACCTATAATTAGTTTTAATTAGGGTAGCAAATGGAACATGATTTCTTTGTAATTTCTTTTCATATTTTATACAGTATTATAGGTAGTAGTACAGTTCATTAAAATGGGCAATAATGAGTCATGGTCACTTCGAAATATTTTTATATAACCCTTTCATCCGTCCAGTTCTTAGAAGATGTATGTCCACTATGAAGGGATGTTTCATCAAGAAACACAATTGGTCGCTGTTGGCTACGAAAATAATTGATTTTTTTGTAAATTCTTGATCCTCAATGCTCTGATGTCCATTTTCGCTATTAAAATTCTTTTCTATTATTTTCAGTCCTTCTCCATTTAAATCTATTTTCTCTAAAATTCTACGAAGAGATGTTCCGGAAGCCACAATTCCCAAAACGTCATTAATTTTCTGTTGCAACTTTTTTTACCGTAATACGACACCCTTCCGTCTTATGAAAGTCGTAAATAATCCGTCTAATATTGGAATACTCATACTCGGGAATATCAGTTATTGGTGCTCTTCTAGACCGCTTCTTTCCTGGGGTGGAAAATTTTACTTGCACGTTATTTGCAGAAATTAATTGCTCCCCTTCATTAACCATTCTTTCAATGGTTCTTATGGAAATACCTAATGCAAAATAAAGATTTGTGTTTGAAATTTATTTAATGTTACCTGTAGCGAGAGATGTTTTATTTTTCACATTTGATAACGTATCCGACTCACATTTGACCCTTTGAAAATAATTGAACACTTTAAAAATTATTTCACGTGCCTGACTCTTGATTAATTGTTTTTTTGTTAGGCGATGACATTTTTTCAGAAACAACACAAAAATTATTCAGACAATGCCAAACGCTAACAGAATTGGAGGACAACTAATGATACGCCTATGTACAGAACATGTATATGTCTTGCAAGAGCTGCAGTGGGAGGTAACATTGAAAATGAGTTTGTGCGCATGAGGGCGGACTCGCCATCACGTTTGGCGCTTGCAGTAACATGCTTATTCTAAGTGGTCTTTGGAATAATGTTGACAAATACTGTGTCAAACCTCAAAAAACAACGCAAAAAAACGAATAAGAAATTTTTATCATACGGATTTTTTGTGTTAAGTTAACAACGATGCCTGCGTTTAGGTACTATCTCGATTTTTTGTTATTAGGGGCCCTTTAAAGATCTCAGAAATTTTTATAGGTGCGTGACGGCAGCACCCCCAAATTCGAATTTTGCAAAAAACCTTATGCCGTTGGATTGCCCAAGTTTTGCCCCCATTTGCCGATCCAATAAATTTTTTTGCCCACCCCCCCAAAAAAAGTTATGAACAAAACAAATTTTTCTAAAAAAAATTTTTTTTCCGAATTCCACAGAAAACTGCACGCAGTTGGATTGCCCAATGTTAGTCCATATTTGTCCAACCAAAAAATTATTTTTCCCACCCTCCGAAAATAAGTTATGGGCAAAACTAATTTTCCTAAAAAATTATAAAAAAAAAAAGAAACTTTTCACGTAATTTTTCCTCTTTTTTCTTCCTCTTCTTCTTCTTCTTCTTCTTCCTCTTCTTTTTCTTTTTCTTCCTCCTCCTCCTCTTCTTCTTCTTCATCTTCTTCTTTTCGAGTTTCTCGGAGAAGGAGTTTTCCTTTTCGGGAACTGATTGCATTTTCGGAATGGCCGTACCCGAAAACCCCTTTATGCAAAGTAAATAAATCTAACCTAACAAAACCTAATCCCAACCCTAGTTAGATTTGAAAAAGTTGGGCAATCCAACTGCGTATAATTTTCCGTAAAATTAAAATTTGATGGCGTACCAAGAAAAATCCAATTCTGAAAAATTTATTTTGCCCATAACTTCTTTCTTGGAGGGTGTGCAAAAAAAGTTATTTGTTGGCAAATATGGACTAACATTGGGCAATCCAACTGCGTGCAGTTTTCTGTGGAATTCGGAAAAAAAATTTTTTTTCGAAAAATTTGTTTTGTTCATAACTTTTTTTGGGGGGGTGGGCAAAAAAATTTATTGGATGGGCAAGTGGGGGCAAAACTTGGGCAATCCAACTGCATCAAGCTTTTTGACAAATTCAAAGACGGGGGTGCTGGAACGAATTTTTTTAGAAAAATTAGTTTTGCCTATAACTTTTTTTTGGAGGGTGGGCAAAATAATTTATTGGTTGGGCAAATGTGGGCTAACGTTGGGCAATCCAACGGCATAAGGTTTTTTGCAAAATTCGAATTTGGGGGTGCTGACGTCACGCAGCAAATTTTTATTGGCCATCCTTCTTGTCCCTTGATTTTTCAGTTTGTGTTTTCATTTCCAAATTTTTGCTGTATTTCGAGGTTGGGAATATTTTGCGAACAATCACTGTCTTAAAATGTTTACATTATCGGATTGTTTTCCAAGATACGTCATTTTAAAGCTGGGAATTTCTCCTTTTTGGTAGTGCAAGAAACAGCCATTTTTTCTGGACCTCAAAATTATGGATTTTTCAACATCGGTTTTTGCGAAAAATATTAATGTTGCGAAAAAATTCATCAGAACCATTTTTGTAGATAATGAACTACACTTCATTTTTCCCCCATATGAAAATTCTCTAAATGCCATATTTTAGGAGACATTGGTGGGAAACCAATTTTTGGAACTTTGAGGCCGGGAATACCCCCCCACAAAATTACGTTGAGGTGTGTGAAATTTCTACTAGTCAAACCCTATCCTTCACGAAAAATTCATGGACCGGCAGGATTTTTGTACACTTTTCATCCTTCATTTACTGGACTATTAAAAGTTGTAATATGGCTTCCTATAGGATAAATACTTTAAAGAATATTATTGATTACAATGACTTGCTATAGGTACCTGACTAGTATTTAAATAATTAAATTTTATTATTATGAATAGGAAGGTGAGTGAATACTAATAATAAAACTGTTTTGAAAAAAGAACCCAGGTAGTTATTATTACCACAACAATTTCCTAGAAACTTGCATAATTTATACAAAATATAGCTACAGTCTTTATTTCCGCAAAAAATAGATTGGAAATAACCGTAAATTTAGAAAACGTCTTGTATAAGCAGTTCACTGAATAGTGTATTATTCATGTCTTTACGACAATAATTACAATTTTCATAATAATTGCAAATTTATACATGGAAAGCGATAAACAGGCGACCATGGAATTATCAATAAGCTGTACCAGTGGGTGGTAAGAAGAAACAATTTACGTAAAATACCTAATAATTAATAATTTTTTCCAGATATTGGGCAATAACAAAAAACGTATGTACATTGGAAAATTTACACGCATTTCCAAGAAAATTTTTATATTTATTAACATTAAAATTAAACTCACTCGAATAAAAGTTCTCTTCGGTAAATCATCGAGTTCATCAACACCTCGATTATCCGAAATTTTTCCTTTTCCTAGATCACTCATTTTTTCACATTTTCACTCAACAATAACAAACAAAATTCACCAAAATCCACTCTATAAACTATTCTTCGACACAACGGCGCAAATTATAATATCAAGTCGTACGTGCAACAATCAAAACAAAACTTTTTTATCAAACGCTGATAAATAAAATAAGGTACTTTTAAATTTGTTTGGAATTAGAAGCGCGCCTCCGCTCACAGACCGTAAACGAAACAATAACGTTCCTACCTTTTCAGGTGAACATTTTGAGGTTATCTCTATGATATACAGTGGATGGTTGTTATGTGTGGAGTGCGCGCGCGCGCCACGACGCGCAAGTAAACAAAACAATATAATGCTGTTAGTTACGCTCCCTCTTTAGATTTTTGATGCAAATGCACGAGGCCGGCCACCTACGATTTCGACTCCCATGATTAGTCATAACATGCGGGGTTCATTATGTGAATACGGAGAGTGCAATTATTATTATTGTGCATGGTCGATGATCGATTTTTGGTTAGCAAAACATCCAGCAAGATAATTGAATATTATGTTTCGCAATTGACGGACAACTACAGGATGTTATGTAGAAAATACTTTAAATCAGAAGGGAAGTATAAATACAAGGCAAACTGTGATACAAGATTTGTCGAAATTATAGTTTATTTACCAAAAGAAGACGATGACGTCATTTTAACTTAGTTTCCTGCTTAACATAATAAATATAAATTTACCAACCGTAAATACAATTGGCTTTTTTGGTTGGTTAATGGTTAACCAGTCGATTCATAATCGATGACGTCAGTTGACTTCGGTTGGTTCCGACCCATTCGAATTCTTCGTAAGCGAAACGGTTGCTTAAAGGGCTGTCAAGTAAAAATTGACGTACGTCATTTCACAACAATTTGTTTTTGTATACAATGGAAGTCAAATTTTCATGAAATGCTAAAACGCAAAGCAGTTGCAGCCCTCTTATTAGTAGATTAATTTGATGATACATCGAATATAAAATAATTTCAAAGTTGCTTTATCACCCATAAAACGAATTACTTTTTCATCAATTTCGAAGCCTACTGCACTCCAAAAAACGCGAAAACACTTCTGTGCAAATAACTTTAACCTCAAAACAAAACAGTAATGCTGGGAGAATAAGAGAATAGAAAGAGATAGAACAAATAACCAGAGAGCGGATCGTGTTCAAGTTTCGGTTAACCAACCTTGAATCGATTTATGACGTCATCAATTTGTCATTCGAATGCGGTTGGTACCAATCTATGAACCAACATCATTCGAAATCGCCTAATGTATACTTAATGGATAGAGCAATTTACATTCTACGGGTTGGCAAAACTTCATGATCGACGTTGTAAGATCAGTTGGTTAAATTCTTCTTTTTAGTTTGACATTTATTGGCATTCGTTTTAGTATTCACAAGTTTTTTTGGTTAATGGTTAATTATTAATAGTTTTTTTCGTATTTAAAGAAAAACCAGATATTTTCATACCTAATTAATCAATATGTCCACCGTTGACTTCTTGGAAATAAAAGATTCTAGACAGAAACTCTTCCCGAACGCATTCAAGGTTCTCTGAAGAATCGTTCGATCTGCATTCTTCACGAATCCTTTCTTTTAGATCTTCAACAGTGCCGACTATAAACTATAAATTTTTGTTTTCAGATAACCCCACAAAAAGAAATCGAGTGGTGTCAGATCAGGAGAACGAGCAGGCCACTCTATTGAACCCCGTCGTCCTATTCACTGCTCGTTTAAATATCTCCTTACTGGTTCATAATAGAGGGGAGGAGCACCACCCCGTCTGAAAAGTTATATCCAAATCACGGAATTCATTAGGATGATCTTCAAGTATTTCGAGGATTAGAGGCTCAATAGCATTCTTTAGCATTTCCAGATATATTAAATTAGTGTTCCGAAATACAGGTCCAACAATGTAGTTTCCTAGAATCCCTGCCCACACATTTACTTTTTGAGGGAACTGGGTGTGTGACCAATGAACACGTTTGTCTTTTCTAAATGAGCAACTGGGTTGAAATTCATAAAATAGTTTGATCATGACGGTGTCGTTGAACGAGCATTCAAATGAGGTATTACTTGCCATATTATAATTATTTTACAAAATGGCGGCCGTCCGCCATTTTGAATGATAACGTCATCAAAAACGTTGCATATGTTACCCTATTTCAGACACCCAAACAATTATTGATTTAAATTCTATGGTTCATGAAATAGATAGGGGGGGGAGACTTTAGACGGGCACTGTATATGATTGATTACTGTTTCTTGTATCTTATCCACAATTTTCACATAAATGAATGCTTATATTGAATAAATCTGGGACTATTATACAAGACATTTATTTGCAAATAAACACCCTCGATTCATGCATTTCGATACAAATGACAATAAAAAAGAAGAAATGCCAGATTGTCATTTCTAGTTTTCTTGAAGTAAAGCGAAAAAACGATAGTTTGGCAACGTCACAAAAGTTTATTTTGCAACGTCAACGTCTTTTTATCGTAAATAAACCATACATTTAGTGATGAGCGATATTGTGACTTTTTAATAACGTTGTGAAATGATATTGCGATTTTTTAATATCAGTTATTTTAAAACGTGACGTGATCACGACATTTCATATTATGTTGAATATACGATGGGAAAAATGTATCCATATTCATCGGTATCAGTATATCACATTTTGTTGTATTTTCAAATTTCCCTGCTAAACTAAAAGAATGTTTTTTAAATGCCTGCCCCGTATTTTCTACTTTCCGATTTTTCCAAACAATTTTTATGTGATCATGTCACGCTTTAGATTTGCTAATAGGAACTGTGATTTGTTCGTATCAGTGAAAAAGTAATAGTTCGTGAAATATCGCTCATCACTACATACATTAAATTGAACCATTATTAAATTAGCATACAGTAAAATAAAAATTTCGGAATAAAACGTATGGATTTATTAAATATTCTCACATCTATATAATAATATATAATATACTCTTGTACATTTTTTTTAACATATTTATTGAATAGAGTTTTTTTACGAGAACATTTCTAGATATTATGATAATCTTTTCTATTGTGCGTTAAGATATTTAATACAATAATAATAAAATATTAAAAAAACTATAGATATGGCTCACCAAAATGTATAATCTTATTCAGTTTTTCAGTCACTTGTGCGAATTGAGGTATATGTGAACAAAAAACAGTAAATTACGAGCACAAAAATTAAAAACATGCAATTTAGAAAGTAAAATTTTCGCTAGACTCACTTGCATCGACTGGATGAAAAAGATATGAGATAGGTAGACTCCGTTTCATATAAGACGAAGCCACGCGAAGTTTGCCAACTGTCTTGCGCAGAAACCAAAACCGGTCTTGTTTATCTGTGTCGCCTCGAAACGACCGTTTCATGCCATTGGCGTTACAAACGATGTTCCATGCCGACAGCCATTTTATTATTGACATTCGAGGTTGTGTTTGAAGTAATCATTTACTGTCCAATATTTTTGATTTTTGAATGTGAGTGTGAATGTTTCATGTTTTATTTTATCTAAAACCATGACTCTTAAGAAACTTGTTGGTGTTAAAGGAAAGATTATCCACATTATTCTAATTTTGTGTTAACCTTTTTTTTTTCGGGTCGAGATGGTAAACTCATCCGTCTCCACATACCTATGTAAGCACAAGCTTTCCTCATCCTCCAGCTCCCTCCAACTACTCACTCTTGTTAACCTACAAAATGTGAAAACGTTACGCTACTGATTTCAATTCAATTTTACAATATGGCGCTGTCTTTGATAACAAGTTCGCGCATACGACTGCAACTTCAAGTGGGTTCTTCTTAAGCCGCGTATCCATGTCGCGCTATTTATTCTATATCTGACCGAAAAACAGTTCGCGCGGCAACTCGAGTCACATTTAATGTTGAGTTCGACACACGACTCGGGCTACGTTTACCAAAAATGAAAAGTGGACGCGCGTCACTGCCGCTGCTACCTTTATTTTGATTCCCACCATATTAACAAGAAAGAAAAACAATAAACGGAAACATCGATGGTGGGTAAAAGAGATTTGTCATCTTCTTTTTTAATATATCTATAGGTATTTCGTTGCTTATTGCTCGCCAGGCATCTTCTCTTAAATATTTATTATCCATTTTTTACGGCAGCATCCACGAACATGACCGCGCGGCAGCCGCGCGAAATGCATACACGGCTTTACGTGCAACGGAGTCTACTACCAACATATCTACTAAAATTTTTGGGAAAACACAGAAGGATTCAGCAGATATGACATTAAAATATTTCGAAGATATGATGTATTTGAAGTTGATTATATTTTTTGTAATTATTGTAAGATATGATTTTTCGAAAAATTTTGATTTTAAGCTTTCTACAATACGGAAATTTCTTTCGGTATATCAGAATGTTCAGTAAGACATGTAGGAATCGTATTCGACCATTTTCCATTTTTTAAACATTTCAACATGGCAGCACCTCTAAGTTGAAGTCCCTCTTCGCAAGTAAACGTTATATTTTCTCCGATTTTATAAAAGAACTTCACAGAGGACATCCTTCCGCTTATCGTGGTGCCCGGATAAGAACAAGCTTGCACACCTTGAACCAATCAGAATATATATTTTATTACGAGGGTCGCTCTATAAATACGATTTTAACTCACATTTCGGCATTTTTCCAGACCATCTCGAATTCTCTTGGCAAGCTATAATTGGTTGACCCTCCATCATATAATCTGGATTGCAATTAATTTGAACGACGTCGCCGGCTTTGTACGGTCCGCTACCTTGAATGTAACCATTTTCTGGAGGATTAGGACTATCGCAGTGCACTTCTAAAAATAATATAAAACAATTTAAATGTACCGCATCAAAGAATACCCAACTATCAAGAAGCGAAACTTCGGATAAAAACGAGTTCACAGACGCCATGTTTTAAATTAGTCGTCATATGTCATGCGATCACATTTAGGCCTCTTGCTTATGGTCCTTACAGACCCAAATTAGAATAGAGTTTGCTTGTAGGTTGACATTATTGTCTTAAATGATCTATTTCACGTTTATATTGTCACGAAAAGTGCAGAAATAGTTACTGATGGGAAAATATCGACAAATATCTATATAATACATTTGATAAAACACAACTTTATGCTAAAATACTTTTTCTCAGTGTGATTCGAGTAAAGCTGTAAGCATTTATTATGGTTCTCAGTGTATGCCAAAGATAGCTGTCACCTTCAAGGTTATTTATTTTTGCGCCTCCAACATCAAAGGATTTTCGCCGGGCTTCACTTCTTGTTGTTATGTATTCTTTGACCGCATAATAAAGTAAGTTTATACAGGGTGTTTCCCTCTGAGAAACCAGATAGGAGGGAGATAAAATTTCTTGACTCGTATCTGGTTTTCATTATATATTTGGAGAAATTGTTAAAACTGACCTTCGCAAGTGGGGAATGGGGTTGCCCAATCGCCACTAGCTTGACAAATAGTCTCGGAAGATCCTCTAAGACCAAACCCGGGTTCGCAGCTGAAAATAGCCCTCCCTCCTACTTCTCTAGATACAACTAGTACTTTTAAGTGGTTACTAAGTACTACTCCGACCTCACCACACTCAACACCTACAATATTTTTTATAATGATTATATATAAATATTAATTATACAGGGTGTCCCTGTTTTTTTTTTGTGAAACACCCTGTAAATAACAGTTGTGGGATGAAATATTTACTAACTTTCACATATCGGAAAAGGAGCACTCCAATTACCAGATGGAAGACAAACGACTTCCGGAGCGCCTATTAATGCATTTCCGTTGATACAAGAAAATTTCAATCGGGTGTTCATCTTTGTACTTTGTGTATTAACCGTTAAACCTCTTCTTTGCGGCACGACTGGACAATGAATGGCTGAAAAAAATTGAAACCATTTAATTTGACATTCTAGAAAATTGAAACGATTTTTCGCACCTTTTACTTCAATTTCAACGGAATGCGTGTATCGAGCCGGTGTAACACACGTAAATAAACCCGAATCGTCTTTAGAAGCGTGAAAAATGGACAGTCTGTATTCTAATTGTGAATCTCTGCCGGGATCCGTCGACCATCCTTCCGGATATTTTCTAAAACAACCTCAGTGAAATTTTAAAATTTTAATTACAAAAAATGTCTTATTACACTTTATTTCGTTTGTTTTTAATGGGAATTCAACCGAAAATCATATTACCGCGTACTCCGAATTAGGGATGGTAAATTCGATTCCGATTCTACTCGAAAATCGAGATTTCTCGTATAATAATCGATCAAGAATCGATTCTTGACATTTGATTTTACGGTTAAAGGTCGAAACTCACTTATCAGCACCTCATAGGAACAGCGACTGATCATCACCAGCAGATTTTACAGCGACTGATCATCACCATTTCTTATGTGTATTTAAATGTAAGCCGCGTCTACCTAACAACATCAGCACAGCACCGACAAGGCACGTCAACGCCTCAACCACAACACATTTCTCAGAGAGAATATTTTGTGGACGGCGTGCTTGTGGTGTGCTGATCCTTTGCCGTCGTCGTACACTCACTTATCAGCACATTTCGGTTAGTACAGCTCTATACAATATCTCTGACAATATAAAGTGAAGCCTATAGTCGATATCGCGGCGGTGCTGATCCCGTGTCGATGCGTTAAGTGAACCCATACACAACCGCCAAGTTGACCACTCGACAGTGCTGTGACGATGCTTGTCAAGTGCTTGTCCAGGACCCAAACAGTGTTGGACTCATCCCCAAGGGGATGCCTACCAACCAAATCCGCCTCAAACTCGCCGTTACCCCCGCCTTCTTCAGCAGTATCACCCTGGCAACCTTCCATACTTCTGGAAACTCTTCCTCCCTTAGCACCCTGTTGAATAGCTCGCAAAAATACTACCCATTGTCATCCAACAGCCTCTTTATCATATCTCTCCTCAGGCCATCTATCCCTGGGGCTTTCCTTACTTTAATGTTCCTCCTCCCTCCTCTACTTCCCACTTCTCTACCGGCAATTTTCACTACCCCCCTACAATCCTGGACTTCTCGAATCCTGCCTCCAACTCCTCCTTCTCCCCCTGTGAACAATTTCCATATAATCTCCTTCTCCCAATCTTCCTCCAGCACCTCGTTCCTATTTCCACCTATCCTCTTCACCGCTATCTCATATGCATTTCCCCATAGATTGTTTTCCAGTTCCCCCAGTAACTCTTCCCACTTCCCTCTTTTTCCCTCTCCATCCTACGCTCCACTTCCTTCATCTTCTCTTTGTATCTATCCCTCTATCATTCCTCTTCCCCTCAGCAACCGTCTTCGTTCTTTCTTACACTCCCTCCACGGCTCCTCTATTTCCTTATTCCACCAGAAATTAGCACTCTGCTCACGCCTATTGCTCCTCTTTCCCTCTCTTTTACAGCCCTGTATCACATTGTACAATTCATCTTTCTTTCTATCTCGTCTCTTACTTTCTTCCTCATACTCTCAGCCTCGGCCTTCGTCCACCTCCATCCCCACTTTCCCGATAGTTCCTTTCTCCCTTTCCTTATATCCGTCTCCACATACCCTGCCCCCTGTCATCATTCTCTTAATGATCCCCTTTTCCCTTTTGACACCCTCAGATCGTCCTCCAATCCTGTCATGCTCCTCTCATATTCTTCCAGGCTGACATTTGGGCTTATATACACACTGTACACCACCATGTTTCCCATTCGCACTACCACCCTTCCGTTTCCTCTTCTCGCTTCATCCATATCCTACCACTTTTATTCCTGCCTCTCCTGTATCATTCATAATCCATCCTTGCTTTCCCACATATCTAGCATTTATCTCAGAACCACACACCACATCCACTTCCCTCCTAAAAATCACCTTCATCCAATGTATCATGCGCTATCCTGCATTTCCCTAATCCCTCCATCCATCCCCTTCTTACAGCGCATCGCTCTCCCCTTCCTCCTATTACGGTTAATTCATACATACATTCGGTTTATGCAACACTATATACGCTACATTGTTAATTGTGTTGCATAACCAAAAGTATTGTGTGTTGCATAAGAGCGTGAAGATGACGAAAAATTCCCCCAAAAAAGCGCTCAACGCGCCTAAATAAGTTTTCACTTCAATAATTCTTGATAATGAAAGCTGGAACGCTACAGAAACGTTGAAAATAATTATGATTCGTTTAATTCCCATTAAAAACGAACCACTTAAAGAATATACCACAATAACTTTACCTATAATCGTGACTAATTGTCCATTTAGGATTCCCGAATCTTCTTATCCACAAACATTCCATATGAAGAATCGTACCCGGATAAACGATAAGTTTACCTTCGTTCGACTGTGCAATCGGACCCAACTGATGTCTAAAAAGAATCGTCGGTGGTTTTTCCATCGAATAATCATTAGCTTGATTAAGACCGAAACAAGCCGGTTTCACTCCGTCCCAATCTCCTCCCATACATCTCCTTTTATTCGGACCGATCATAGCGAATTTTCCAATATCCGTACATCGACTAATAAGTATCGCTCCGGCCGGAAACTCCACGACATCTTCGCGTATCTGCTGATCGTTAAAAAACGATATAACGTTCGGCTCTTGGTTGCGATAAATGCAAGTACTGTTGTTGTGCGGAAACTGAGCTCCGGCTACATCATCTGCATCTAAATTTTCAATTTGACACCTCAAATGAATATTTAAGAAAATTTTTTTTACTTACCGCAGTTGAGTGCCCTCCCTATCCAACTACCGTCTTCGCAGATGATTTTCCAAGTCGTTTTTTCACCCATGATGCTTTCTATGCAATTGAATGTTACTTCGCTGCCGTCGGGAAAATTGTTTTCATCTTCAACTATCGGATGTCCATTTCTATATATTAACGAACCACGTACTCTATAAAAGGAATTTTTATACATTAACAAAATTAATAATAAACAACAACAACAAGCATTTACTTTGCTGGTGGTCCACAAGCATTTCCTCCAGAGTTTCCATATTGAATAACAGTAATCTCTCCACCTTTTACAATATCACTACCGCCCAAATATTGTGTCTCCGATTTGCTACCACCTGGACCTGGGTTACAATTTGGTGATTCCGGTTCCAACTCACCTAAAACATTCAGAAAGTTTTGTCATTCCAGTTTAAAAGGTAAAAATGACCCTGAGGGTGTGTTGTGCCTACAAAACGGTCGCGACTGCAGCTGCAGCTGGGGCGGGAGAAAAGCCGCTGAGAGGTAAATTACACTGAAAATGTGGGAGGACCTATAGAACAAGGGGGAAAGAGTGGCACAATGGACCAAAAGACTAATCCCTAATATAGAGCCCTGGATCTACTGTGAGTTTAAACGTACCAATTATTTCCTAACTCATTTCTTGAGCGGACATGAGACGTTTGGGAGATTCACTCACAAAATTAAGAAGTCACCTAACGTCAGACGATGCTGAACACACAGTATTTTACTGCAAACGTTTCGAGGAGAAAAGGGAGAAATTGCATGAATCACAGACATCATTAGAGTTGAGGAGAAGGAAGAGAGGGAGTATCAGGCAATACATAGATAGGTTCTATACCTAAGCAATGCCAACGGGAAGAAATGAGAAGTCAACGACCCTTTATCCCTGATGATATGCCTCCACAGCGGTTCCGGGGATATACTCGAAGAGGTAGTTTAGGGATTAGCTGGTAGGCAGCTGAATGGTGACAGCGGAAGCTGTGGAGTGACTTTCCCTGGCTAGCAGAAAGGGAGACACCTTTCCTAGGTCTTCCGAAGATCCCTCTTCCCCCCAAAAAAGTTTAGAAGGTAGGAAACTTACCCAGAAGGCACTGGATATGTTGAGGAACTGGTGGTTGCCCTTCGTCTTCATTGCAGTTATAAGCTACACTAGAACCATTAGCTATAGTGAGACCTGCTCTGTATCCGGAAGTATATTGACCATGTGGTATTTTTGGAAGTTGGCATGGCGCTAAAAACGGTTCTAATTTTGTATGTTGTTATAACGAACGTTAGAAAATCATTCCAAGTAAAAAGTATTAGATTTGAAAACTTACAAAGAGTTAATTTATACAAAAAAAAAATATCTACACATTACAGAACTTGTTAATTTTTTTTCAAAAAAAAGTGCTTAAACTAGTATTAGTTGGATACGCTAGTAGATATGCTAGACCTCACGTCAAACGTCAAAAGTGACACCAAACGTCGCGTGCTACGTCAAACGTCACGTGCTACATCAAACGTCACGTGCCTTTCTTCGCAGCTTATGTGTATGCGAGCTTTTACTACAGACGCGAAGGTCGATGGTTCGCATCCACACTCTGAAATTTTTTTTCAATTCAAAATCCAACAATGTCACCGAACATGCAGACCGGCGAACCTGTCTCGTTGCCTTGCCGTGAAACTAACATCTCCCATCACATGTTACCTGTTAAACGTCAAATGTCACCTGTCAAACGTCACCTGTCAAATGTTATCTCTCTCTTACACATTGCCTCCATGACGCTCTCTCTCTCTTTCTAACACATAGTTTCCCCTATATCTATAGTCATGACGGTCTAGCATATCTACTTACGCTGGATGAATTGTGAATTGGAAGATGAATTTAATGTCCATCTAATTAATATAGAATGCAGAGCAAATTTTAATTCTCGCGTAAAGCCGAACGAATTGAAAATTTTATTTAAGAAACGATCGTTCGTAAATGCAAAAACTAGACCAAGATGCGAAAGCGAAAAGCGCCGAAAAAAACTGGTTTTGCATCGTCTACGCCTACCTGGTGTGCAATCAGGAAAACTGGTAACAGCCCAGTCCCCATGCCAGCATCTCAAATTGCTAGGACCTAGTACTTGGTACCCTTCTTCGCAAGAAAATTCGACCGCTTGTCCATTTTGTATGTCAACCGTTTCATTCAGGGGTTGATCATAGTCAATGGATGATACGTTGGAAAGTTGGTCGATTTTAGAAAGTTTATAAATACCGTACGGGGTTACAGGTACATAACACGGTACTGAAGAAATCAAAGAGAAAACATGAAAAACTCGAATGTCCAAATAATAAACTAGAATATAATATAGAGCTTATAATATACTTACATATCAAACACATCGGTTGTGTAGGTCTCCATTTACCTCTAACGCACTTCGCAGTCTTATTTTCCGGCATATTTAGCCCATAACCTTTTCCGCAAGCCATTTTAACCACAGTTCCAGTACTGTAACTAACATTAGGATCTCTACCATATTTAACCACTTCAATATTAACGTAAGGTTCGCTAGACAGTTGCTCGCAAGGTCCTTTATTTTTAGGTTGTTTAGGTTGCTTCGGTTCAACAACCTGATTTATCGGTTTATCTTCCTCCTCATCTTCGTACGGATTCTTTTTATTGCCTCTGCGAAGATTCAAACTAGCGCTGGAGCCTCTGTGACTGGTACCAAGGGCTCTACTACCGCTACCACCTAAATATATGAAAAAAATATCGAGAAAATTTTATTGATAACAATCGAATATACCTTTAAGAGCTCGCTTCTTCCTTATTTTACCGAACCGCTTAAAAGCTTCCTTAATCCTTTCTGATAAAGATCTTCTAACAGGAAGATGTCTTTTGACTTGATCTCCGGCTAAATGGAGGTAATTATGGACGTATCTTTTTTCTCTTTTCTCGTATATTAACTTATAGTTTCTTATAAACGCTCTTTTATACTTTTCCAATATGGCAGATCGTTTTCTTCGGTTCCAACGTATCCTCGGATGTTGACCAAGGAGACATCTGCTTAAAAATGAATCAATAACATTGAAGTATTTACTAGTTTTGGTAGAATTTCTTACACTGGCAATTCTCTTGGACTCCAGTGACCTCCGATGCAAGTAGCTCCTGGAGGACCTTCAGCCAAAACGTATCCTTTATCACAATCGTACATAATTTGTTTATTATTAGTAACTTTTCGAACGTAAGGTCGGTAATCGTATAATCCCATATTTCCCACGAGTAAAATTTTTCCATTTGCTACGTTTCCTGGATACGGACAATATACTAAGAAATATTTTAATTTAAAAAACTAACTTTTATACGGAAAAACTATATTTTTTACCTTCTTCACATTTCGGTTGTTCTCCAGTCCAATTACCAAAAGAACACTCCATAAGATCTTCTCCTTTTAGCTCAAACCCATCTTTGCACTTGAATCTCGCTTTCATTCCGTGTTCCATTTTTGGTGCAATAACAATACCATTCCTCGGAGCATTAGGTAACTTCTTACACCTAAAAAATAGAAACCCAAAACGTCATCTACACCTCCTTTGTAGCATGTCTATCGACCTATTTCGATTTTTTTGAATAAATCCTTTTAATTACCGCTCGCCGCCACATTAGCCACTTCCAATTATAGTTCTGTGATCTCAAATTCTCCTACTCCGAACGCTAAGACAATTGACACTTGTCAACGGCATTTTCCTTCAGTTAAAACGCAGCCTTTTCCTTTCTATTACCGACCGCCTACGGGGAAAGACCATCTTCCGCTATCTTTCATATTTTTTTAAGTACCTAATGAATTTTGCTGTGATAAGCACAACCCCTAGGCTAGAATACCGCCCTAGACCAGGATACAGCCCTAGACCAAAATACCGCCCTAGACCAGGTCACAGCTGCTAGGATACCGTTCTAATCAAGACATCTCTATTTACCTATCTTCTTCGAGATATAGTCTCCATCTTCTCAAAACTTCGTAGGGGCAAGCCCTACCTACCTTTTCCGGAAACAGTATTTTTTATCGACGTCAAAAAGGTAGTGGCGCCCTCAATTTTTACAACCTTTATGTTATCCTTGTGTGACATAAACTTGGGGTCGAATCACCCTTGAGAGGAGTCTCTAGCCGGAGCCCTTCAAGCTGGAGCGATTACCGTTACACCTTAACCGATTTAGAAACTTACCTAGCTGGATCACATCTCGGCATGGAGGTCCAGGTTCCATTGTTACACGTAACCGGAGCTAGACTGGCCAAGAATTCGTAGTGTGGATCGCAATCGACTGATAAAGCTTCACCATGCTGAACAACTGTCGAAGACAAGGCTGTTTCATTCCTTTCGACTAGTATTACGCTTCCTTGAGTAACGTGAGGTACTACGCAAGGAGCTAAACATTTCGGTAAAGGATATCTCCATTTTCCTTCTATTTGACAAACTGTAGAAGTGTTTCCTTCGAGAAGCATACCATCGTGACATCTGAATATGATCGAAGCTCCTAGTCCAGTTCCAGCTTCTATATTTTCCAACCAACCGTTCCAGAGTCTTCCTGGATGACCGCAGTTAATTTCTATAAAATACTAGTATTTAACAAGTCAAATATGAGAGAAAAAAAAATACCTTTACACACCGGCTGGTTACCAGACCATTTTTTATCGGCACCACATCTTCTGGTGCTTTCACCTATCAAAGTATATCCATATTTACATTCATAACTAACCACGGAATTGTAGCTGCAAGAGGTGTAAATAGCTTTGCCGTGTCTTGGATTATCCGGAGGAGGGCACTGGACCGCTGTAACGACTATACAACAACGGCCAATAAAATGATTTTTCGTTATAATATTTTGAAAAATTAATTTAATTAATACTTACGAACACACGTCGGTAGCTCCTTCGGATTCCACGCTCCGTCAGATTGACAATATCGCTCGTTTTTACCGACAAGTTCGTAGCCTTCTGCGCAATGGTATGTTATTCTACATCCGAACGTGTAACATTCTCCAGCGTGCCAGCCGTGAGAAATATCCGTTGGAGCTCCACAAGATCTAGCTAAAAAATGTAATTTATTTGGTACAAATCTTCCTGAGGTTTAAAGAAAAAATAGTTACGTTCGCAGGCTATATCGGGTCCGAACCAAGAAGCTTGTCCGTCTATAGCTAAGCATTTAGCCCTAGGGAAACCATTCGTAACATATCCCGTGTGGCAATAGTATTGTAAAGTTGAATCCAAATCGAAAGTAGCTTGTTCTGCTGGTGCGTTATGTCTAGCGTGATCGATTGTAGATGGTGATAAACAATAGACTGGAAGAAAATATAAAAAAAACATGAGTGTACTTTAGACCACACAAGTGATGTAAAACTTCTTTCGATCCTACTTTAAAAATTTGCTAAAGTAAATTGTAGAAACGCGAGGCCGAAATACGGAAAAGTAACAAGGATTCAAGAAAATGACAGAGAATCAAACGCGCCCCAATGTCAAGAATAGACAAGGAAAAAGGAACGTTGCATATGACGATACGATGCCAGCAACTAGTATGAGATACCGTGATTCATTATCGGTTGATTGGGTCTGGCGTGCGTAAAGAAGTTTTACTTCAATAATAGTTTTAAAACAATTTGTATAGTTACTGTTTTGTTTGCAAGCCGGAGAGCTTCCGGCCCATTGTCCGTCAGCTTGACAAGTACGACTCTGTAGCCCTACAACGTGATATCCGTGTTGACATGTATACGTAGCTCGTGCACCAAATAATTTGCCACTTGCCGTTACTGCTCCGTAGGCTATTTGCTCGGGTTCGGGACATTCACGATCTAAAATAGACTAAATGTGAAGTTAAGTCGAGTTTAAACAAGGTGATTTTTACCTGGTTTTATACAGGACAATCCACAGGATCCGTCGCAAAGGCACTTTTTCTTCTTACTTTTACAGTCTTCATCGGACGAACATTTTCTTAGGCATTTTTGACCCTGTAAAATTTATATATACAAAGAATAATTAAATATTAAGAAGGACTTACAAGTAACGTAGCTTGTTCTTCATCTCTCGGACATAAAGTGGACGGTGAGTTTCTGGGATTTTTATAAACTTTCCCATCATCATCTATTTCTGAAGATTCTTGTTCATCCCAGTCTTCATCGTCTTCGTCTGCTGTGGGAGTAGTGCTCACAACAGACACGTTTCGACGTACTCTGTACGAAGTAACTGAAATTTTTGTTTGAATTAGACTCCGTTTCAAGTAAGAAGAACCCACTTGAAGTTGCAGTCGTATGCGCGAATTTGTTGTCAAAACCAGCGCCATATTGTAAAATTGACATTCGACTTCTAATCGGTAGCGTAACGTTTTCACATTTTCGGACTCGATAAAAGTTGCAACGTTTTTAAGATCAAATAAAACAGTTATCGATAGTTTTTCCCAACTATCGATAATATTCGGTAGTTTACTTTACTGCCCATTACTGGGCTAAAGTTAGGTTAGAGTAGTTCTCTGCGACGGAATACGCTTCTCCTTCTACGTTAACATGACTTCGACGATTAGTGCCCGGTCACATAATATTTAATATTCTGTGGTCCGGTCACTCCGTCACTTCACTTGTCACTTGTCACTAGTCAGTAGTCAATTAGAAGTATGTATATTTGATAATTATTTAATATACAATTTAGATCATTAGATTTCGTTGTGCTTGTGCAAAATTCTGTACAGTTACGTGCATTTTCGTGCATCGAAACCCAATGCCTCGACTCTGTCAAAAATATTTTTGCATACCTGGTTCGTCAGTGGAATCTGAAACGGCTGGTGTCACAATCTCTGACAGAAGATCAGCAATAACAAAGTATTTATACTTTCTAAAATATTAGTAAAATTAAAGATTTTTTTGTCTATTGAATGAATTGAATTTTTTATACCCAATACCCAAATAATTTAGAATCCTATCGTGCAGAAAAAACTATCGATAGTCAGGAAGCCTACTATCGATAGTTCTCCACTTCTAGTTTGTAACGCAAATGGCATGAAACGGTCGTTACGATGCGACCGATTTTGGTTTCTGCGCAAGTTAATTGGCAAACTTCAAGTGGCTTCTTCTTATGTGAAACGGAGTCTACGCCTTCTAGCGGTGGTGTAGAAAACTTTGAGAGCAGTTTCTACTATTTTTTATATTAAAATTTGACAACTGTTAACGCCATTGTGTAATTTGACATGTACGTAACAAAATTACAGCCAAATTTGATCCTAAAATCTCCATTACCAGTCCAAAGTCAAGATTATCAATGGATATAATCGTATCTGAAGAAGTTCATGGTGCTACCTTTTTATCCATTTTAGATGATAAAAATAAAGCGATCGATCTTCTTAAACAACGATTAGAAAATCAAAAAATGCAACTTTTATACTATCTAAAACGCGAACTTAAATACACGAAAGTTATTGAACTATCCAGAACTTGTAGAACGGAAAACTCGGAAGATCTACTACCAGTAGCGTTGGCTCTTACGCAATTTAGAAATGAAAACGGATTAAAAAGTAACATACTACGTTTATACGAATACATGGAACATGTAGATAAGAAATTAAATAGAAATTTAACCTGTCAGGAGTTTATTTTAAGAAAAATCGTCGAAAAATTATGTCAAGTTATGAGAAATCCCAACGAGAAATGGATTTCGACGACAAATCAAAACGTTTATATGGATCTATTCAACTCTCTTTTAGAAGTCACCGTTGGTCTTCGAAAAAAATTGGATTGTTTCAGAATATGCTGCAATAAATTAATTCTTATAGAAGATGAAAGAAACAGTATCGTGGAGCAAGTAATAAGTCTTCCGGTCGAACAAAGAATCCGTTGTAATTTCTTAATCAGCATAAAACAAGAGAGAATGTTATTGGAAAAGAAAGTAAAAGAAATAAAGGAACATGAAGAAGGACAAAAAGAAGGTAAGTTTTCTGGTAATTCTATTCTGTTCTGTATCTGTATCTGTAGAATAGCTAGGGTGAGCTTAGACTTAGGCCACATGTGAGTTCTCCTCCTAGATCATCGACCATCCTGTCCTTTCCAGGAAGGTGGACAGGTCACTACGAGACACCGAAGGATAACTCCGGGCACTCGCATAAGACATATATGCCTAACAGTTTCGTCTTCCTGTTCACACATCCTGCATAGAGTGTCCACTAGCCCATTGTATGGAGGTGTTTCCTTAGCTGAGAGAATTCCTACTGTTAAACGTAGGTTTTTCCTGGTCATCGCCAGGGTGATCCTGGCAAAACTGCATCCCTTGATTTCATCCTATCTCTTTAGGGATTGAGCATGGGTGTAACGTTTAGCAATTACTGAAGTCTTCAGGCCGTAGGTGTCGCTGGGTCCTAAAAGTCTTAGTCCAGCCGCTTCCCTGGCCAAAGACACAAAATTGTGTTCAATTGCATCACTGGCCGCCTGCAGCAGAGGTAGTGCAGTAAGCGCTTTTCGCCACAGGCTTAGTCTCAATTGATCGACTCCTACCTCGGAGTTTATACCAGCCGTAAACAATCGTAACATGGCCATCAATGCAACCTCTTTGACGTAAAAGTCCAGAGGGGTCAGACCAGTAATTGGCATATATAGGGATGAACCTATGAGGAAACAGCCTCTCACATTGTCTTCGAATGTCTCATTGTAGATATAGACTCCTAGGACTAGACTATCCAAGGGAGGATTTCTCCAAGAAGAACCTGGTAAAAAGATTGTTCTGTACTTTATTTTTAGATAAAAGAGAGTTAAGTTATTTGGAAGATAAGATAAAATCATCGATAAGAGAAATTGAAGATTTTTCAACGGCGGAAGATATGGTAGCAGTTTTAAAAATAGAAGCAAAAAATGTATTAAACGCAAGTGAAAAACGACAAAAGAAATTACAGTTACAACAAATAGTAAACTTGATAGCATTAGCAGCGAACGGCGAAGAACTACACACGGAAAATGATTATCAACAAAATATGTTCCAAGCTATTAAGAAAGAAATTAACTATTTACAAACTAGATTTAAAAATGAACTTGAAGTAACGAAAATTGCACACGAACGCACCAAGTGTGAGCTGAAAACGGTTCTGCAAGAAAAAAATGAATTAAAATTGATGAAAAGCGAGCTTCAAAGTTCTTTAAAGAAAATCCAAAATACTCACGCCACGGAAATGGCTTCTTTAAAGCAGCAAAGAGACGTTTACAAAAATCGTGTAGAAGATTTAGAATTAGTTAGAGAAGCGTATACTCAACTTATAATAAAACCGAATTCGGAAAGTTCCCACAAAGAAAACGAAACGACAAAAACGATTAAACATTTAGAAAAGAAACTTTGTTTGATGAACGAAATGATTGACAAACAGAATAAAGAAATAATTTTACAAAACGAGTTTATTGAAAATTTAAAGAGTTTTCACAAAATGAAAGAACGAAAGTATAATAATAACAATCAAGGTCACAGTTCCAAAGAATATAAAGTTAATTTTCCAAGAGATAAACTGAATTGTAAAACACCTCTTACTATACCAGCGTCTTCGGAAAACAGTATTCAAAATAAAAAAGCAGTCAAAGAAATTATACAGAACGTTCTAAAAGATATAAGATCGAACAAAAAGACGAACGTATCTTCTTTCGCTTTACAAATAAAATGTAGCTGTAAAGATGGTAACAAATTACAAAATTGTCCTTGTAACGAGTTAGAGCTAATGCGGGATTGTTCAAGCGAGAGTATACCAGTTTTTTGCACTCCCATTAACAAAAACAACGATATAACATCGAAAAATGGATATTCCAGAAATATCGAAGTTTTGGTACAGAAAAATAAGCTGCATTCATCTTCTGAAGATTCAAGCTTATCAGCGAGGAATTTAAATTGTAGAAGGAATACATAAATGAAAACTGTACTTAATTGCCAGAAACGAAATAGAAAATTAAATATATTCGTTTAATTCTGCTTCTAGTTGTTTTTATTTTCTACTTTTCCTTTGGACATACCTAGCATCTTAAATTATGGCAAAAACAGTGTATTTACTTTACATTTTATATTGAAAAATTTTACCTTCATAAATAGAAAAAACAACGAAAACCAAAAAGCACCAAGTATATTTCCTCATTTTTTCATATCTTCCAGTATATACACTGCAATCTTTTTCACATAACTCGAAATGTTCTAACGTTAAATTTTATTTTCTTCTATAAAAGTTCATAACCGATTTTAGAATCATTTATGAGATGAAATTAAAGTCTTTCCGTCTGATTCACTCGCAGCATCTGACTAAAATCACATTCTTGAGCGCCAGATATCCAGGCAAGAGCGACGGCGTCAAGCTGCAACGTCCAGCGGCGTCGGGACGCCTTCAAGCGGATTCTATAATACACAATATTCGTACCTAATAAAATTTTTGCCGGCTATGTCTACTAATTCCCGTTATTTACAGATATTTTCCGTCCTAATAAGTCATTTTGTTTGTCTTTATTTGATGGAACACTTGCTATGTATATTCCTTGTGGTATATTCATTATTCCTTTTCGTTATTTATTTGACTGAAGAACGACTCTCTAGCTATGTGTTGATGTCTAGATTTGAAATTAGATTTCGTGTAGTACGCCACTGGTATACTAATACTTCTGCAGATGTCAAACAGTAAAGGTGAATTTAAGCTAACATCCATTAGGACATTTGGTTCCAGAAATAATTTTTTTTTTAAATATTTGAATTTGTAAATAGAAACAGCTGTCGCCATCTACCTTTCAGTAGCTCAACTTACTGGGAAGTCACAACCAAGAAACCACAGAACTAATTAACGCACGATCTAAACTGTCCACACATATAAGTAGTCAGATGAGTAACTGCATTAGGACATTTGTTTCCAGAAATAAATTGGAAATGTATAATTTTGCACTCTTAGTAACTGCAGAAAGTCCTCGTTGTAAAAGAATATTTTTGTAAAGTTTTTTGGTTGTAAATTTTAAGTAACATTTGATTGAGTTTTTTTTTAATATTTGAATTTGTATATAGAAACAGCTGTCGCCATCTACTTTTCAGTAGCACAACTAAATGAGAAGTTCACAACCAAGAAACCACAGAACTAATTAACGCACGATCTAAACTGACAACACGTAGTGCTAGTCGGATGGGTAGCTGCATACCTCACCCATAAATTATTATAAAAGAAGAAATGATTAACTAACCTTAATTAATCGTTTACTGTTTTGCTGTCAAAAGGAGCATTTTCCAAACATAATTATGAAAAAATGTCTTTGAAAAAGCATTCCTTTGTACAAACTCATTCGGTTACATTGTCAAAAATTGTTTCAACATGTTTGGCAGCTATAATTTTAAGGTATTATTTGATGCTCTCAAAATATCAAACAGTTATTGCAAATCATGTAGAAGTATCAACGCCCTTAAATTCTTGGAAAAGGGTGTCAGAAGGACTATATTTATTATCACTTAAAATTAATCCTTATGAAGGAGACGTACTGCACGAGACACCACTATCCTTATTTTTGTATAAAACTATATTACAAATATTTCAACAGAAAGTACATTTGGTTTTTACCACTTTTGATGTAGTTACTGCCGTTATATTGTATTTTACAATAAAGAAATACGTTTTGGAAGTATATAATGAAGAAGAAAGAAACAGGCCTTCTTATGCTAAAGATGCTGTAGAAAGTTTCCTTAAACCAGAACAAATATTTAAAACACCGTACTATGTATTTCTAGCCTACTTGTTCAACCCGTATACCATACTAAATTCTGTGGGGTATTCTACAACAGTATTTTACAATTTTTATCTTTCTTGTGTTTTGCTCTGGATGGTTAACGGATTACCTCTATTATGCGGGATATTCCTTGCTATGACTGCATCTGTATCTTTCTACCCGTTAGTGCTACTTTTACCTACAGGAATTTACTTTAATCATATTTTTAAAAGTGTAAAAATGTGTATAATTTGTGTAGTAAGCTTTGTAATAACTTCTCTATTAATTGTGTTTGTGTGTAGTGATTTTGGTAAGGATTTCAGATATTTTAGGAGTGTTTACGGGTGTATATTAAATGTACCTGACTTGCAACCTAATATTGGACTTTTTTGGTACTTTTTCACTGAAATGTTTGAACACTTTAGAGAACTTTTCATATATGCTTTCCAGATTAATACAACTATCCTGTACTTAGTACCGATATCTATAAAATTTAGAAAACAGCCATTTTTACTTATAATAGCAATTAATTTTATTATTACTATATTTAAGTCATATCCAAGTGTAGGAGATGTAGGTTTCGTATTGAGCATTATGCCGGCTTTTCCTCATATATTCGAATTTAGTCAACAAGGTTTCTTAGTGGGTACCATGTTAATTATAACTACATGTTTAGGTCCTATAGTATACTATTTATGGATTTATTGTAACTCGGCAAATGCTAATTTTTATTTTGGAGTGACTTTAGCATTTGCCGTTGCTCAGATATTTTTATTAACAGACTTAATGTTCTCGCAAGTAAAACGGGAGTATATGTTGAAATATGGAAAAGATAGGAAAGTCGATGGTGAAGAAGGAAATTTATGTTTAGAATAAAACTGTTTTTAATAAATTTTTATTAGTATTTCGTTTATTTTTTAACAAATTATAAAATACAGAAATTAATTATATTCATACTACAGTAGTGCTGTCTAAAATTTGTTTACAGGATTCCTGAATGTTCTTATATTCTCCTTGTAAATCATTTTCCAAAATTACTGGAGATAATTTATCCATTATCTCGTACACCTAAAATATAACAACTATAGCTTTCGATAAAAATCTATTTATTACACTAACCTTTCGTAGTATTGGTTTATATTTATTGTCTTTAAAATTAACCAACTGTAACAATAAATGAGTTACATTACTCCAATTTCTGGTTAATAAAGAATCATTCATCGCTTTTATGAGATTAAGTGGAGAAGTCCATACGTTCGACCTCAAATGATGCATATTCTTTAAGCAAAGTAGTAATTGTCTTTGTTTATCGGTAGTTGTATCTTTTTGTTCAAGTTTTAAGAACATATTTCTTAATTTGTGTTTTTCCAACTTTATAAATGGAACTTTTCTACGATCTTTGGTAACATTGTTTTTGCGAGTACGAACATTTTCAGGTAAATTGGGACGAGCATTGCTATAGAAAATTCTTCGTTTTTCCTGTGCTATCAATTCTTGACGAACGTTTTCTGCTATTTCCTCTTCATCTTCTGAATTAAGATCTTTGATATTTAGTCTTTCTTTCTCTCCATCCAAAAGTTTATTGAGAAGTTGATTTTTTCTCGGAATATACTGTTGTGGAAAATATTTATTTTTATAAATAGCTACTTTTAAATTTTTCGCTTTTATTAAGGATGAGTTAGGATCTGGCGACTCGGTTGTCGTCATTTTACAATGATCTTTTGTAAGGTGTTTCCTTATCATCCTTTTGTTGCTTTGAATATTCAAAATTTTGCTGTGCTCTCAAGTTTTTGTAGGTTATTTGTGGTGGATAGACTTCCAGGTGCGTTTCTTCTTCCTTTTTGGGCTATATCCTGAGAGATAATCTACCTTTCTAGGTAAAAATTATTTGTGAAAGAGCTGTATAGCTTCTTCAAAGGAGGTAAAAAAGAAGAAATCGAAAGTGACATTTTCGATTTTGACAAGCTGGCAGTTGCAACAGAAATAGGTATGGCCACCTCATCTTAGCTTGTAACAAGTTTGCGAATCTAATTTATAATAATTTGTTAATAAGTCTTGCGGAATTACAAATATAGAAGTTCTTAAAAATGGATGTAACATATTGTACTCTCATATTTGTAAGTTTACTAGTGTCTACGAACTGTATTATGTGGAATTTAGAGCCTAATACAAGGAAATGTTTACGAGAGGAGCTTCAACAGAACATACCAGTAATAGGAGAATTTGAGGTTTCCGAGGCACCTGGACAAACGGTAGATTATGTTGTAAGTATTTCAATTCTGAAGTAAAATAAAACAGGATTTTTCTGATACCCTTTACTTTTTTAGGTGACCGATTCCAAAGGACACATATTGGCAAAGAGGCAAGCAATTTCAAAAGGAAAATTCTCCTTTAATACAGAAAGTTTTGATACTTATGAAATTTGTTTTGTATCCCAAGCTCCTCCACGTAAGCTTAGTTATAACAAGCTACCTTCTGTGAATTATTAAACCAATCTAATTTTTTCAGATATCAGAGCTGTTTCTCAAGAAGTTTCATTGACTACAAAGCATGGAATAGAAACCAAAAATTATGAAACTGTGAGTATATTATCTTTTTATAAAATTATTGATACAGATTATAATTTTTTTAATTCTTATAGTACGGGGAAGCTGCTCAATTAAAACCAATCGAGAAGGAATTAAAGAGGTTAGAAGACCTTTCCGAAGCAATAGTTCAAGATTTTGCGATTATGAGGAAAAGAGAAGAAGAAATGAGGGATACAAATGGTAATATATGTTAATACTTTCTAATTTAATTTATGATAATAACAATTTTTGTTTTAGAATCTACCAATAGTCGTGTTTTATACTTCTCCATATTTTCATTGTGCTGCCTGTTGGGTCTGGCTACTTGGCAAGTTTTGTATTTGAGAACCTACTTCAAAGCAAAGAAACTCATTGAATAGTTGAAAAACCGAGGAAATTTTGAAAAAAATTTTATTTTTGTATAGAGTTGTCAGAATTCCTGTAAAAACATTTTTGAAGATTGTATTGTGGTATTTATGTGTACATCTTGGTCTGTTTTATACGAAATAAGTTGTTAATAAAATTTTAAAACGACGTTGTACTTTTATTTATAGCCAGTAAAATTATAAACTGGTCTTAGAGATATTGTACCTTGATTGTCTTTTTGTGAGAAACTATGAATTAACTATTGTTATGGTTTATTTTGCATCTTCCGTTGGCAGCGGAGTTTTAAGCCTTTTTTAAGAAAACAAAAAACGTGGACGTCCACATTTGGAGATTTATACAAAAAAAAACATACATAGTATACATATAGCTCATGGAAATCGTGACGATGATTTATGCAACACTATATACGCTTCATTGTTAAATGTGTTGCATAACCCAAAGTATTGTGTGTTGCATAAAAGCGTGACGATGACGAGAAATTTACGTTTTTTCTTCACCCAAAAAAAGTGCTCAACGCGCCTAAAGAAGTTTTCACTCCAATAAAACTATAGTTGCAAGGTTCTACCTCCATGTTAATATAGCTCGATTTATTATATTATAGCATTGGCAAACCTAACACCGATGAATGGATTAATTGTTAGTTTCGTTCGGTTAATCAGAACAGAATGTTAAATGTGATCACGTAAGTGATTAGAAAATCACTATGTCGCTCATCACTATAAAAATTACATAAAAATAAAAAGAAGAAAACCTAACCTAAGCGACATATTTTTTCTCTATGGAGACATTGACACTTCGTTTAAAATAAGCCGTTTTTTAAGTTTATTTGAAATGAACAAAATGGAATATGCAGAAAAAAAATATAAGCACAGAAAGTATAACCGAACTGTACGTGCTTGTAATGGCAGACAGCCGGGTTATTACAATAAAAACAGGCAAGCATCTTATACATATTCTATTCATAACATTTATTTTTAATATTATTTTAGGAATGATTATAATGGCCCTAAATACAAACCACATTTTCAGCAAAGAGATAAGCGGCCTTTTCACAAAAGGTATCCTAACAAAAAAATTTTAAAAAACACCTCTAGACCTAATTCACCAGTTATCGGCAGTGAAGAGTATATGACTCAAAGAATACAGAAGACGAGTGCTATAATTATGCGACATTTGTTGACCCCAGAAGATAACGTTATTCCATTAAACAATCCTGGTAGTTCCAAAGCAACAGAAAATGATACTTGTACAGCTGGTGTATCCGAACAGAAAAACGACAGAAAACGAACTAGAAGTGTAGGACCAAATGAATCTGTTAATAAAAAAGCATCATACGATGTAGCAGAAATTCATAACAAAATAATGAACCACATTAGCAATCTCAATGACGGAAGGAAGAAAAATTTAATAAGTACAAGTACTTCTATTTATGATGAAGCTATAGATCAAATTGTCAAACAGAAAAGGCTTGAAATTTCTAGAGCTTTAAGAAATGTCTGTAATGAAACCTCTGATATTACCGAATCTACAGACTTGATCAATTCTATTATTCCTGATATAGGTATAAAAATCGAAGATCTGCCAAGAGAAATTCTTCAAGAATTACAGATTAGTTTCAGTAATCAAGAGAATTTACAAACTTTTCAACATAAATCACCAGGTAATTGATTAAACTGAGATGTATTACATGAAAAAAATATCTAAAAACAAGATAAATTACCTGGTAAGTGATACATTTCATGTATAAATACCATTTTTACTAAATGTTTGCTTATTTTTAATCTATTTTATTTTTACGAATGCATTTTAAAATGATTGGTGATTTAGTTTTCCATTTTATCTTTGACTTATCTCCAGATAAGATAGGGACAGTTGCAACATTAATTTATTCAATTCAAACATTCTTGTTGATTTGCTATTTTTGTTTAGAGCTAGAAAAAGACTCTTCGAGTGATGTCATGATCAAAATAGAAGATTCACCTGCGGAAGTTGTAGAAATTTTAGCTAGTGATATAAGTACTGGAAATTTTTCTAACCAACAATTAGTAGAGCAACAAAATGAAGTCATAGAAAATGCACCGGTACAACTTGAAGATGATGAAGATGAGGTAGTTCTTCAACCGGACTTAGTAGAAACTATAGTTGTTGATGATGAACCAGTTCCTAATAGGAATAAAACTAAATCAAAAATTACTATAACAGAGTTACTGAAGCAAAACTTTAAATCTAGACCAAGAAATATGAAAGAGAATGTAAGAAGGATGCTAGTAATAGATGGATATATTGCAGAATTGACTGCATACAGACAAGATTTATTTAATAATCAGAAGAACAGAAAAAAGAACAAGAAAAAAGCTAAGAAGCGTGTGCAAGAAATGAATAAAGAATCGACCGATTTGCAATCTAATGAAATCCAAAATCAACAAAAACTTTTAAATTTTGAAAGTATTACAGAAAAAATGTTGGTCTTGAAGGTAAGTTTAAGTTTATTAATCAGTAAAATTTCACTATAATCTAAGCTACACTGTAGATATGCGAAGATAAATTAGTAGCTGGAACAGAAAGTGGTAAAATTTTGTTATTCAGTCTCGAAGACTCTCAATGTCTAAATATAATACAAGTAACAGAAGTTCCAATAGCTTGCCTCCATTACACAAAAGCAGAAGAACAAGGAAAACCCCATATGTTCGTTGGAAGTTTTGAATCCAATCTTAAAGTATATAACTTCCATAGTTTTTCCCTTCTTAAAGATGTCTCTATTGAAGATAGTGTTCAATGCATGGATGAAAATTGGGGGTATTTGTTCGTAGGGTGTATGAGAGGAACTATACTGAGGTATTCTATTAAGGTTAGTTATTTTATCTATTAATAATCATCTCACATGGTATTTCAAATAAATAAATAAATGTCTTTTCTTATAGAAAAATGTGGTCGAGTATGAAGAACAGTTCGATAGAGATCCCATTTTTGTTTTGAAAGCAACACAAGAGGGTGCCAGAAAAGTACTTCTGATAGGATCTCGAAATACCTCAGTTTTAATACGAGACGCTATGAATGGTTTACATTTGAGAACCATGGATACCATCGTATGTCCCACGGTGTATTGTATAATCACGGACAAACATTTTGTTTATTGCGGTACTACGTCTTTGGATATTCTAATATTTAATTTTAATGTAAGTATAAATTTATTATTTCTAGTTTTAAATTACAATTTTGTTAATTTTTCAGAACGGCGCACTTTTAAAAAGATACAAAGCGACAAACTCTAAAGGAATAGGTTGTATGAAAATCGTGGGAAAATGTTTGTTCGCCAGCTGTCACAACGGACAGGTTTATGTGTACAATTTGGTGAATGATCGTTTAGTCGGAACTTTAACTGGTCCTGGTGGAGTGATTTTGTCCATGGAAGTCTTAAAAAACCAGGTTTTGGTGGGTACAATGTCGTGCAAATTTTCTTCAATTCCAATTCCTTTGAATATCATAAGTCAAATGTAATACTATTGTAACTATAAGTTTATAATACATGAGTAGTTTTTGTAATCGGTTTTTAATTTCTTACCTTTAGCTTTACAGGATAAGGTTGAGTGTACAAAAAAATATATGAAAATACGTAACAATATATTATTTCCCAAATAAAGTATAAAAGTATAGAAATATAATAATAATAATAATCCCAAAAAATATAATATATGCTCTGGACTGTCTCAAAAAAAATCGATTACTTTTTTACATGCAAACAAAATTGTCTAGTGCTTTGGAAGATTATAACTCACACAGGGAGCAATACTTCAGAATGACTAACATATATTCTTGTATGAAATTTGACGCACTACAAAAAAGGGTCTCTTATAATTTGTTTATATTTTTACTTCTTTCAAAGTTATTCAGGGTTAAGTAAAAAATTTTGACATTTTTTCAATTTTTCGACGCTACAATAAGTTTATGAAAAAATTGTATAGAATATTTTTTGTAGAGCGTTTTATTGGTTATAATTTATCTTTATAAAAAATTTTTATATCTCTTATGGGTTGTAAGTTATTCGAATTTTTTTTAAACAGTCTAATATACCCACCTGCACTGTTAAAATATTTACATATTATAGTTATTTTTACAAATGGCTATCGAAGGTTTGAAATTTTCCTGGTGGTCCCTTTATTAATCTGCTTTTCATCTTCCAAGCATCCTAAATTAAAAAAAAAATGCTTATAAATGAATAAAACTTAACGATAAATTTGAACTACTCTAGTGAATAAAACGTTTTATATTTAATAAAATTATTACTTACTGTAAACGATAACTTTAGTCCTCGACGTCTTATTATAACTTCTTCCACTTCGTTTTTAATATTTTCTTGAACAGTACCGGTAACATCGATAAAGTCACAGTTGGAGTCTGCAAAATGTACTGATATAGCTCTTCTAAAACCCTACGGAAAAGAAACATTTTTATTTTAACGAATTCATCGACTATCATCACTGCTTACTTTGGTCATATTCGGACCAGATCCGTGGAGAATCAATGGATGAAAGAACACAGTATCACCTTTTTCTAAAACTACCAATTCCCTAGGAAGATCATCCTTTCCTTTAACTTCATGATATAATGTATTATTAAGACCCTGTAACAAGAAATTTCAATTTAATGTAATAATACATCATACAGGGTTCAGTCATTATCAAATAAAGTACCATACATGAATGCATCTACACATTTAATTTGATAAACGTTTTATACAAAATCAAAGTTTAATGAGGCAACTAACATTTATTTTTAATCGCTTACCTTGGGATATTCATGTTTGTAAAGAGGACTTGTATGTGAGCCTGGTATGACGTATAAACAACCATTTGATTCATCGACTCTCTGCATAGCTGTCCATGATGCTACAATTTTATGAGGTGGTCTGAATGGAAAGTAATGCAGATCTTGATGTAAAGGATGTTTGGAAATATCTGGTTCACTGTCTGGGGGTTTATTAATGAGCATGGAATGTGCAGCTGTTATGTTCGGTCCTATTATATTTTCCACGATGTCAATGAGGCTTTTTTCGAAACAATATTTGCTTAAAATTGGATCTTGCGTAAAATCTTGTAGCTAAAATAAACAAGAGAGTAGCAATATCTAAATAATATGTGAAGGTAAGTATAATAACCTTATTCATAACCAATTCTCCTTTGGCTCCTTTTTGTTTTAGTATGGGATCCTTTATAAATAGACACATAGCATTTTCGACTTTTCCATCACAAATATCAATAAATCTTTGACTAAAAATGATAATTTGTTATTAGATATATTTATAGATAACAAGGAAAATATTGACTCACTTTAGTTCATCTAACAAGGCATGTCTTACATTATTTTTTACAATAATGTACCCATTTTTTTCATAAAAATATTTTTGTGAATCAGTGAATTTTGAATCGGTGTGGATATATTTGTAAGACCTGCAAACAAAAATACATTCTTCACATTCTGTTTTAAGCATATCAAATCGGCTTGTAACAGTAACTAAATAAACCAAATGGAAATGTAATCCATTTAGAATTATTTTAATAAATACATAAATGTACTTACATATTATCATTTATCACTCTCCAACTATTTAAAACGTCAAATTGTAAAATTTTCATCAACATTCGTTTTATATTATTATGAGATAATCTAGTAATAGATTTTTTTGACCTAAATATCACCCCGTCGATGTTTCAGGTCATCAGATGTGATAGAAATTAAATATAACACAAAAACTTAACCACAGATCACCTACAACTTAACAACATTCTAGTGTTTATCACATTATATAATTATTTTTGTCTGATAGGATAGCATTCCAAAGTTTAGATCAAGGTACAATTGCAAGGTCGTATATTATGTTGCTTCGGCGTTCAAGTTTAACTTCTCCTGTGTGTCATCATAATACGTGTTATTTGAATTAATTGGTAAACAATTTCTCCACAAATAAAAATTTGTAAATAACATTTTTGACAGATCAATTCGTTGACGGTTGAAGCTGTCAAGTTTCAAAAAAGAAGATTATAAATTTCATTTCTCGCGTCGTTAAACTTTACGTAAGTCGAATGACAATGCACTTTTGATGTTTCTCGCGACTCTTACATAAAAAAGCATCTTAAATAAAAGATATTTTCTGAGATAAGACCTATAATGGAAAAAGATTCTGTTATCTACTCGATATTTTTTTATAGTAAGTGTTAAAATATACATGGCGGTTGAAGAAAAACGAATCAACCTGAAATAGCGGCAACACTTTATACACTATAAATTTCTTATTTTAGATGAATAATAGTTTTTGGCCAAGTTTCAAAAAAAGAAGATTAGAAATTCCATTTCTCGCGTCGTTAAACTTTATGTACATCGAGTGACAGTGCACTTTTGATGTTTCTCGCGACTCATACATAAAAAAGTATCTTAAATATAAGATATTTTCCAAGATAATACCTATATTGGAAAAAAAAATTTGTTATCTACTCGTGAAATGACGGCAACACTTTATACACTATAAATTTCTTATTTTAGATGGATAAAAAACGTAGAGTCGTCATGGGACTGTCGACAGAAGTGAAAACACCAATAAATGAATTCCTTTTAAAAATGTTATCGTAAGCCTATCGTAAATGGAATTTTTTACAAAGAAAAATACACATATAGCTCATTGAAAGCGTGATGATGACTTATGCAACACTATATTCGCTTCATTGTTAATTGTGCTGCATAAAAAAGTAACGATGACGAAAAATCCATGTTTTTCCTCCACCCAAAAAAGTGGTCGAAGCGCCTGAAGAAGTTTTCATTTCAATAATAAATAAAACGTTTTTAGTCGATATAAGGAAGATTCTATGTTTTATTTTTTATTGTTTTTTATAATTGAATTAACTTGAATAATCTACTGTATAATTGTTTGTCTCGTCTATAAAGATTGTGATTTACATTGTATAGTGAAACAATGTTGTAAAAACTTATCTATTTGCACGTTTACAATAGGTGAAATAGCTCCCCTGCGAACACAATTGAAAACTTTGACCTCTTTAATCCGATAAAATAGACCACTCAAAACAATAATTTCATGTAATACTTTTATAATTAAGTACCTATATATATCATTTAATTATAGACATTGTTGTAATCACGACCACATAGAGGGACACTTGCAAATACTCGAAAATTATCAGTTTTCGAGATATGGTGTTTCAAGTGCTGATATATAAAATATCATATATTCTTTTAATATTATCAATGACTATTAGTTACTAATATGAGTGTGACAGATTTTAATTTAAGGCGTGATTTTACATTTTGTTTAATATTTTAAAAATGGATTTAGTATTTATTAAAGGTAAGAATAATTTCAAAATATCATTGAGTGTCCCGTACAAAGAGTAGTTGTTTTTGAAGTGAGCGTCGAGCACTTTTTTGAGTGAAGAAAAAGCATGGATTTATCGTCATCGTCACGCTTTTATGCAACACACAATACTTTTGGTCATTCGTCACGCTTTTATGCAGCACACAATACTTTTGGTTAAGCAACACAATTAACAATGAAGCGTATATAGTGTTGCATAAATCACCGTCACGATTTCCATGAGCTATATGTATACTGTGTAAATAGGTGTACTTTTTTTTGTAATGGGCTTACGATAAAATTTTTAAAAGGGATTCATAGTGTTTTTTTTATTTTCAGTTTTATTGAAGTACACTCTCCTCTTACTATTTATCCCGATCGCTTCAGCTAGGTGTCGATTATACGGAATATGTAATACTGATTCTAGAGGAATATTCCAGAATTGTATAGCTTACGATGATGATATCGACTTGGGAATTGAGCCCAGACCATTTAATACGTCAGACGAAAATTACGACAAAGCTGTGGAAATTATTAAGTCTCGATGTCCTTTTTTTGTAAATTCCACTGGTGGTACGTCTATAAATCTAAATATTATTTAACGTATTTCATGTATAGCGATTTATTTATTTAGATGTCGAGGATCTATGCTGCGATACGAGTCAGGCTATAGAAATGGAAAAGGGTTTTATAAGCATGGCACCTTTTCAGAGATGTTCAACATGTGTATCGAATCTTCAAAGAGTCTTTTGTCAATTTACCTGTTCGCCAAATCAGTTGGATTTTGTCAAAAGTTACAAATTCGATTGGAACTACCTTAATAAAAAAAGTAAGTATTTTGATTTATCTTCCAGAAGCAACAGCTCAAGATTTTACCCCAAGGGGATGCCTACCAACGAAACCCTCCTCAAACTCGCCTCGGAATCACTACACTTCGAGACAGGTGGCGGTCCCCCGCACACTCTCCGCTCACACCGTCGTCTTCTCCCTATCTATCACTCCTACCATTCCTCCATCCATTCCTCCTCCCCCCTCAACATTATCTCCACCATGTTTTCCCAATATCAAGAAGTCCATCCAATCTTCCCTAATCCCATCGCTCCCTTATACTCCTCCCACCTTCTCTCTATTTCCTCCTCTCCATCCATCCTCTTTGGTCGCACCCCTCCAGCGTTTATTCCTGGCTTTAGCCATCACGTCCAATGTCGTATCTTCCTACGACTTGATCCATTTCAGTTGATTTACTTAAATAATTTTTATAGGTTATGTAACGTCGATGGAAATTTATGTGAATGAAGAGATGATGAACAGCACTTATGATTCTTGTAAAAACGTATCTATGCCGTCTACAGGGGAGCCTGTTATGGGAAGTACTTGCGGTAGTTGGGGATCTATTTGGTGTAACGCCGAAAGGTAAAAATATATATATAAAATAAAGTTATCTTCTTCAGTGATTGATTTTTAGGTGGTTTGATTTTATGAACGATCCAAGTAATATGTTAGCTCCGTTTGAGGTAAAGTATATACCTGTAGGTAACGATTTTACCGGTGCTCTAAACACAGTTACTCTACCCTGCAATGAAACCTGGGTAAGTGAAAAAAAAAGGAATGAAGATTTTTATTTTATTTATAAATATTTATTTTTAGCCCAATAAAACGGCTTGTAGTTGTGTGGACTGTCCAATAAGTTGTTCTGGTGATCGATACAGTTCCGATAATAATCGTAGAACGTTTTTAAAATTTTTTAATTTGTATTCATTTATAATTTCTTGTGGCATATTCTCACTGGGATTCGGTAGTACCATTCTAATGGTTATTTTTAGACAAAAAATATTAACCGTTACTGATTTTTGCTGTATAGGTAAGTAAGTCAACGAATGTTTTTTCCTGAATAACTCTAGTAAATTGTTTTTAGGAAGATATTTCGGTAGGTTGAACAAAATCAGCGATGTAGTCAATAAAGCGTTTCAAGACTTCTTTTACGTTTTGGCTTATAGTAAGTAAAATCACCGACGACTAGTGAAAAGTTTTCTGAAAAATATTCTTTTTCTTTTCAGTTGTTGCTAAAAGACGAATAAAAATTTTAATAATGTGCAGTGTGTTCGTTATAACCCTGTGCGCGGGAAGTTACTTATTAAAAGTTACGGTGGATCCCGTAGAACTTTGGGCCTCTCCGACCAGTGAAAGTAGAAAAGAAAAAGATTATTTCGATAAGTATTTTGGACCTTTCTATAGAACTAATCAGATTTTTTTCAAAACTGTTGGCATAAACCCTGTAAGTAGCTTTTTATATTTTAGCACAACCTGTGTATATTCTCAAATTATTTTTGTCCATGACTTAATTGTGACGAGTTTTTGAAGTGAAACCTCCTCAAGGCGCGCTGAGCACCTTTATGCAACAAACAATACTTTTGGTTATGCAACACAATTAACAATGAAGCGTATATAGTGTTGCATAAATCATCGTCACGCGTTCCATGAGCTATATGTATACTGTGTATATATGTGTACGTTTTTTTCTTTTATATTTTAGTTTACAATTCAGTCCAAAGCTGGAACAAATGTTACAATGGGATCTGGTTTTAACGATACCTTTTTAAATTCAATCTTCGAACTACAACAACGAATACTAAATGTGAGTAAAAGTGTATTGTTGATTTTTTCTTTATTGGGATTTATTAAATTTTTTATAGATTACCTTCGAATCGACTGACGTACACGGTAAAACAGTAATCAAAGGACTGGAAAGTATTTGCTTTGCTCCGATGAGAACTATTTATACGGGTGAACCAAAAACGTCGGAGTGTACGGTTATATCTCTGCTAGGTCTATTCCAAAACGATATTGAATCGTTTAATACAAATTTGAGTAGCTCATACAATACTATTATCGGGTGTTTACAGTAAGTATTATTTAAAACATTGATGGACGCCACCAACTTTTGATTTATAAATTTTTTCTTAGGGCTCCTTACAGTATGAGTTGTTTGGCACCGTATGGTGGTGCCGTCATTCCCGCACTAGCGTTAGGGGGTGCAAATAAAAATAATAATTATTTGGATGCTGTGGGAGTTGCTTTGACAATTATAACGACTAACAACGTTAACAAATCCAAACTTACTGATACGTTAATATGGGAAAACAAGTAAGTTTAGGATACTTTAATATATCAGATGTTGTTATCTTTTGATTAAATTTAAAAAGGTCAAACATAAAAAATATAGAGAAATTGTTTTTTTCAGATAATTGTTATCAATTTAAACAGAATTTTTTCAAAACCACTTCTATTATTGTACATATACATACAATTAATTGATAACAGAATATTAGCTTTTAAATTTCGAACTTTAAACCGTATTTTTAAATATTCATTATTATTACCAATATTTCCACATTAATTTTCCCAAAAACAATACTATATTTCTTGTAGATTTATAGAGTTATTGAAAAAATGGGACGAAGAAGAAAGACCTAGTTATGTAGATATGGCGTATAGTGCCGAGAGATCGATTGAAGATCAAATTCAAGAATTATCTCAATCGACAGTTTCTACAGTTGTTATAAGTTATTTAGTTATGTTCATTTATGTAACTCTCACATTGGGAAAACTAACGGGATTTAGATATTTCATGGTAAGTGTAAATTTTCGTTCTGGTTATAAACAGTTCCAATAGCGCCCATCTCTAGGAATACGAATTATACAGTTTAGAGGTGGGCAAGATACTATTTATATATTAAATTGTATTATCAGTATTTGAATTGTCCAACTCTATTCACAAAATTTATGAAGTATAGAGGTGGAGCTATCGATAATAACTTGTATTGGTGGAAAAGTTTGAAATTTATTACGTTACTTTTATAAAATAGAAATTTTTCCAACTCTATTAACGAAAAATATAGAGGTGTAATAACGTAAAGAAAATGATGTTTTTATAACGATTCTGTTTTAAAGTAAAATATTGTAGAGATCCATAATTTTTATGTCGTTTTAGCTCGATTCAAAAATTTCCCTTGCCTTTGGTGGAATCATAATAGTGTTCAGTTCAGTTGGATCCGCTATCGGATTATGTGGATATTTCGGCGTCGTCACTACTATGCTAACAATAGAAGTAGTACCATTTTTAGTCCTCGCCGTAGGAGTTGATAACATTTACATAATAGTACAAACTCATCAACGAAAAAAGAGGTACTACCTAAATAAATCTTTTGAACGGCTATAACATTTTAATGTTTCACATAATTTTTTAGAGATCCCAATTTAAGTATAGCCGAAAATATAGCGGAAACCATGGCAGATGTAGGACCGAGCATGTTATTAACGAGCGTTTCGGAAATATGTTGTTTTGGAATAGGAACTTTCTCGAATATGCCAGCTGTACACACTTTTGCTTTGTATGCAACTTTAGCAGTTTCCATTGATTTTATTTTACAAATTACCGCTTTCGTTGCCTTATTATCTCTAGACGAACAACGATACGAGGTTTGTATCTTCATATTCTTACCAAGAACATCAACATAAAATTTCTTATAACAAACTTGGTTAATTTAAATGGTATTTTGTAATAAGTAGTTCAATTTATTATTTTCAGAGCAATCGAATGGATCTGTTTTATTTTAAAAAAATGAACGTAACAGAAAAACGGGAAAGTGCAGATTACATTTTTAATTTTTGGAAAAATGACTTGGCCGTGATTTTGATGAAGTGAGCAATATTTGAAATCTTATCTACTAAATTCTAAGTTACTGTAATGTTTTTCTAATTTATTTACACTCGGTATAATAGTTGTAATTAATTTTGACCACTTGAATATTACACTATTTTTCTTAAATGATTTTCTCTTTCATTCACTGTATGATTACTTAAAACTTTCTGTTAACTCACTTGAAAACTCGCGTATATTATAGTCTCGAAGGTTCTTGAATTTACCACGCTCCTCATATGCCGTAAACAGAATATTCTAGAATTCGCTAAAATTTATTGCTGAGTGACAGGGCTGGCTGTGAGTTGGTGGATTCGTAACATTACTATTATATTTCTAGATATCCGGTTAGAATTGCGGTTTTATTAATTTTTACAACCACAACGATACTTTCTGTAATAGCTGCCCCGCACATAGAAGTCGGTCTCGAACAAGAACTGTCCATGCCTGAAGGAAGCCACGTTTTAAAATACATGCAAGTAAGTTCTAGTCTTCCGAGCATCTACCTAGCACTGATACGTTTTTTCTTTTTTAGAATTTGAAAGAATTGTTAGGTATCGGTCCGCCAATTTATTGGGTTACAAAAGGCGCTGTGGATTATTTCGATCCGAAAAATATGTACAAAATGTGTGGTGGTTCGAATTGTTCGGCAAACTCGATAAGTACACAATTATTTATGGCCTCTCTGCAACCGGAAGTGTAAGTCTCAATTTTTTGTACCGTAAGTTTTTAATAGATGGCGATGTAAGTTTGCTTGGTGCTACAATGTCACACATGCTCCACAATATAGAATTAGTTGGTTATTATTTATTTTATCAATTTTTTTTCAGAACTATGATTTCAACTCCGGCAAATTCTTGGTTAGACGATTTTAATGATTGGAGCGCCTCCGATACTTGTTGTAAATATTTCAAAAATACCAGTTACTTTTGTCCGCATACATACAGCAGTGAAGATTGCGATTCGTGCAGCTTCAGTCAGATGAAGGAGCAGAATAATATTACCCAGTATCAGTACTACCAACAGTTTTTACCTCATTTCCTCAATGATAATCCCGATGCCAGCTGTGCCAAAGGTGGTCACCCTGCTTATGCTAATGTAAGAAATTGACACATTTTTCCATCTAGAAAAAAATTAATTTCGTTGAAATATCCTCGTGCCCCTCAATTTTGCAAACCCCTGTATACAAATTATCGTAGATCCGATTGTGCTGATTTTTTTCCATATTTTTTCATTACATAAGAGTGTGTATCTAAAATTTAAGCCCAAAATCCCCATTATTATGGTCTCTACGATTTTTTGACTATGTGCGTGTATTTTCGAATATTTTTTTTTGAATTCTCGTATCTCTCACTTTTGCAAACCCCTGTATACAATATATCGTAGATACCATTTCGCTGATTTTTTTCCATATTCGATTATTACCTAAGAATGTGTATCTGAAATTTCAGCCCAAAATTCCCATTATTATGTTCTCTATGATTTTTTGACTATGCGTGTGTACTTTCGACTATTTTTTTCGAATGCTCGTATCTATCACTTTTGCATACCCCTGTATAGTAAATATCATAGGAACGATTTCGCTGATTTTTTTCAATATTTATTCATTACCTGAGAGTTTGTATCTAAAATTTCAGCCCAAAATTCCCATTATTATGGTCTCTACGATTTTTTGACTATGTGCGTGTATTTTCGACTATTTTTTTTTGAATTCTCGTATCTCTCACTTTTGCAAACCCCTGTATAAAATATATCGTAGATAGCATTTCGATGATTTTTTTCCATATTCGATCATTACCTAAGAATGTGTATCTGAAATTTCAGCCCAAAATTCTCATTATTATGTTCTCTATGATTTTTTGACTATGCGCGTGTACTTTCGACTATTTTTTTTTGAATTCTCGTATCTCTCACTTTTGCAAACCCCTGTATACAATATATCGTAGATACCATTTCGCTGATTTTTTTCCATATTCGATTATTACCTAAGAATGTGTATCTGAAATTTCAGCCCAAAATTCCCATTATTATGTTCTCTATGATTTTTTGACTATGCGCGTGTACTTTCGACTATTTTTTTCGAATGCTCGTATCTATCACTTTTGCATACCCCTGTATAGTAAATATCATAGGAACGATTTCGCTGATTTTTTTCAATATTTATTCATTACCTGAGAGTTTGTATCTAAAATTTCAGCCCAAAATTCCCATTATTATGGTCTCTACGATTTTTTGACTATGTGCGTGTATTTTCGACTATTTTTTTTTGAATTCTCGTATCTCTCACTTTTGCAAACCCCTGTATAAAATATATCGTAGATAGCATTTCGATGATTTTTTTCCATATTCGATCATTACCTAAGAATGTGTATCTGAAATTTCAGCCCAAAATTCTCATTATTATGTTCTCTATGATTTTTTGACTATGCGCGTGTACTTTCGACTATTTTTTTTTGAATTCTCGTATCTCTCACTTTTGCAAACCCCTGTATACAATATATCGTAGATACCATTTCGCTGATTTTTTTCCATATTCGATTATTACCTAAGAATGTGTATCTGAAATTTCAGCCCAAAATTCCCATTATTATGTTCTCTATGATTTTTTGACTATGCGCGTGTACTTTCGACTATTTTTTTCGAATGCTCGTATCTATCACTTTTGCATACCCCTGTATAGTAAATATCATAGGAACGATTTCGCTGATTTTTTTCAATATTTATTCATTACCTGAGAGTTTGTATCTAAAATTTCAGCCCAAAATTCCCATTATTATGGTCTCTACGATTTTTTGACTATGTGCGTGTATTTTCGACTATTTTTTTTTGAATTCTCGTATCTCTCACTTTTGCAAACCCCTGTATACAATATATCGTAGATAGCATTTCGATGATTTTTTTCCATATTCGATCATTACCTAAGAATGTGTATCTGAAATTTCAGCCCAAAATTCTCATTATTATGTTCTCTATGATTTTTTGACTATGCGCGTGTACTTTCGACTATTTTTTTCGAATGCTCGTATCTCTCACTTTTGCAAACCCCTGTATACAATACAATACATCGTAGATACCATTTCGCTGACTTTTTTCCATATTCGATCATTACCTAAGAATGTGTATCTGAAATTTCAGCCCAAAATTCCCATTATTATGTTCTCTATGATTTTTTGACTATGCGCGTGTACTTTCGACTATTTTTTTCGAATGCTCGTATCTCTCACTTTTGCAAACCCCTGTATACAATATATCGTAGATACCATTTCGCTGATTTTTTTCCATATTCGATCATTACCTAAGAATGTGTATCTGAAATTTCAGCCCAAAATTCCCATTATTATGTTCTCTATGATTTTTTGACTATGCGCGTGTACTTTCGACTATTTTTTTCGAATGCTCGTATCTCTCACTTTTGCAAACCCCTGTATACAATATATCGTAGATACCATTTCGCTGATTTTTTTCCATATTCGATCATTACCTAAGAATGTGTATCTGAAATTTCAGCCCAAAATTCCCATTATTATATTCTCTATGATTTTTTGACTATGCGCGTGTACTTTCGACTATTTTTTTCGAATGCTCGTATCTATCACTTTTGCATACCCCTGTATAGTAAATATCATAGGAACGATTTCGCTGATTTTTTTCAATATTTATTCATTACCTGAGAGTTTGTATCTAAAATTTCAGCCCAAAATTCCCATTATTATGGTCTCTACGATTTTTTGACTATGTGCGTGTATTTTCGACTATTTTTTTTTGAATTCTCGTATCTCTCACTTTTGCAAACCCCTGTATACAATATATCGTAGATAGCATTTCGATGATTTTTTTCCATATTCGATCATTACCTAAGAATGTGTATCTGAAATTTCAGCCCAAAATTCCCATTATTATGTTCTCTATGATTTTTTGACTATGCGCGTGTACTTTCGACTATTTTTTTCGAATGCTCGTATCTATCACTTTTGCATACCCCTGTATAGTAAATATCATAGGAACGATTTCGCTGATTTTTTTCAATATTTGCTTATTACCTGAGAGTTTGTATCTAAAATTTCAGCCCAAAATTTCCATTATTATGGTTTCTACGATTTTTTGACTATGCGCGTGTACTTTCGACTATTTTTTTCGAATTATCGTATCTCTCACTTTTGCATATCACTGTATACAAAATATCGTAGATACGATTTTGCTGATTTTTTTCCATATTATTTCATTACCTGAGAGTGTGTATCTAAAATTTTATCCCAAAATCCCCATTATTTCGATCTCTACGATTTTTTGACTATGCACGTGTACTTTCGACAATTTTTTTCGAATTCTCGTATATCTTACTTTTGCATACCCCTGTATTCAAAATATCGTAGATACGATTGCGCTGATTTTTTTCCATATTCGTTCATAACCCGAGAGTGTGTTTCTATAATTTCAGCCCAAAATTTCCATTATTATGGTCTCTACGGACTATTTGACTATGCACGTGTACTTTCGACTATTTTTTTCGAATTCTCGTATCTCTCATTTTTGCATACCCCTGTATACAAAATATCGTAGATACGATTTCGTTGATTTTTTTTCCATATTCGTACATTACCTGATAGTGTCTGTCTAAATTTTCAACTCAAAATTCCCATTATTATGATCTCTACGATTTTTTGACTAAGTATATGTACTTTCGACTTAATTTTCAAATTTCCAAAAATTTCCAAATTTACATATGGAAATATTTGTTTTAAATAATTTTTATTTTAGAGTGTAACATATGTGACGGATAAAAACGGATCGGCGACTGTACTTGCATCGAACGTAATGAATTACCATACGGTTTTAAAATCTTCAAAAGAATATACCGAGGCATTAAAATACGCCAGACTTATTGCCAAAAATTTAACGAAAACTTTGGATATTCCGGGAGTTGAAATATTTCCGTACAGGTGAGAATATTCGAAATTTTCTTCTTCCTTTTTCAATTTTTAAAATATTTTTCAGTGTTTTTTATGTTTTCTTCGAACAATATTTGACCGTTTGGACGGACACTTTGACATCGCTAGGCATGTCCTTAACAGCAGTAATGGTTATAACTTTTATTTTATCAGGATTGAGTTTTTTACAATCCATAGTTATAACTATGACTGCGACGATGATTATAATCCACATGTTTGGTTTGATGTACATATGGGGTATTTCATTGAATGCAATTTCTTTAGTTAATCTAGTAATGGTAAGTAGATCTGGATACCTAGGAAGAATAAATATTAAAATTATTCAGTGTTTCAGTGTAATTTTCTTTTTTTTTTCAGAGTGTCGGGATAGCAGTTGAATTCTGTGGCCATATCGTCCATGCTTTTGAAGCCTCCTTTAAAACTAGTGCCTTAGAAAAAGCTACAGATGCATTAGTTAATACAGGTATAAAAGTAAGTATTGTTACAACTTTTACTTTCGCAACTTTCTTCACTTCTACAACTTTAACTTTAACAATTCCTCACTATCAGAACACAGAACTCAACTCTCTAATACTTCAAAAACTAACTAACTAATGTCAATTTTCCCGCCTTTTATACCTTTCAACTGTTCCAAACAGTTCTCGATGACAGTTCTAGAATGAGAGGCTAATTCGCACAAACCATACCGACGTTGCCACATTTATAAAAGTGTAAACTGTCAATTTCTTGAAAATTATAACCTTATACTTTCTTTGTTAAAACAGTTCATTGGTTAATTTATCGAGAAGGGCAAGGAAAATAATTGTAATTTTTTCAACATTGTAAAGCTTCTTCAATCATTTTCCTTGCCCTTCTCGATAAATTAACCAATGATCTGTTTTAACCAAAAAAGTATAAGGTTATAATTTTCAAGAAATTGACAGTTTACACTTTTATAAATGGTTTGGGCGAATTATCCTCTCGGTAATTCTAGCAAAGAATACACCATTTAACAAGAAGCGAAGTTTCCGAACATTTTTTATATGCGCATGTCTGAAAATCGCCATTTTTATAATAAGATACTTGTCAAACTTCATTTTTTCGACCAATTATATCGTCGATATTTAAAAATTTGATCGTTTTCTCAGTGTATTCACCAAGTTATCTGTCAACGTCGGTCTCTCAAGGTCATAAATGTTGGTTCCCAAAACATCAAAGAAAATGCGTCGGGCTTCGCTTCTTGTTAGTTGGTGTATTCTGTGATTCTAGATGCATGTCTTCTTCTTTTTCTTCATGGACCTCTACATATCCTACCTACCTATCTATTAGGGTCTTTATCCACTACACCGTAACGTATCCAGATCGTAACGGGTCGTATCCAGTACGGTATTTTTTTAGATTTATAAAATAAAATAATGTTTTTTTAAATACTTTTAGGTACTGAATGGAATAACGCTAACAAAGTTTTGTGGTATAGTTGTACTTGCGTTTGCCAGTTCACGTATCTTTAGGATATTTTACTTCCGAATGTACATGGGGATTGTTATTTTGGGTGCGTTGCACGGGTTGATATTTCTTCCTGTCGTTCTCAGTTTCATAGGTAAGATTCTAAATTAAATATTAAGAAAGTGTATTTATTTTTTACTGATTTTTTTTTAGGTTTAACAAAATATCCTGCGGCTAGAAAGACTTCATCAGTATAAAATTTTTTTAAATTAATTTTTTTCTCATTTATTTTTGTTTTCATACATTTTTTTCATCTTGTTATATGTGATCTTATATCTTAAATGAAAATCTCAATATTTTATATAATTATATAAGAATGTCCTTTATATTACGGGAAATAAGAATAATTAGATTGTAACATTTTATAAATATTTAATATATTTTTTTTATAAATTAAAATTAGTTTTTTATTTATTTAATATATACATTTTTATTATTATTGAATAAAATCCACATGAAAAGGATTCGCATAACCATCAAAATATTTCGTGAAATCCTGGTGAAATTCCGTTTCTTCAATTTGAGGATATTTATAACCATCTTCAGGTACTATCAGTAATAATTTAGAAAATCTTCGATCTTCGTTATGGAATGTACCATCATTCACAACCTTCACTTTCAATATTTTACTCCTATCTTCTTTTTGTTTATTCTTCGAATAATCAACATTTTCATACTGTTTGGAATCTTCATTGTCTAAAAACTCTTCTGGTCTTCTTTTTGTCAACTTTTCGTTGATATTTTTAGGATAATCTCTGTATCTCGTATGTTGATCTGAACCGTAATATTCCCTACTGTCATCGTCGTTTTCTACATCTCTTTGAAATGTCCTTAATAACTTTGAAGGTCCGAATCCGAAAAATTTTCTCACATCTTTACTGCTAATGAAGAAAGTTTCAATATGGCAAATAAACGAAGTTAAAATTACAAGGACGATCTACAAAGAGTAAAAAATTAACTGTTATTTTATATAAAAAAATAAGTAGGAACTTACAATTTTCAACATTTTGTTCGTAGAATGTAACTAATTTATCGAAATCCAATTTTTAGATTTTATACCGAATTATTTAGTAATAAACGTTTAGGGAACCCATTATTAAATTATACAATCGACTATTTCAAACAATTTCAGTTCCTACATAATTTTACTTTCCCTGACATTGTCAATGCATTTAGAGAGCAATTTTTAAAACTAAACTAGTCTAAAATTAATATATTTATATTCACTATAAATAGGACGGCCTGTATATATCAATAGCCATCACAAATTGTACTTGTTCAACAGGTTGACGCTGACAGTTGAATTTTTGTGGTTAGCTTGATTTATTTTACGAACTCCAATGTAGCCAAAACAATAAAATAAATAAATGACATATGAAATGGGGGTCACTGAAAGGGGTCACCTATTGGCTTAATTTTCAAGTTTTTCAGATATAAACCATTTTTTATGCACCCGAATAATAAAAAGCTGGTTTTAATTTAGGGTGTCAACTGTCAACATTGTCGTACATAGGCGTAACTTCAGCTTGGTATTTGTTTTCAAAATTAAATTATAATACACTGGAAAGACATATTTATAAACGGATAAAGTTTATAAAAATAAAACCACGCTGTGACGCCAATGTTATGACGTTTACTTTGACAGGTAACTGACATTTGCCTGGTAAGCCTGAAGAAGAAAAATTCCCTAACTTAAAACGAGCTTTTCATCTTTGAACATCAAGTATACCTGAAAGGAACAAAAAGTAACCCCTTTCAGTGACCCCCATTTCTTATGTCACTTTGATAATTTTAATTTATTGTGTGACTACATTGACTTTATGTAGAACTCTTTTATTGTAAAAATATCGTTAAATAAAGTTTTCTCAGTGTAGGTAAATAATCTATCATTTATTGAGCAAAAAAATAATTAAAGCAATAAAAAAATAGATACTATGAATTATTTATGGGAATACCTTTCAGTTCGAGTTTTTAATAATTTATTATTATTTAGAGCGAATCGACTGGTTTTCTAGTCGAAAATAATTTTTTTTCAAATTTTTGTTTAAACGGTTCAACTATTTCCGACTAATTATTATTATTATTTTTTGTTATAACAGTAAACCCCATTAAAAAATAATCATCATCATTGTTACCGAATAATATTGCGCAAAATATAAAATAATAGATGGATTAAGCGACATTTTTTTTAAGTGGACTAGATTTTTTCTATTGTAGAACGTAAATAATTATTGCATGGTGATTTTCAATGGCAAACATAGGCAGTGGCGGGTGACGTAGTACTATTATTGTTTTATACTCTTTTCGTTATTGCTGTTATTAGCCCACTGATCAATTTTTGAAAATTTTTATAACAAAAGTGGCCTCGAGAAACGCCTGGAAATTATTTTCAGAATTGTAGGTCCACCGCTAGAGAGCGTATTTGAAAATGTAAAATTTTTTCAAAATTTACTCAATTTAGGGGCATATTAAATATTATAATCAGATTCCTCGACAAATTCTGTATATTTTTTATATGACAAGTTTTAGTCTATTTCTTCAAATAAGGGGCGGGGGAGAGTGGGAATCTTATTACGAAAAAACGCCTTTAATTTCGGTTCTGCTTGACCGATTTTAATAAACTTGATGTTTTTTGAAAGAGCTTTTGTTAAACAATCGAAAATTTGTAAATTTGAAGCAATCTTATTAATAAATTAATAAAATAAATGCTAGAGGGCGCTGTTTAATTTTTTAAAATATTTTGTATTCTCGTTACAATTTTAAATGGAAGCATAAAAATTTAAGTAGATCTTTAAAAGGTAGACTAAATAAGTAATAAAACAGTGAAAGCCGCAAGTCGATATCTTTTTCCTATCTGAGATATTGTAAGAAACAGGTAAATTCTGATTAAAAATATCTAATTGAAACGCCCTGTATATTTATTTGTTTTTATTTTAATTGGAAGTAGATGTAAAAAATAAAAAAATGAGCACCCGCGGAACTTATTTCGAGAATTTTTCAAAGAAGAATTTTCGTTTGAAAAAAGTGTCTTTTACCGAAAAAACGTCATAACTTGAAAAATTTTCAATATTTTAATTTTAACATTTTTTCCAAAGTTTGTGATTATAAAAGCTACCTTCCACCAAATTTTCATCAAAATCGAACAATTTTTGCCGAAACTAAAAATAAAAATCGAAAAAATGCAGATTTTTGCGTTTTTAGAGCAAATTTTGAGATTATGTCAAAATTTCATTGATACAAAAGTTGTAGATCTTTTTGTGATCTACAACTTTTGTATTAAACTTTTTTGTCTAAGACTTCAACTTTGGCCGGAAATCGCAATAATGTCTTTTTCAACCTCCCAAATCATCCCTCCATGTATATTTATTTGTTTTTATTTCAAATGGAAGTAGATGTAAAAAATAAAAAAATTAGCACCCTCGGAACTTATTTTGAAAATTTTCCAAAGGAGAATTTTCGTTTAAAAAAAAGTGTTTTTTACCGAAAAAACTTCATAACTCGAAAATGTTTTAATATTTTAATTTGAAATTTTTACCATAGTTCCTGTCTATAAAAGCTACCTTCCACTAAATTTTCATCAAAAATGAACAATTTTTGTCAAAATTAAAAATAAAAATCGAAAAATGCAGTTTTTTGCGAATTTCGAGCAAATTTTGAGGTTATGTGAATAAGTCACTTATACAAAAGTTGTAGATATTTTTGAGATCTACAACTTTTATAATAAATTCTTTTGTGTAAGACCTCAACTTTGGCCGGAAATCGCGATAATGTCTTTTTCACCCCCCCAAATCATCCCTCCCTCTATATTTATTTGTTTTTATTTCAATTGGAAGTAGATGTAAAAACAAAAAAAATAAGAACCCGCGGAACTTATTTCGAGAATTTTCCAAAAGAGAATTTTCGTTTTCAAAAAAAGTGTTTTTTACCGAAAAAACCTCATAACTCGAAAATTTTTCAATATTTTAATTTGAAATTTTTTTTCATAGTTTCTGACTATAAAAGCTACCTTCTACTAAATTTTCATCAAAAATGGACAATTTTTGTCAAAATTAAAAATAAAAATCGAAAAATGCAGTTTTTTGCGATTTTCGAGCAAATTTTGAGGTTATGTGAATAAGTCACTCATACAAAAGTTGTAGATATTTTTGAGTTCTACAACTTTTATAATAAATTCTTTTGTCTAAGACTTCAACTTTGGCCGGAAATCGCGATAATGTCTTTTTCACCCCCCCAAATCATCCCTTCCTGTATATTTATTTGTTTTTATTTCAATTGGAAGTAGATGTAAAAACGAAAAAATAAGCACCCGGGGAACTTATTTCGAAAAATTTTCATAAGGAGAATTTTCGTTTAAAAAAAAAGTGTTTTTTACCGAAAAAACGTCATAACTCGAAAATGTTTCAATATTTTAATTTGAAATTTTTTTCCATAGTTTGTGACTGTAAAAGCTACCTTTTACTAAATTTTCATCAAAATCGAACTATTTTTGCCGAAAATGCAGTTTATTGAGTTTTCCGAGATAATTTTGATGTTATGTCAAAAAGTCACTGATACAAAAGTTATAGATATTTTTAAGATCTACAACTTTTTTTGTCTAGGAGCTAAACTTTGTCTGGAAATCGCAATAATGTCCTATTCCTCCCCCCCAAAAATCATCCCTCCCACTTTTCAGCTGTTGCATTTATTTTTCCCTTATTAGTAATAACCCCCTCTACAACTTCCACCTACTAAACTTTAGATAACAATTTTTTTTCAAAAAAATTAATTCATGAAATTTTTTTGTACCGTTTGTTGCGTATGCCGCTGGTTTTGTTAGCGTGCAAAAATTGACCGAATCTTCGGTAATATCGCTGAAAAATTTGGAAACAAAAACAGGATTGAACGCAACAGCAACAGCAACAACAACAACAACAACAACACTTTCTATAATATACGCGAGCAAGACAAGAAGTGAAGAAACCGAAGAGGTAAGTAAGTAAGTAAGTAAGTAATAGCGTGAAGCGGGGTCTTACTCATCAGTGAATGCAGAATTTCTTCTGGCAAAAAGTAGGTTAGGAGAAAGTTTGCTTTTTATTATAAACATTGCGGTGGATTTAGTCGCACTTTAACCGCTGTGGTGCGCGCTGTGTGTACCTATCTCTATATAATACTCGACATTATCAGTTGAAAAAAAGTAAGTTATTATTATCATTATTTTTTAACTGTTTTATCTAAGTTGTTATCACTAAATAAATAAGGTAAGTAGTGCGTTTGGAATAGGAAATTTTAGGTCTTCGTACTTTTTTCCAAGGTATTTTGTAGGTAAAGATAAATAAGAATTTCTGACTTTTTAAACCAATAGGCTAATAAGTATTATTACAGTTTCCTGTAAAATTGTCATATTTACCAATAGATATCGAAGAATAAATATATTATTCTAACGCTTTATAACAGAGTGATCGTTCAACTAAGAAGAAACAACTACTTCCCGGATTATATGCCCCGACCCCGTTTGATTTAGAAGTGTAATTCAATGCCTGTCGGGGCATATAGCCCGGGAAGTAGTTGTTGCTTCTTAGTTGAACGGTTACTGTTTTTGAAAAATATTTTTCAATAGGCAAGTTTAATCCTGTTTTTCTGCTGGAGTGGATATTCGAACAGAATGAATTCTAACAATTTAAAAGGATATAAAAAGTAGAAAATTGAGGAACAGAATAAAGAATTTTTTTCACTGTAGGTTATCATTTTTTTGGAAAATAAGTCATATTTCTTCGATTAGTTCCTGACATGATCTTACAGCAGCTTTAGGATCGGTAGGAAGTCTGTATTTTCTATATTTTATAGTTGATATAAATATATGTATGTTTGTTATATGAATATTTAAAATACTTTTTATTCGATATGAATATCAATTGAACAATTTATTATTTCGTAACGGCTCTGAATTGTCCGTTGGTAAAATTGTCGGAGAAAGTGCTACGAAATAAAGAAAGTAACGTTAACCTCTATTTCTTTCTGTAGGTATCTACTTATGAATTTCTTTAATAAATTATTTTGCAATTATAATAATACAATAAAAAGAATCGAACGCAAATTGGAATTGTGATTGTAAAAGGGGAACATACGTTAATTCCGAACTAATTATAATAAAATAATTCGATCACGTACTTGGTGAAAAAAATATTTTTTCTACGTGACCAAGATATCTACAAGTCTATTAAATCTTATTTGGCAACGTTTAAATAAAAAAAACGTAGAGTGCAGTCATGGGACGTGAAAACACCAATAAATGAATCCCTTTTAAAAATTTTATCGTAAGCCCATCGTAAATGGAATTTTTACAAAAAAAGTACACATATATACACAGTATACATACATATAGATCATGGAAAGCGTGCAATACTATATATACGCTTCATTGTTAATTGTGTTACATAACCAAAAGTATTGTGAGTTGCATACCAAAAACGCGCAGTTTTCACTTCAAAATATTATATACAGGGTGTGAAAAATGGAGGCAAACAAGAAACTGAATACACTTTCACTTTACCAGAACAAGTAAAAAATGGCTTTGGAAAAAAGCATTATCGCTATTTCCGACCAAAGTTGAGGTCCTTGACAAAAAATTTTAATATAAAAGTTGAAGATCCCAAAAAGATCTACAGCTTTTGTATCAGTGACTTTTTCACATAACTTCAAAATTAGCTCGAAAAACGCAAAAAATGCATTTTTCGATTTTTATTTTTAGTTTCGGCAAAAATTGTTCCATTTTGATGAAAATATGATAGAAGGTAGCTTTTATAGTCACAAACTATGAAAAAATTTTCAAATTAAAATATTGAAAAATTTTCGAGTTATGATGTTTTTTCGGTAAAAAACACTTTTTTTGAAAACGAAAATTTTCCTTTTGGAAAATTCTCGAAATAAGTTCCGCGGATGCTCATTTTTTTATTTTTTACCTCTACTTCCAATTGAAATAAAAACAAATAAATATACATGGAGAGTTGTTTTGGGGGGTTGAAAAAGACATTATTGCGATTTCCGGCCAAAGTTGAGGTCCTAGACAAAAAAGTATAATATAAAAGTTGTAAATCACAAAAAGATCTACAACTTTTGTTTTAGTGACATTTTGACATAACCTCAAAATTTGCTCGAAAAACGCAAAAAACTGCATTTTTCGATTTTTATTTTTAGTTTCGGCAAAAATTGTTCAATTTTGATGAAAATTTAGTAGAACGAAGCTATTGTAGTCACAAACAATGAAAAAAAAATTCAAATTAAAATATTGAAAATTTTTCGAGTTATGACGTTTTTTCGGTAAAAAACACTTTTTTCCAAAAGAAAATTCTCCTTTGTAAAATGTTCGAAATAAGTTCCGCGGGTGCTAATTTTTTTCTTTTTTACATCTACTTCCAATTGAAATAAAAACAAATAAATATACAGGGATGGATGATTTGGGGGGTTGAAAAAGACATCGCGATTTCCGGCCAAAGTTGAGGTCTTAGACAAAAGAATGCATTATAAAAGCTGTAGATCTCAAAAATATCTACAACTTTTGTATAAGTGACTTATTCACATAACCTCAAAATTTGCTCGAAAATCGCAAAAAACTGCAATTTTCGATTTTTATTTTTAATTTTGACAAAAATTGTTCATTTTTGATGAAAATTTAGTGGAAGGTAGCTTTTATAGTCAGAAACTATGGAAAAAAATTTCAAATTAAAATATTGAAACATTTTCGAGTTATGAAGTTTTTTCGGTAAAAAACACTTTTTTTAAACGAAAATTCTCCTTTGGAAAATTTTCAAAATAAGTTCCAACGGTGCTAATTTTTTTATTTTTTACATCTACTTCCAATTGAAATAAAAACAAATAAATATACATGGAGGGATGATTTGGGGGGTTGAAAAAGACATTATTGCGATTTCCGCAAAAAACTGCATTTTTCGATTTTTAGTTTCGGCAAAAATTGTTCGATTTTGATGAAAATTTGGTTGAAGGTAGATTTTATAGTCACAAACTACGAGAAAAAATGTCTAATTAAAATACTGAAAAATTTTCAAGTTATGACGTTTTTTCGGTAAAAAACACTTTGAAAACGAAAATTCTCCTTTGGAAAATTCTCGAAATAAGTTCCGCGTGTGCTTTTTTTTTCATTTTTACTTCTACTTTCAATTGAAATAAAAACAAATATATATATATATATATATATATATATACAGGGTGTTTTAGATATTGTTAATAAGAATGTACTCAAACGTTGAATACATCGAGATGTTATTAACCTTAGGCGAGTGTTTAGGAAACTCTAGTACTGCTGTTACGTGTTATACAGAAAAGTTTGATAGAAGAAACTTACCATTTAGAGCCATTGAACGACGTTGTCGAGAAACTGGGAATGTAAGACTAAAAAAAACGTAGAGTCCAATCATGGGACTGCCGACAAAAGTGAAAACACCAATTAATGAATCCCTTTTAAATTTTTTATCGTAAATGGAATTTTTTACAAAAAAAAGTACACATATATACACAGAATACATACTATAGCTCATGGAAAGCGTGACGATGATTTATGCAACACTATATACGCTTCATTGTTAATTGTGCTGCATACTCAAAAGTATTGCGTGTTGCATGAAAGCGTGACAAGTGATGAAAAAGTTTTTACTTCAATATATTATATACAGGGTGTATTATATAATATATTTTTTTTAGATTTGAAAAATGGGTCTAGGAGGCAAACAAGAAACTGAATACACTTTCACTTTACCAGAACAAGAAAAAAAAATTGCTTTGGAGGAACTTAGAGAAGATGATAATATTAGAGAGCAGTCTTTGGAACAAATGCGAGAATGGATTGCTAAACACCCGGCTATAAAAAAATGCAGAACAGGTGAGTGGAAAAATATTATTTTGTTTTTATAATTATTTCTTCCTGTATTTTATTTTATATATATATATATATATATATATATATATATATATATATAACCTTTCTACCATTTGATGGCGTAGGGCAGTGTTTTTCAACCTTTTTCATGACACGGCCCCTTTAGTATGAATAAAAGTCTTTAAGAGCGGGATGAAAATGTCATCACTGCTAAAGACAAAATCCATGGCTTTACTAACAAAATTGACTTGTGGTCACCTTCTCTAAATCAAAACCACTTCGATTCATTTTCTTCGATACGGTCTTTTATTGAAGAAGTTGAATGTGAGATAAATATCCAGGAATTTATCCCTGGTATGAAAATGGTGTTAGAGAAGTTGAAAAAAGAACTGTGTCATTACTTCTCAATGCAAGAATACTATGCAAAGGTGGATGTTAAATCCGTTTTTAAATGTAGCTATAAATGTGGTAAATTTGGTAACCAAGCTCAAAGAAAATCGGCTGGATTTATCTGCCAATGGGATCCTGCAATTGGAATTTGAGTCTCAATTTGGATACCTTTTGGTTAAAATGGAAATCAGAATACCCAGAATTAACAATAGAGGTATTTGATTCCATTTGCCACTTCGTACTAGTGCGAGTTGACATTTCTATCAATGGCCCAAATAAAAAATAAGGAAAGAAATCGCTTAAATTTGGAAAACGAGTTAATTCTCAATGTAGCAAAAACGGATCCAATAGATGGAAGAAATTGGTTAATGTAAAACAAGTGCAACCCTCGCATTAAGAGTTCTCATAAGTTATTTTTATTATTTGTTTATTTAATACAAACGATTATGTCCTTTAATTAAAATTTTTCTTAATAAATCTTTTTAAACTTTATTGTTTTTTTTACTGCAGTAGCTTCCCAACCTTTTGAAACTCCCCTATAGAAGCTTTGCGACTCCCTTGAAGAAGCTTCGCGACCCCCCAGGGTTGAAAAACATTGGTGTAGGGTATGGTGCAATTATTTATGTAGGAATTTCTTCCATTCTGTTCTGTTTTGTGCCAATTCGGCTGCTTGTTTCCTTCTTATATTTCCTATTACTATGTCCCAAGTTTTTCTTGGTCTGCCCCTTTTTTTGTTATTTTGTATTTTCGTTTTCCACACTCTTTTTACTGGTCTTTTTTCGTTCATTCGCTGCAAATGTCCCCACCAATCTAGCTATCTCCCTTCTATAATTTCTAATGTGGATTCTACCTGTAGATCTTTTCTTATATCTATATTCCTCAGTCTCTCTATCTCTCTTGGTGCCTCCTATAGTTCTTCCAAGATATTTCATTTCTGTAGCTTGTATCTCACTTTTATGTTGTTCTCTTTTATTTATAAATTTTGTGTTCATTCAAGTTTATTGTGTCCTTTTTTCTTCCAATTCCTAAATATTGGAAATAATTTACTTGTTCTATTTTTTTCTCCATCGATGTAGGTGGTTAAGTTTTCTCTGTCCTCTCCTATTTTATCATTATCTTTGATTTATTCTTGTTTATCTTCATGCCATTTTCCTTCATTACTGGTGTTCCATACATGTATGTTTATTTGCAAGTCTTTTTCACTTCCATCAACCATTAATACGACATCATCTGCGAATGCTCCTTCAGTTATATTTACTTTTTGTAATCGTAAGTGTCCTACACAATAACTTCTTTACATTTCTTTATTATTTCGTCCATGAATGTTACAAACACTAGCAGGCTTAAGCTGCCTCCTAGTCGTACCCCTTTATTCATAGTGAATGTTCATATTGTTTTTTATAATTGCGTTTTCATTTTTCTTATAAATTTTCTGTGTTAATTTCACCATTTATTCCTCTATCCATAAGTATTTTCCATAATGTATGTCTTGGAACTGCATCAAAAGCTTTCTCTAGGTCCAAAAATGCCATAAAAATCTGTGTGTTATTTTTTTTAGATGCACCATTTTTGCTGAGATTCCTTCGTACCAAAAAATTTAGCGTACCATTAGCTTGTGAGATGGTGGAACGATATCTCACCATTAGACAGCTGTATCCGAATTGGTTCAGAAACTTGGACTGCGAAGACCCAGAATTAGCGGAAATTATAAATTCCGGTTATTTGGTTCCACTTTTAGAAAAAGACAACGGCCGATGCGTTCTATTTAGTTGTGCTGGTAAGATAACAGAGATATTTTTTGAATTTTTTTAAAAATTTAATTTGCAGCTAATTTCGATCCTCACAAATATACGTCGGCGCACATGATTCGTCTTCATAGTATGGTTACTGAATCGTTAATGGACGATGAAATGAACCAAATACATGGATATACTTATGTAAATGACGAAGGAGGTTTTAGTATGGCTCATATATCCTTGTGGAGTCTTCGAGATATTAGAAACATTGTTAGATGCGTTCAGGTGAGTGGTTAGAAGGGGTTTCAAACAAAACTAGATAAGGTGAGACTTTCCAGAATCTCGCCAGTTCTGAAAAAACTTAAGGTGCCTCCACAGATCACCAAAATTTTGAAGAACGGAAATTGTTGCCATCGTATTCGGGGGCCTCATACCAAATTTGGTGAAATTCGGAGAAAAATTTCGATTGGGTCAAATTTTACCCTCCTCAGCCGGTACTTATACATGACGGGTAGCTTGAGCTGGGTTTTTGAAGGTGAAGGAGACGTCGTATCGAAATTTTGATAAAATGGCTGTATAGAGGGCTGAAAATGATTACGTTTGGCGTCAAACAGAAAAATTAAAAAAATGTAATCAGTGCCGTAGTTAGGGTAATATATTTTTGGTTAGAGTGCCCGATGGTGGTTCCATGTAGAATCGGTCAAGGGGATTTTGAGAAAAATAATGACTTGTACCATCGGCGATGTCACTGGAATTATACAGGAAAATATAAACGTAACTTTTTTATTTATGTTAATATGGAAAAATAGCCAAATCCTATTTTGAAGAACTTGTCAAGACCTATGCTTAGACTATATAAAACATATGGGGTATATAATTAAAATTCGGAAAAAACGTCAAGAAACCTTACAAAAAAATGAAAGTTTACCAGGTTTAACTCTATCGAAACCTATTTTAAAAAAAATTTAATATAGAGGGCGGCACCCAAGTAGAACCCATATAATTAAAGCACAGAGAGCGAGATGGTTGAGACATATAGATAGAATGACAGAAGATAGATGAGTAGAACGAGTGCTAAAATGTGGAGAAGGTGGTAAAAAGAGAAGAGGAAGACCAAGGAAAAAATGGTTGAAGGAGGTTAGGAGAGACCTGAGAACAGTGGGAGTAAGGTACTGGGAAAAAGAGGTGAGGAACAGAAAAAAATAGAAAGAGAGAGTGAAATATCTCGAAGCCGAGGGCCAGATAGGCCAATAGCGCTGATGTATAGAGGGAGGCACAAGTGGCGCCAAATTTTGAGGTTAGATCACTATTTTCACTGTATACCATTCTAAACGATGCCTAAAAACACCATATGCGGTTTCCACTATCAATTCGGGGTCATACTTGGGGGTCAATTGTAAAAAAAATTTTTGCATTATGGACACCCCAAATGAGGAAGATTCTCCGAATATTTTCGTTCTGAGATAATATCTTGGCGGGTCGTGTACTCCAAAAAATATTTGGGAGGGGTAGAAAATTTTAGTGACAAAGAGAGTCCGATAACTCCCATTACCTGGGCACATTTCCGCAAAAAAAAATTTCGGGTTGCACTTTTTGTATATTTTTTCAGGTTGATCCCCCTTTTTTTGGATTCTATAGACTCGGAAGAATTTTACGAATCGAATGGTTTTTTTTTGATATCTCGAATAATAAACAATCTTGTACCACCGGATCCCAAGAACTCTTAACGGGGGGGGCGCATTTTTTTTCGAAAGCCGAAAAACTCGCTCTAGAAGCATTAATGTTAAACGTCCAAAAAGACGTCGTTTTTGATGAAGACACTCAACAGAGGGCATTATCTTGCATCTTGGTCTATGTGCACAGAAAACTACCCGAGATGGAGACCTTAAGACATGTTATGAAAAAATATTAACTTAATTCTTGCGTTGTGCCGTATGCGGTCTCGGTACCGCCTAGAATATTTTTAAAATCGAAACGTAACGAGAAAAATCTCGCATTTGTATTTTTCAGTAATTAATTTTTTCTTATTTTTCAGAATACAACTCCTATGAGACACAAGGGTAACCATTTTTTAAACATGAACAGTAGCGCCGCAAAATTATTCGAATATTCCTCACCGTTACTTAGTGAAAAATTAAGAAATAGACTTCACGTAAGTTGTTTGTAGCTAAAAATTTTCGTAAAAATATAGAATATTATACTTAATTTTTCAGGTTTACAAAAACGCGGATGAAATTTTCGAAAAAGTCGATAAAAAAATCTTACCCAAAGAATACGGCGGCGAAGTACCTCTACAGGAGATGGTTAAAAAGTTCCAAGAATTTTTAAAAACAAAAAGAGAAACGCTTTTAGCTTTGGACGACCTTTATATAGAGATCGATGAGAAGAATTGCGCTTTGGTGTCCGAAATGAACGAAGAACTAGGTATGGGTATCGATGGTTCTTTTAAAAAACTAACTGTCGATTAAAAAAAAATTAACATGACAAACTTAAAAAAATTTAATTTAGTTCTATATATATATATAAATATATTGTTACACGGTTAATATAAACACACTGTGAATTAATTAAGGATGTGATTTATTAATAATTTGTTGTGATATTCAATAATTTTTCGATTGTACTGTTCCTGCGATTTGCTAATCTGCAATTTTGCAAAGTTTAATCTTCTGTTGACTTTTCTGCAGCATCCTATCCATTCTGCTTCTGCATTACCTATACCTAGAGCTTTAGTTTGGTGGCCAAAAAACAGATCAGAGGAAAGTCGAACTGGAGCTATCAAAACTTCAGAGGATTGCCTGTCTGTGCATAAGAGGTGCGATGAGAAGCAATAGAAGCCATTTTCAATCTTCCGCCTCCTGCTCTGTATGTTAAGACGGAAGCTGCTTAGAGGCAATGGGAATTGGCACAAAGGACCCATAGTCATTCCAGAATCGCAAATGTTATCACAAACTCGCTTCTTGAAATGAGAAGTGATAACATGTTGGCCACAATTAACGACAACCAACCATACAATATCCAGCTAAACTGGGATGATTTGGAAGCATGTAATCAGGAAGGAACGTTGGTGTGGTACACAGACGGATCTAAAACTGACATAGGAACAGGATTTGGAGTCCATGGTTCAATGTCCAAGCATCGTTGGGGAAGTTTGCATCTGTATTCCAGGCAGAAATCTGTTTGCAATTGAACATCGAAAGGGAATATAGAGGCCAAAAGATACTCATACTCTCAGATAGTCAGGCATCACTGAAATATTTAGCATGTCCCCAGATTGGGACTGCCTACAAAAACTTTTAACCCTGGCAAACCATAATAGAGTAGCTTTTAAGTGGGTCCCGGGGCACAAGGGTATTGTAGGGTCTGAAACTGCATTCACTGGTCCTGAACCAGTATTTGAAATATAAAAATCGGCTGCACGTGGTTGTACATCTTGGTGGATTCAAACTAAACAACAGACGTACTGGAGACACGTGCCAAAACAGGAACACAGCAAACTCCTGGTCAAAATGTGAATGTGAAGCACTGTCTCATTGGAGATATAGACTCCTTGGACTAGAGTATCCAAGGGAGGATTTATCCAAGAAGGACCTATTGAAAAGACTGTTGAGTCTGATGAGGGATACTGGTCTCTTCACATAAACGGTATAACCAAGAGCACAAAAAGCCTGAGAAGCCGAGGTCTATAAGCCTCTGACTGTTGGTGCCGAACTAATCAATCAATCCATTCTGCATTCTATCACTTCCATCTTTCTCTATCTCTCTCTCGTCTTCTTAACCTAAAAAAGTTCTAAGAGAATTAGTCTGTAAATAAATGTACATAATTGCCACTTGGTGGAACAAGTTACCATTGTCTACTTTATTTGTGCTTTTTTTTTTAATTAGGATTTGATATTTACATTTTTTTAATCGTATTAAAGTGATTTATTTGAAATGGATTTGTTTCTAATGATTCAGTTGATTAGCGTATAGTATTTATATCTGGCAACACTGTCTAAAAACAAGATAGATAGATGCACATTTAAGACTAAGGCCCCTCGTACACGGAGCAACTGGTTTCTGACTGTTTTAATACTTTCACCGCTTGCCAGTTTCTTGTGCGTCCCTGTCGATTCGAATTGTATCTCGTACCAGTCTCGTACTCGTACCAGTGACTCGTACAAGTGACGTACCAGTCACGGATCGGTAGCGTACTTGCAAGTGATTAGTCGCTAAGAGACTAGCACTGTCGGTCGCCGAGGGATATTTTCTTTGGATATTTCATACAAAAATATGAATGAACAAAGTTTGAGCATAATATTTGTCCAGAAACATTTTTTTCACTTACCTTTCCTTAAAGTAATCATTATCCTTTCATCAGGAATAACGCATTCCCTCATATTTGTATTCCTTTCAACTATTTCAGGACGAATTCTATTCAAAAGGAGTCTATAGGTTTCTTTCGTCATTCTGTAGAACATATTATGAAACTTTGCATCATCTATAGTTGCAATTCTACAGTTTAAATTTCTCTCTAAGTAGGGATGAATCCAGAATCGCCTTCTTCTGCGTCTATATCTCCGATTGATTTCATCAGAAACCGGTTGCTCCGTGGACGAGGGGCCTTAAACTGTCGAGACCGAGACGAGATTCGGTCTCTTGTGAAACCCTAGAAAATTTCCAGTAAAATACAATTTGAAATAAAATCCTTTCAAACAAATACTTTCTATGTTAATTATATCCAAATTGTTCACTGCTTTAGAATAAATAATTGTTGTTATTGTAACGATTTTTTCGCACTTTGAGTGGAAAAGTGAAATTGTTGCTTTGTTATTGTATTATAATATTGTTGTAATTTTGAATATTTATGTTATTACGGTTTAATTTTTGGCACTTTATATATAGATATATAAAAATGTTTTTGTTTAATAAAAATTTTCACTGTTCAATACATTTTGTTTAAATATATATTGGTTCTAAGTCAAGCAATAGAAGAGCATGCAAGGTTTTGGACATGCAAATGTTTATCAGTAATTTGTTATAAACATTTAAAACTAAAAAATCCGTGCTTTTTATGGGAGGTTAAGAGCTTTTTATAGGGGGTTGAGAGCTTTTTATAGAGAGTTTAGTTTTTTATGTTAGGTTAGGTTTATGGAAGGTTAAAAAATCCTAAAAACCTGAAAAATCAAAGAAAAATCTGTGCTTTTATGGGTTCTATTTGTAAGAGATTCAGAGCTTTTTATAGGGGGTCAAGAGCTTTTTATAAATGGTTTAGTTTTTTTATGGGAGGTTTAGTTTTTTATGGGAGGTTTAGACTTTTAAGGGGGGTTAAAAAATACGAAAAACCTAAAAACCCCAATAAATCCTAAAAATCCTAGAAAAATCTAAAAATTCGTGCTTTTTATGGGAGGTTTAGAGCTTGTTGTAGGAGATTCAGAGCTTTTTATAGGGTTTTAAGAGCTTTTTAAAAGGGAATTAGAGCTTTTTATAAATGGTTTAGTTTTTTATGTGAGGTTACAAAATACTAAAAATCATGGAAAAATCTAAAAATCCTTAAAAATCCGTGCTCTATGGTTGGTTTAGAGTTTTTTATGGGAGGTTTAGATTTTTTTATGTGAGGTTTAGAGCTTTTTATGTGAGGTTTAGAGCTTTTCATAAGAGGTTTCGTTTTTTATGGGGGGTTAAAAAATCCTAAAAATCCTAAAAACTCAATAAATCCCAGAAAAGCCTAAAAATCCTTAAAAATCTGTGATCTTTATGGGAGGTTTAGAGTTTTTTATGTGAGGTTTAGAGCTTTTCATAAGAGGTTTAGTTTTTTATGGGAGGTTAAAAAATCCTAAAAATCCTAAAAACCTAAAAAACCCAATAAATCCTAGAAAAGTCTAAACATCCTTAAAAATGAGTGCTTTTTATGGGGTGTTTAGAGTTTTTTATGTGAGGTTTAGAGCTTTTTATAAAAGGTTCAGTTTTTTATTTTTAATGCTAAAAATTTAGTTTTTTTCATGTAACGTAAAAAGTACCAAAGCAATCTCAATGGTATATGCAGATAAATCGTAGATAATTAAAATACGAACAAAAAGAGGGGTCGAGCGAATTAATCGGATAATTAGGAACCGAGGAGATTTGGAAAAACCGAAAAATTCGTAATTTTTTTTTGAAAATTCATATTTTTGTCATTTTTTAATTGTAAGAGCTGAAACTTGGCACAGAGGAAGTTCTTCATATGCACTTTATATGTGCAAAGATCAGACGCCAGCCGACGGTTACTTTTATCGCAATTGCAATTTTAATTTTTTGATGCGATAATTTGCAACGTGTCTGGATGCGTTATCGATTGTCCGATTTTAAATTTTAAAACGGTCGCATCAAAAAATTAAAATTGCAATTACGATCAAAGTAAAAGTACCATGGTACCTGCTCTTCGCGCACATTAAGTGCATATGAAGAACTTCCTTTGTTCCAAGTGTCAGCTCTTATAATTGAAAAATGACGGAAATATGAATTTTTGAAAAAAATTACTAATTTTCCGGTTTTTCCAAATTTCCTCGGTTCCTAATAATCCGATTAAATCGTTCAACCCCTCATTTTGTTCATATTTTAATTACCTACGATTTATCCATCCATACCATCAAGATTACTTTAGCACTTTTTACGTTTTATGAAAAAAAATAAAAAAAGGAGGGGTTTTTTGTCAAAATTTTTTGGCCTATCCTGGTAATCTTAGGGGTTGAATTTAACATGTCAGTAAATTTCAAAGGGAATTTGAAACTTCAAAACGTGTTACTAAATAAAATTTTAGAGACTGCTAATGACAGTTTTCAGTTTATTATCGCCCGTGAAAGGATTTCGTCCTGTTGTGACGCGTCGCGTGTTAAGGATTATCGAATTTAAAAGACCAGGAACGAATCCTTTTTAAGCCGAGCCTATAAGCTCATATATTTTTGTTTCTCCAAATATATTTAAATGACACAAATATTCGGAGAAACCCACTTTCAGGCGTTAAGGGTGAGGAGGGGTTTAAGCCACCCCCTGCAGGCCCTTCGCGATCAGTCAGATATTGGTGTGAATGTTCAATGTTTGGAATGCGAGTCTTGGTTAGGGTGGTTTACAATTTTCAATTGAAAGACGCCAACATCTTCAATATAGCAATATGAAAAGGGTCGGGTAGGGAATCCCGAGAATTACTTGGACGCCTTATATTATAGAGCTACCTATATTTCCTGATGGATTCAAATTTCAATTTGTCGAATATTTACAGGGATGCAAATGATAAATTTAATTTTCCCCTCTCTGGGAATTTTCTGTTATAAACTGGAAACATTTTAGATTTTGTCACCCTTTGCAAATAAAATCAATATCTACTCACCTTTCTCCGTAGGATGTCTCAGTGTCTTTTATCTTCAATGGGAGGAATTTCATAAAATTGTTCTTTGACGTATCAGATCTTGTACCTGCCAGAGGAATTTCAATTTAATCAAATACAAAATTGACTTGTTTCGACCCAAATTCTAAAAAAATACAAATTTTAATTAATAATAAATAAAATGTTCGCGGGTTACAATCCAAACCGATTCAGAACCAGTTCGGAATTAACTTTAAATTGTCTAGAGCGCATGCCTAGTTACTAAGTAGTATCTCTCTATGGTTACGAACCATCAAATAATAGCTATGTTCGCGGTTTACAATCCGAACCAGTTCGGAATTAACTCTGAATTGTCTAGAGTGCATGCCTATAGTTACGAACCATCAAATAATTTTAATTATACCGCGAACGATCTTGGAGTGGACGGCTAAGTTCGAGTTCGATATATGCTTACAACGTTACAAACCAAACAAGAAACAACCAAAGGTTACTAAAATAAGAAGACAACTGACATATCAATTGCGCATGAGTAGCCGAACTGAACTATCAGTCCTTACCAAAATCAAAGAACCACTAGGACTGATTCCGAATCGATAACGAACTAATACAATCTGATCCGAGAACACCGAACTATTATTAAAAATTCAGAATTGTATTAACCGAGAACGCCACTCTTTGTAATGCGCAAGCGAATATTCACTGAACTGGTTCTGAATTGCACCAGCGAATAAACCTATTATTTAAAATTCAGAACTATATAACCGCGAACCCCACTTTTTAGAACAGTCCCTGAACTGGTTCTGAATTGCACCAGCGAACAAATCTATTAATTAAAATTCAGAACTACATAACCACGAACCACACTTTTTAGAATGCGCAAGCTATAGTCCCCGAACTGGTTCTGAATTGCACCAGCGAACAAACCTATTAATTAAAATTCAGAACTACATAACCGCGAACCTCACTTTTTAGAACAGTCCCCGAACTGGTTCTGAATTGCACCAGCGAACAAACCTAATAACATATGAGCGTGTGTTTTTGGTGGTTTTTTTTATAATAGACCAGAAAAAAAATATATTGTCGAACTGCTTAACGGAAATTTCCATTTAATTAATGTAATATTAAACGTTGGCTCTCATTTATGCATCTCGGCAATGATTTTTTTTTCACTATATTTACTCGTAAAAATCCACAAGAGAAAACAAATTAAGGTGTAAACTAACGAACCTCTCATATGAATCAGTTCAGCGCAAACCACAATGTACAAATAACGAGATCAATCAAGTGGGCTCCGAGATACAGAGACGGAGCCAGCTGTTCGATATAATATTTAAATACACAGTTCGTGTTAGATTTAAATAAAAGATAGGCGAGATTCTGTGTTTTATTATGTTAAAAAGAACCAAATGTACATTTTACATTTTACATTGTACACTTAACCTTATCTGCATCTACCATTCATAAAAAAGAAGAAGAGCCTCACATAATTAGAATGACATTAGAGATGGGCGATATTATAATATTAACAGTTCGCAGCTTCGCACAAGCACAGCGGTACGAATTGGTGAGCACTGTATTAATGATGATGAACTCAACTTAGATTTAAATAAAAGATAGGCAAGATTATGTGTTTTAATATGTTAAAAATAACCAAATGTGCATTTTACATTGTACACTTAACCTTATCTGCATCTACTATTCTTAAAAAAGAAGAAGATAACGTGATAGTTTACAATGCTTAACTGTCTTACGTCTTCTTCTTTTTCTACAACTTACTTCCAACAATGTGTCTAATAACCCGTCAGACGGTATACTGTATACAAAAACGTAAAAATAAAATAAATAAACTTGTATTGACGTAGTACGGCCCTGTTAATGTCGACAGCGTTTTATAAGGAAACGTTTTCCTGGATGCATGGATGGTAGAGTCAATTATTTTACGAATTTTCTCTACGCCAGTTTTTCCTCGTTATTTCAGAAATTATTGTTCTTTTCTGAGCTCGGTTCATAAAAGAGTGTGAAGGTTTAATTCAAATCGTTTCTTCTGTTTTAAATCGCGTAAATATCGGCAAAAAAAAACCAAATAATAATTTTTCATAGTAAAAACAAATTGAAAACCCATTACCGTTTATAAAAACAGACACTGTTAAAACACTGACAATAAAGCTGAACTCATTATGTAAAGTAAACCTTTTAGAAAGAATTTAAAAATTCGTTTCTACATCTGCTCGAGAACAACCAACGGTTACATTGTCAACTGATTTGTTCAGAAAATAAAAATGTGTTTTTTTAATTTTCGGCTGACTTTACAAACGGACCAGTACATACGTCCTGTTGACCTACCCATTAGTCAAATACACTCTTGAAACTGAATACTGTCGCTTCTAAAAACAAATCCATGTTTTTTTTGTGTTGTTATAATTTGAAGTGGGTTCTAGTAGTCTCTTTATTTACTATTTTTTTGTAGCCGAAATTATAATACGGACAAACTTTTAATGTAGATGCTTATGTGATTTGAATTTTTTTTGACACACCCTGTATGTAAGTACTGTTATTTTTCTATTTATAAAATATAAAGCTCGGTTCAGACGATGCAATTCATCGAAGCGATTTAGTTGCCTTAGCAGAATGTCTCCAATAACCAATGCAATCTCTTAACCATGAAGACTATACCAGGAGATCGAACTCCATGTATTCCAATTTCTGGTCATGATACAGGGCGCCACTTCAAATCTTCGGCAGAACAATAACAGCCAATCATAAAACTCGAGTTCAAGATGTTTTATTGGCTTTTATTCTTTGACAGTTCGCGGTTTGCGTGTGTGGTAAGTGAGGTTAGGTCATAGAAATGGAAAATATTGCGAACAAGAAATCCGTTTTTTGTCTTCGTTTTCAAAAATATCGAAAATTGTGATCGTCTTCGTCTTATATCACCAGCACTACCACTAATTTAACAATTTCAATTTTCTAGTTTTTAAAGTAATGTTTACTATTTACCTACTGTCAAATATAAAAAGTAAGGTTATTGTCGTGACAGTTTATAAATAATGCAAAATATACAATGAGCGACGCCACGGTGAAAAAACAAACTGCTTAGATAGACGATTTTGCGGACAGATTTTATCAATTTTCCCATATGAGTTCGATCTCCTTGTCTAGTCTCCATGCTCTCAACTGTCATTTCAGTTAATCACACTTGCGTCTAGTGCCACCGTTTAATTTTCTAGCCCGCGTGCACGCATGCGCATTTAAAGTCTTGTCATTTTGAATTTTTAGGTTAGAATAAATAGGAACTGATATTTGCTTTTGTTTCTAATAAATTTCATAATTTTCTTGGTTAAAACAGATCATTGGTTAATTTTTGAGGAAGGGAAGGAAAAATAATCATTCCATTCTCCCTGTCCTTTTTGTATAGCTTTTTCAATTATTTTCCTTGCCCTTCTCGATAAATTAGAAGGCAAACTGAAATGCGCATGCGTGCTAGAAAATTACACGGTGACACTAGACGCAAGTGTCAGAACCGGGCTTTACAAATTTTATAATCTTCTTCTTTTTTTTCTATATACGACTAGCTGTTTTAGAGCTAAAAATAGGAATAGAAGGCTTTGAAATTTGTATACGTGTCCAAGTTTTAATCGCCATCTTGTAGCTTGTTAGTATTTCTCTCGAAATGCAGTGAAAAGTGTTTTAAATTAATTAAATAAGTGATATTGTTATAATAAACTATAAGTTTTTATAATTGTGAGTGTTGAGAAATATAATTTTAAAAAGGTAAGACAAAATTTCGATTTATATAACTTATTTTGGTCATTGTTGAATCTATTAAATTTTACATGCTTAAACGGAATTTGGAAACTACAAATTTACCAATCATCAGATACCCTGTTGTCTTCCATACAAGCTATTATGAATAAATTGATCGTAAATTGAATACTTCAGCCTAACCTTACTTTCTAAAACATATTTGTATAGCGCGTTTGAAATATTTCTATTTTAATTGTATATAAACGGAGAGAACAAAATCTTAATTATTTTCAATATTTATTGGTGAAACGTTAGAGAATATATCTACATAAAACATTTAAACACTCCACTATTATATTAAACAACTTTATTTAAAACCCTTGTATAACTAAATCATTCAGTATTAAATATTAGAAAACTATTAGTTATTCATTTATCTGATTTTTTCTACGTACATCTCGATTTCTTACAATAGAAAGTATGGAAAATCAACAGGGTTTTGGAAATGATTCTATAGCGGCCCCAGTTTTATCCGCAATAATTGTGTCAACTTTCTTTCGATAAATCATATTAAAGTGTTTAAAATTAATTAAATAAGTGATATTGTTATGATAAAGTGTTAGTTTTTATAAGTGTGATAACTGAGAAATATAATTTTAAAAAGGTAAGGCAAAATTTTGATTTATAAAAGTTATTTCGGTCATGGTATAACCTAATTTTATATACCATTGAACAATTCAGAAACTACTTTCTGCTCTGGGTATTTTGTACAACAATATATATATTCGGAATAAATTAAAAACTTCACCTTAGTCAGTAATTTAATTGTACTCAATAAGCATCTTTATACAATGCCATAAGCTTGTTGTAGCAAACTTAATGTATATTGTTACATTTAAAAAAAAGGTAAAAAGCTTAATCGAACAGAATAAATACATCTTCATATTGTCTACTTTCATCGTTTCATTTATACAGTTAGCAATTCTACATAGTTTCACTTCTTTTCTATTACATAAAAGTATACTTACAGTTATCCCTATACATCAAACTTCATTTGACAATATTCCTTCCTCTCTGAATCCTATTTTGATTGTTAACTTGTCTTAATTAAGACTGTTTAAATACTATATATATATATACTTTGGTATTATTAGGAAATGGTATCGAGTTAATTTTTTACTTGCTACAAAGTAAGCATTACTGTTTTTTCGATATATGTTCAATTCATTCAATTCTTGTTAGAAATTCACTTTTGACTTCTTCAGAAAACATTTCTTTTGCCGTTGCACCGAACACTTCTGTAACATTAAATAGGTAATCATCTTTGCTGGAGTATATAATTTAAACAATTTTTATTATATAGAGGATATTTAGTGCGACAAGGAGGAAACAGCCTCACACATTATCTTAAATTGCAAAGCATGACTCATTGGAGATAGAAACTTCTGGGAGAATTTCTCCAAGGATTGTTAAGTATAATAAGGACTAGTAAACAGTGCAATCAAGAACACAAAAAGCTGAGGATTTGAAACCTTGACTGGCAGTACTGATCGAATAGTATTTTCAATTTTCAGTGCCAAATATAATTTCTTGATGTTAACCTTCTGTTTAACACAGAGGAATTTACTTTTAGTTGTCACTTGTTTGTTAGTCTATCATTCAACTTTTGAGCTTGAATACTTTGATAAACTTTTTGCTTTTTTATTTATTTCAGCTTGAATAAAAATATATTTTCTTGTTGTGTCTCATCTTCTCGCTCTCTTATTTTTAATACAGAGCGTTTGTAAACTACTTATGATCAAATTTTCAGAAAACGATTAAATTTACTTTTTCATTTTTCCTTTATTGGAGTTATCTACCCAGTACCATTTAACTGTTCCATCTGCACCTTCTTCTTCTTCCTGTATCTAAAATAAGTTTATATGAGCACTACAAGCTGAAGGTTCTCTAAGCACAAAGCAGTTTCACACTTCATGCAATTTTCAAGCATTAGATTATTATAAAATGGCACAATAGTTGGCACTCCAGAAGTATATTTCTGATACTATCTAAAAATTAGGTGAGTTAACTATTCCTATCCGTTTTAAGATGCTCTAGATATACACAATGTCCCAATTTAAGTCTATTGAGTGTATAGTAACCTCCTGTCTGTTGACCTTTACATCATAGAACCAGGACTTATATGGTAACTTCCCAACTATTTTATAATAATGCTTCCCTTTAAGCTTACATCATTCAATCTATTCCTCTCCGTATTCTTAGCCAACCAATCTGCTTCTTCATTGCTGTTGATGCCTGAATATGACTGGGTATCTAACCCAGTTTAATATTTTGATTTCATTAGGGAAATCCAGATTTCTTCTTCTATTTCAATTGCGTCTCGTGCTGCAAGCAAGGCAGCCAAGGCAGTCCTTTTCTATTTGATCCTATTCAATAGAGGTCCACATTCTTATTCTTTCTATTGTTATAATGAAGTAATTGGAATTTGTCACAAATACATAAAAGATAAGAGATATTTGGGTGTACGAAATTATATAAATTGGAGGAAAATAGATACTTTTTCTAGTCACCACGCCCTTCGTCAAACGGATCATCTTCAATTAGGTAAGTCCCAATTTTCTAACAAAAAAGAGCATCAGTTTATTTAATCGCGGTCAAAAGGACAATAGATGACATTTTGTAGAATCCTTTTTGGTAACATCATCCTTATATATAATGTTTGTATGCGAGGATTTTATTCTTAAACAGCAGGGATTTCATTGAAGAATATCTACACACAAACAGACAATTGTATAAAAATATCGGGTAACGTTTTATATTTGCACACGGGTCTATTCAAGATATTTTCTCGGGTGGTTCATTATCTAATTTTCTAGTCATAAAAATACAGTTAAGAAAACATGCCCGAGGTAGATTTTTTATACGAATACAGTCGGTAACGAATTTATATATAGAGAAGTCCAAAAATAAATATTAATAATTTGTGTAAGTTTTATGGCCAATTAAAGGCATGTTCGGTTTTTTATACATTAAAATGCACAAGCTCATGTGTTTTGGTTCTTTTCAGTATTCTGATATATTTATGCAAATTTTTTTTGGTAGTTGCTGTAATTATTGTGTAAGGGTGTAATAACTGATCTGAGGACTAATTTTAATTGAAACTGATTAAAGCTAATGAATTGAGCTTGACTTCTCGCCATATTGAAAAGGAATAAGGAACGTGTTGCCTCTATTGAAGTTGCTCCCCCTATAAAAAATATATTATCGGACATTGTTTTAAAAGAGTGTAATGGTGTAATCTGTCGAAAAATAGGAGCACAATAGGCAGAGAACAATGAAATATCACAATTTGGACAATAATTGTGTAATAAAAAAAAACGTTTGCCCTCGATCGAAAACGCTTTTCGAAAAGTTTAAACAAAGAAAAAAAGCAGTGGGAGTCTGCCATGCACATGTTAGTCCCTATTATATTATTATTATTCAATGGGAGATCACTGGTTTTTGTAACTGGAAAGGTATACTCGACTTTTAAAAAGATTTTCGACATAAAGAAACTCGAATATAAAAGAGAGTTTGGAGTTGGAGAGAAAACTTAGAAATAATTGCATTTTAACATTCTTCTTCCGGTCGGTAAAATGTGATACCCTTCTTTTATTTTCTTACTCTTTGGGGGACTCTCGAGACGTTTCCTTGTTTTATACTATTGTTTTTTTTATTGGTAAAGTAAGATAAGGCTCAACTTTCAAAAAAAAAGGGAATTATCTCTCTACATATATAAGTAACAAAATTTACGTACTTCAGAGTCTTTAGTATAAATTGATGCACTTTCTCTACGAGGGAAGGCAAAAAGTAAAAAGTGTTTATTGAGATATTTAGAGTTTTCGGTGATTATCTCCCTCATCTGACAAAATTTATTCGCTGATAATAATTCAGCCTACTTCCTTTGCGAATAAAACACCTTACATCACCTAAATATATAGGCAATACTTTATACAAGCTGGAAAACACCTATAAGTGAAAATAGATTTTTAATAATTAAAAATATATGATAAGGAACCGAAACCGTTCAGAAAGTGTCCGTATAAAGACACAGAGAACAGAATCCCCCAAGAAGAAGAAGTAAACGAGGATATGGATTTCACGGAAGTGAAGAAGATCCAAAAGGAACAGCGAAAAGAAGCCGCGCAAAGGAAAGAAATGATGGATCAGGCCACCAAAGAGAATCAGAAGACAAAAACACACCGACCACTACCCGTTATCCTCTCAGGAGTGTCAACGACTGGAGCTCCGTGAGCAAGGAAATACACAGACAGGGAATCCAAACGAGATACATCACAATACGAGAAAGACTCGGAGTAAAGATATCCTGCGTAGGACTAGAGTACTACAGGAACCTAAAGTATATCCATCGAACAAATAGAGTGACCCAAACAACGATAGATGCGTGATTGAAGTATGAACACCATGTTCCTTTGCAAATAAATATGCCTCCCTACGCTGGCCAATAGGATTTAACTGCAATCGGCCTCTATACAAGCTGCCTCTTCTGAGAGATCACGTGCACTATGCATGATACTGTTTTGGAACACTCCGTTGCTTGGATGGACAGAGTATAACCAGGTACCTGAGAGAAGCCAGAAAAGAAGTGGAGTGGTATACGTATGAGCCATGTGAAGAAAGAAAAGCATGGATTGTCATCCGAGGATTGAAGAAGACATCGAAGAAATGAAGGAGGAAATCGAGAAAGAAGGAGTACTTCGGATAGGGAAAATCAGCCAACTTCACTCCAGATTTGGTGAGAGGAAACCATTACCCATCTATACATGGTAGAGCTAGAAGTAGAAGATAAGGACAAAATAAGGAAAATTCAACACATACAGAACGTGAGGATCAGATGGGAAGAGCAAAGAAAAGGAAATGGGTCGCGACGCAGTGTTACAACTGCCGAGGATTCCACCATGAACAAACGACATTCAGCATATGAAGTGCGGAGGACTACACAGATCGAACGAATGCCCAAGACTGAAGAACAAGCAAAGTGCCAGGGAGAATACCCGGCGAACTACAGAGGATATCCACATGCCACATACAACTTGAAGACAAGGAAAACAGTCCCAAAAACAGCGAAGCCAGGAGTCAGCTACGCCCAAGCTGCAACCATCAAAACGACGACGACGACAACACCTACGAAGCAACAGCTTCTCGAGCAGGTGACGAAGCTATTATTAGGTCAGCTAATGGCCTAAAGTCACTTGTAAGAAATCTCAAGAAAAGAAGACCCACTTACGAGAAGTCTAGGTACATTCATAAAAATATGAGTCAGGATTTCAACCAGGACAGCAAAAATAAGTGGATCCACTCTATAAGGTCGCAGTTCGTTGGCTAAGGATTCGCTCCTTGTAGAGGCAGCGCTAAAACACACAACGGAAGACAAAAGTTAATGGACCATTGAAGAAATAACCACCGAGGTTACACAGTCAAGAAGAAGACCCCAGTCAGCAGCCATTTGGCTGAGGAAAAACGCGAACGTCGACGATGAGGATCCATCAGATAAGATGGGGGGTTGGTAGAAGTTCTCCCCAAAATGTATTGCGCTTAGAGCAATCTATTCTGGGAGGAACGGCGAAAAACGCGATGACGATGAGGACCCATCGGATGAGATGGGAGGTTGGTGGAAGTTTTTCCCTAGATGCATTGTGTTGAGAGCGAGCGCATTCTGGGAGGAACGGGCCCAACTTAATAAAAGTACTTTGATGAAAAAATGTCTTCAATATTTATATATACAATAAAAAATGTTGATCTAAATATGTAGCTCTCGGGTGATTTTTTGGTTTCCTGGTATCTTCCGATCTATTGAAATTTTCTCTTTTTAATTTCATTGAGTTCCTGGTGTATCTATTCAAACCGAAAATTATATCAAATTTCAACGGGCTTATTTTTTTCGAAAAAAACTAACTTTTTCCTTGACGCGAAATAATTTGAAAAGAATACAAACAATCGAAGAGGTGTTCCCACGCATTTAACAAAGAAGAACAGTTTCCACGGGATCTTTCTATTCTCGATTGAATGGTGGTTGTTTTTTGAACGCCAGAAGGAATTTGATATTCTTTTTCATTCATTGACCGAGAGGAATATAAAGAAAATATTATTAATGGAAGAAGGTATATTGCGCGCATAAAAGAAGTAATGTTTACCACAAGGATATATATTTTAGTTAATTTAATATAAATTTATTTTGGTGAGAAATTGAATTTTAAATAAAGTTTTAGAAAACCAAATTGAAATTTATAAAAGATGCCGAAAACAATAAAATAAATTTAAATTCAATCAGACTTCGATTGTTGAGTATATTTAAATGAAAACTCGATAGACCAGTCAGTTATAGACGAAATTTAATTCTTTGTATAAATAATTCTACAGTACGTGTGTATGTCACTGAACCCCTCCTAAACGGCTGGACCGATTTTGATGAAATTTTTTGCGTGTGTTCAAGTGGATTCGAGTATGGTTTAGATTCACAATTAGTCCCAGTAGGTGGCGCTTTAAGTTTCCATAGGGCCGAAAAATGCTCTTCTATTTTCAACTCTGTGGTTATGACCTTCTTCACTCTCGGATGATCCTGTACACAAAATATCATAGATACGATTCTCCCGATCGCTGCAATCGTGCAATCGTGTTCATACTGAACAACTTCTAAACGGTTGGTCCCATTTTGATGAAATTTTGTGTGTTTGAGTAAGTAACTGGATGGTTTAGATTCACAGTTAGTCCCAGTAGGTGGCGCTGCAATCGTGTTAATACTGAACTTCTCCTAAACTGATAGTCCGATTTTGTTGACTTTTGGTAAAGGAGTTTTTTTGGTACGATCATTTCCAAAAAACGCGTCAAATTCTCACAATGGGATTAATAATGGTACACACATATTAACGGAAACTCTGTTAATATTTATTCATTTATTCTTTAATAATAATATTCTTAAATATATATTTATTTATTCTTAAGTTATCATCGGCATGGCCACGGCTGGGTTATCCAGCCGTGGCCCAAGCGTGGTAATGAATGGCATGGCCAATGCTAGGTCAGATACCCAAGCTTGGATTATCATAGGCATGGCCAAGGCTGGGTTAAGCGACCTGGCCCTTGCATGGCCCTATACAGGTACGCCAGTACTGATCCAGGCTCGGCCCCTTTGTCAACTCTGGGGAACTCCTGCATGGGGAATGCGTTTTATCTTCAATATGAAATCCACCAATGAATATAAAAACACAGTTGGTGATTTGATGGATCTAGCGGTAAATAAAAAAACATGCCTATTCTCATTCAACATTAGATTTGTGATTAATAAAGCCTCAGTTATTTAAGAGGTTTTCATTAGGTGCAAGAATATTGGAATAAACTATTTAAAATTATTGTTCTGTCATTGTCATTTTTTTTTCTTTCGTCTGTCCGGACTATCATGATTTGGTGAATCTCAATTTGGGAACTTAATTATAAAAAATTGAAGAGAAGAATATCGACAATGAGAATACTAATAATATTATTTCAATTAAGTTTTCTCGCGTTTTCTGAAAAGAATTTTCGAACGAGTTCTCAGTCTGCGAGTGACAAGCCACCGAAGATATCAATTCCCAATTTTATATATATCTTCTTCTGATTCAATAAAGTCTCAACACCATATCGGCAACCCTTATAATACAAATAGAATATCACACTTCAGTAGCGCATCACATTACACACTATAAAAAAAAACAAATAATATTTAACGGCAAAAACTTCCCGGTACATACAGGGAGGTCCGCTACTATTACCTAATTCCATAATGATACTAGTGTCGGGCTTGCTCAATAATCATGGGATTAAGCCGAAAATTACAGTAGCTGACAACATTTCAATAGTGATTGTTATTCGAGTTAGTGTGACAGCAACCGGATATTTTTAGGGGTTCTTCTTTCTGTAACAATCGCCAACTAGGTAGTTTATTTTTAGACCAATGATACGGCTCGTTTAGAGGCAGGGACTGAACCAGTTTTGTTTTTAAGGGACGAATCCATCTTTTTTTATGTAAATATTCCTGTATTTAATGGTCCATATATTTCATAATGGTATAGGTATATAAGTGAATGATTGATTACTCTAGAGAGAGCTGATTGTTCGGCTATCGTTTCCCCAATTATCGCGACCCAATAATCAAACGGGGCTCTTCCAATAACCCCGTATAGGACCAGTTTTCTCACAAAGACACTAATAATGTGTCAAACGCAAGGCTAACGCTTTCGATGTATGACCGTTGGTTATCAACATCCCCACAAAGGAATCGGAATCGAGTTGACAAGCGATGCAGGTTGACTTGACGCGTCACAGTTGTCTGTCAATGTTGTACATATATACACGTCACTTGACGCCCGCTATTGTCGTCGTCATTGTTTCTGCCTACCTATATATATATATTCGTTGGTGACGGTAAATGAACGATACGCGCGTATTGAGAGGTAAAAATGTTTTTTAAAAGAGAATTTTGAAAAGTTTCTTTGGAATTGGAATTTTACAAAACATTAACTTGATAAGTGGGGGCGCGTGAGATATGGAAAAGCACAAAAGGTTCGTTTATTAAAACACAATAGATCGGTTGATAAGTAGGTAGGAGGAATTTATATATTTCGCTGATGGTTTCTAAGATGAATTCTTCTTCTTCTTAAAACTTGCCTCTTTGTCTTGCTTTTTCAACAGAAAGAACTTTTCTTATATAGACGCAGATCCGGAATTCACTTTTTCACTTATATAATAACAAATATACAAATATGATGCCTTTTGGCCTAATAGAATAATAAAATTAAATAAGAAATAAATTCACTTGAAACTAATTTTAATAAATCATTAAACGTTGGAATATTACATAAATATAAGTAGCGAGGTCGACAGGTACGGAGTCAAGTTCATCACGTATATAAACATTTAATAGTAAATAGTAAATAACATGGTACTGAACTTGAACCGTAATATAAATATAAAAGTGACAACACAATAAAAAAAATCAGTAATCAAGAGTAATCAATATTAATTCTAATTTACTTGTAGTCATTATGTTATCCAGTTAAACTATAAGTATGCTATAAAGAAGATACTCATATAGATTTAGTAATCTTAAGTAGTTGTAATGTATAATAGTAAAGTATGTTAATAAATAGATCTTATTCCAGTGCCAGAAGTAGTATTTTTATTCAAGTAAGATGACCCTCCTAGTGACCAGCAATATTACCAATTAAAGAGGCCTATCCACACCTATTCCCCAACATTACATACTGCTCCATTAAAGTTAAAAAGCTAAACAATGCCTCTGCATTCTTTCAATAAGGTCGTTGAAGTAGCCTTGATCGATTTGTCTCCAAAGTTGGGGTAAAAGCTGTCAAAATTCTTGGAATGGAGGTGGTTCATGGGAATTTATGGTTCTTTGTAGCTGATTCCAAGAATGCTCGATGGAATTGAGGATGGGCGATGAAAGTCCAAAGCGTCTTCGACTACTCTTGCACTATGCAGTTGAGCATTATCGTCTAATAAGAGGGAAAATATGGTCCAATATGGTAGAAATTCGGAGATTATATTTTAACATTTTGCGTGGTTTTCTCTGATATCAATTACAGCCAAACAACACCTCTGCATACTTTCAATAAGGTCCTTGAAGTAGCCTTGATCGATTTGTCTCCAAAGTTGAGATAAAAGCTGTCAAAATTCTTGGAGAGTCCGTGAAGTGGAGGTGGTTCATGGGAATTCATGGCTATTTGTAGCTGGTCCCAAGCATGCTCGATGGGATTGAGGTTGGGCGATGAAAGTCCAAAGCGTCTTCTACTTGTGCGCGGCAACATATATGTGTCTCGTCGGAGGGTGATGGACTCTCAGGTGGTACTGATTTCGCTACTTTGTGTGCGGAATAACTGGGATCTTGTGCTGATCGGTTCATGCGGCATGACGTCTTTAGTGGTAAGGGAGTAGCATTGGTCGCAAGTGCTTAAGTTAGTATGGACAGCAATATCTGGAAAGCAACTAGTATCCGAACTTAGCGATCTTAGTACGGCCAGCAAGCGTTTGAGGTGTCGGACTTCCAGGCACTAGTATCCGAGCTTAGCTTGTGTATGGACGAGGGAAACCGAATCCAACTGCCGTACTCAGTGACTGTGGACCGAGGGAAAGCAGGGGGTATGGTGGTCCCTGCCGCATGGGGATAAACGTGTGTAATGCTGAGGAATAGTATTCAGGAAGGAACCGAAAAGCCTCGAAAGCCACCCACTATACCGGGGGACGGGTCTGTGAGGTGAGGCTCACTGAACTTTAACGATCTTGCGCCTTTAATTTATTCATAGCGAGTGACGCCCTGTTATCATTCAATTGACGGTGTGGCTGATGGAGGAGGTGCTATGTTGGACTTAATCTGGCCTAGTTTTAGTACTGAACACGCGACTATGCCATACCCCGGATGGGTTGGTCGGGCAACCAGACGACTAGGAGCAAGCGTTTGAGGTGTCAAACCTCCTTTACCCCAAGGGTTGAGGGCATAAGTATCCGAGCTTTGCAGCTTTCGGATGTACAGTGCCCCGTCAACACACCCACTACGGCTTTGACAGTTTTCCTATCTTTGCTCATTAGGTCTGCCGTAAAAGTTGGCGAATGTCTTCTAATGAACTGTTTCACCTGTCTGTCCTGGTGAGGTTACTCACCATTCTAGAGATTTCTGTGCCACCCACTACCCTGTGATCATATTTATTGTCGACTTTGCGACGACGCAGAAGAGTTCCGGTCCAATGAATGGCATTGATGAGCCTTGTCTGCCCTTATGACCCTCGCGTCCTGGTACCTAGGCTACCATGACCTTGCAATGATCTCCAAGTGCGTTTAAGACACCTATGCAATCCCATACAAGTGAATACTTACCTCTCAGTACAGTCGTACTATCCAGTATATATATACGATTCGGCCCTGGATAAAACTTTAGGTATAGAAAACAGTTTAAAAGAATTCGGAAATGAATTCAGGAGCGTATAAGATTACGAAGATTAAAGTCCACTTTTATCCGAGCCTGCTGTCATTTCCAAAAGTTTCAACCCCTTTTTAACGCGATTAAATTAAAATTTTGCCACTCGATCAAATCGGGTAGGAAGAATGGGGGTGGGTGTGTCTGACACAATTCTATATAGTATCTTAAAAGTTAATTAAGATACGTCTGGTTGGTATACATGAAAGAACAAAAAAAAATAAAACAATTTCCGAGCCCGAAGACGGCAAGATACAAAAAACAATACCTAACCAATTACTAACGTTTCCAAAACCGTCACGGACAAAAAAAGAAAGCGCGCGGAAATCGTTGGGAGGAGCTGAGGAAAATCCACCGGAGCGCGAAAAGCTCGTATAGGGAGAGCGTTAAAACAATTTTCGAGCCACCTTTGATGCGGCAAAATAATTTGCCTCAAGTTACAGAAAATTTCACGGGTGCTGGACAACGTCTTTTCGTAGCCAACTGCGCGTTAACTCCAAACCTCCTCTCTCTCTCTCCCTCCCTTATCCTTCAACCTTCTATACTCCAAAACAATCAAGTAACTGATAACAAGAAACGGCAACCGTTTTTACCGACTTGCTTTCTCGTTCGTTTGTTTAGTCTGCGAGATAAAATTAATTTCCTGTCTTTTCAATGGAAGACGACATCATTTTCTTTTAAACAATGACACGACAGTTTCATCAGAAAAACAACAACAATTATTTTTCATTATTTACCGCTAAAATGGAATCGCAACAAAGCTGTAGTGAATCGATTATTCTATTCCTAAGCAAGTATACTAACAGTTGATGCAAATAATTAAACAAGTTTTAAAGGAAATACAGTGTGACTCAAAAAGTGTTTTATCATAATACGGGTAACAGTTTCTGATACCCGGAAATGGTGGAGATTTGGTGTAGGAGGGAAAGCCTAAGGGTGAACCCTGCAAAAAATGCGATCATTCCCTTTACTAGAAGAAGGAAGCTTGAGAAACTAAAACTCTCTTAGCCAGGAGGTCGAGTATCTGGGTATAATTCTGGACGCAAAGCTAACCTAGAACTCACACCTACATGACAAAACCAATAAAGGGAAGATGGCCCTAATCCACGGATGGTTCATTGGCTGTACACAGCTGAGGTGAGACCTATGGTTACCTATGGAGCCTAGTTTGGTGGCCAAAAACAGATCAGAGGAAAGCCGAACTGGAGCTATCAAAACTGTCTGTGCATAACGGGTGCGATGAGAGGCAAAAAGTTGAAGAAGTTACAGATCTACGATGTAACAGCGTACGTGTTTAAATCTAATACTGTTAATAAAGCATTACTTTGATATGTGCCTTTAATAAGCCCCATCTTAAAAGCTGCATAACGTTATAAATTGTTATTCGATATAAGTAACAATTGCAAAATAAGCAGACACGCACTAGATTGAAAGAATGTGTAGGCTGGCAACTGTTGCTTTGGGTTCAAATTAAACATTTGTCGAAGAAAGATGTGTCTTATTTAAAGAACGTCCACCCTAATTAAAAGGAACCTAAACCGAATCATTTAACATTTATTAGACAATATATTTACGATAACACAAATTTCTTTCTTCAGATCATTGATATCTGAGATCAGTGAAGTGATAATAAAGGCCGATTCCTTATAATGTTTATGCATTTGCTTTTTTTGTTTAATCAATTTTATCAACTGAAGAGAAAACCATTTCGGGTAATTAGATGTCTTAAACAACTTCATTGGTACATGATGTGGCCGTTGATGTCGCATCAGTTGAAATGACAACAAATTTTATGCTGTGGACTGGAATTCTATGGCTGGTTCTCTCGCATAAATAATAACTGTATTTCGTTAACAATTCAATAAACTTTAACGTCGAAAATACATACAGATGGAACGATGAATATAGACAAGCCTTTCAGTATGAAATAGTAATTATTAAAAGGATTTTACTCTTTTTCTTTGTGATTTTCAAAGCACTATTCACTTGAAATATAACTTTGCTTTGGGTTGAAACACTATGCAAAATTTAACTTATTATGTACGAAATAAAGGAATTAAATTAATTACTATGACTGTTAGTTATGTGGGATGTGTGCGAACTGCGATTTAGTATTTAATAATTATTTGATCGGGGTAGTAAACGTCGCTACATATTGAAACAATATGCTTACGTTTTATGTTGTTAAAATCAAAAATTAATTGTTAAATTCTCTTTAACAATTAATGTTTCGAGTTAAGATAACATGTTTTGATTTCTTTTGGCCATAACGCCTTTCAAAATAAAAATAAATTCGTAAATAAAACAAGATAAGATTCTTTAAATTGAAACAAAGTTATGGGCTTGAACACTCTCACCTATCGGCTGCTGTTTACTGACTGTCTGACGCTAGAATCAATACATGTGAATTATCAGAAAAGACCACATCCAAACGCAGGTTACCACGTTTTAAAATTGATTTTAGACAATTTATGTTAAAATATTAAAAATTTCCGACGAAACTAGGTATATTATTTTGCTTCCAACTGTATAAATATTTGTTGTGTAGCAAAAAAAAAATAATCCCTTCGATTTCCAAATAAAAAACTCATCAACATCGCCTTCTAGGATGTGTGTAGTTCGAGCACTGATGCGAAAAATTCGGTGGGATACACTCAAAGAAATGAAATGTATAATGAGATATCATTTCATAAAATCACCACAATACCCTTTTTACTCTTTATATTTAATATATGAATGGTGGGGTCATTCATTCGACCGGGGTTTATTGAATCGTATCTGATCATAATATAGAACTAAAAGTAGGATGATGTTTTCTACTGTTTATATAACAACGTTTAATCAGCCATATTGGATTTTGTTAGGCGTGTGAATTTATTGGATCTTATCTGATTTTTTTAAACTATGCAAAAAAAAAATTAAAAACTTAACGGCTATCACAAAGTTTTTCGGTACGTTCGTGGATGCAATACGGCGTAAACTTCTTCTTATAAGGACGACTCTCTCTAAAATCCTTTGATTAAATAACAAAAATGTATTTTGTGGAGAAAAAATGTAAAATTTCATAATAAAATACATTCCAATTAGTTGCCAACATACATAAACACCTTTGAAGTTTTTAATTCCAACGCTCATTTCTAAAAGTATAACAAGAAATTGTGTAAAAAGGTATATAGGTGTGCTTCAATTAACGGGGGTTGACTATATCACATTGACGTAGTTTAGTGTATAATTTCTTTTTTTTTTTTGCATATTTCCCTATTTTCCACCCGTTCCCGGTTTTCTGGTTAGAAAATACATCATGTTGATATCGATAAGACATTAGATTCGTTTGAGGCAATAAAACGCAGCAAGACTGTAAAAATTCGACAATTTGTAACACCCCTTTATTTTAAGGGGTTGATTCGGAAAGGGTACATTGTGGTTACCCTATATTTTTTTATTCTTTAAATAGCTCTGATGATAATATAAAACTGTCACCAACATAAAGATAACTGCACTCACTTAAAAAGAATAAATAATAAAAAAAGGGGATGTAAATCGATACCTATATATAGAAGATTTGTTTCTTTTTGGCATATTTGTGATGTTGGATGTGTTGTTTTGGAAGGTCTCTTTATATGGTGATTCTCCAGGTCCTTGGGAAGGTCATCTGACTTCAATGAAACTACTACTTCATGCATTGTTTTAATACGAACTAAGTGTAATTACTAAAACTACCATAAGTACCTATCATCTTAGATTCATCATCATCATGGCCGTTCGATCCCGAGGGATTATGGCTAGCTCAATAGAGCTGTGATTAATTCTATTGACGAGGTGGATTACTCCTCTTATATCAGAGCGACTATAATCTCTTATCTGTCCTGGCCTCATTTATTATAGTTCTCCATTTTCTTCTGTCACTGCATTTTGTTTTCCAGTCCCTGATTTTCAATGATTTTATGTCTTCCTCTACTTGATCCCACCATCTGCTTCGTGGTCTTCCTCTTGTTCTCATCTTCAATGGAACCCATGTTGTTATTCTTTTTAATATTTCTGTTGGTGTACTTCTCATAACGTGTCCCATCCTTGCTTTTATATATGGGGCTATATTCTATCCACCTGCTTCCTTTTCTATTTCTATGTGTCTTTTTAATCTTCTTTCTCCATCTCTTGTTATGGTTGTTTATAGTTGTTGTTTCGGGTTCGTAAATAATGACTGGTCTGATCAAAGTCTTATAGATTTGTATTTTTGTTTTTATGCTGATCAATTTAGATTTTAATATCATCTTAGATTACTTCATTATAATATAATCTGTAGAATAATAGAATATGTTGTCGTCTGCTTCTAAGCTTCTGGTCAAGTTCATTTTATTATTTACTATTGTATGTTATATAATTAAGTATGGTAAACATACGTGATGACCTTGACTCTCGATACGTGTCGACCTCGTGGGTTTTATCTATGTATTCTTTAACGCTTTAATGATTTATTAATAATAATAATAGTTTCAAGGGAATTTATTTTATATTTTATGTCAAAAAGCATCACATATGTGACATTTGTTTATTGAAAAAAAGTACAAATATTCGACGTTTCTCTCTTTTTTTGTGTCTGTTATAAAATTGATAATTTTGGATGTAGACATTGCCACTCGATTTTATTAATTGAAATTAAAATCATCACATTTATTATTCCATCATCCAATCATAATTCGAAATGTTTGTAAAGGAATTTATAAAATTTATTGAATAATTTGTATGTTCCCGCGATTGTTCAAGTGTCATATTATGGTGATTGTATTAATACTAAATAATTGTTTATTATACTATCAATAGGTTATTCGGGAATTGATTATTTATAGACGCGTCATCAAACAACGGGAATTTTTTTTATCCCAGTCCCATCAGTGATGATTAGTGGTCCATTACATATGGCAGTGGAAAGTGTTGCAGAAAGAACAAAATACAGACTAAGCAGAGAATGAATCATTAAGAAAATAATCCACCTCTTCACTTCTTAGAAATCAGAAAACCTGGGACATGCCACAAGATGGTATAATGAAAGAGTATATGGAATTAAGCAACAGGAAGGAAAGAATGCCATTCTATGGTACACAGACGGCTCAAAAGCAATAGAAGGAACTGGGATAGGAGTGTACGGGCCAGGAACCAAACATTCTGAATGTTTGGGAAAAACCCCGAGTATCTTTCAAGCGGATATTCACGCCATAAGAAAGTGTGCCCAGTTCAATATTGGTGAAAGATTTATAGAAGGAAAAAGATTATCATAATGTCGGATAGTCAAGCAGCCATTAAAGCATTAAGCTCATGTGTTATCAGTTCCAAAATGGTGTGGTCAGTCACCTTACTGTGGATTCCAGGACACACTGGGATAGAAGAAAATGAAATAGCAGATTAACTAACGAAGAGAGGGACTGGAACACCCTTTTGGGGACCGGAACCCTTTTGCGGTATCACCTCCAATGTAATATTGGAAGAAATAGGCAAAGCCGAAGAAAAGAGAAGATCTGACCATTGGAAAGATCTAGTAGGACTTAGACAATCAAAGATTCTTCTGGATGACTGCAACTTGTCGAAATCAAATGAATGCATAAAACTGCACTAAGAGTTTTAACAGGGATCCTAACGGGACATTGTCGCCTGAATGGGCACCTGAAAAAGCTCAAAATAGGGGAGGAAGAAGAATGTAGATTCTGCGGCATGGAAGAAGAAACCTCCATCCACATGCCAGAATCCTAGGGCACAACACCTATACTGTATCCATCGAACAAACAGAGCGACCCAAACAACGATAGATGCGTGATCACCATGCGCCTTTGCATATATTGGCCAAAATAAATATGCCTCCATGCGCTGGCCAATCGGATTTAACTGCAATCGGCCGGCCGAATTCATTGTCCATACAGAGTTGGAGAGATCACGTGCACTATGCATGATACTGTTTTGGAACACTCCGTTGCTTGGATGGACAGAGTATAGAAGATTACTGGAAAGAAGAGGAACATCTACATAAGTTAAAGACTGCAAATATCCTAAAATTCCTCCGGAAAATAGGATTAAAGGAGCTACTAGTCTTTTAGACTTTCCTCAGGAACTAAGTAAAAGTAAGGGGTTTCTCAGTGAATGTCACTCCAATATACATACAAGGCGTTGGCGAACATTTACACAATTGCAGGTAATGTGTTCCCTCGTCTCATCTGCATCTCCGGAGAATCTGCATGTTCCACTATCCACTTTGTCCATCTTACAAAGATTGTAATTAAGTGAGCAGTGTCCAAGAGAAATTGACGAAGCGTCTGTTTATTTCCTGTACTTATTTTCTTTTCCCATTTTCGGGCTTCTTCCACGACGGGGCTTTTTGGCTTCTTTTGCGTCAGGAATTAGATCGGATCGGGTTGCTCCGAGATGTTCCGCTGGATCGCAGGATTTTAAGGATTTAGCCTGAGTTAACCTATAGGAATTTTCCAAAGCGATCCTGCGTACATACAGACGTGGTGGAGGAAGGTCTAGCATTAGCATTACCTCTATGGCTAGGGTGATTCCCATGCAGGCTCTAGTTGTTGCACCTTTTGCATTTATTTTGCAGAATTTTCTGTGAAACAAAACAAAAACTTGTGCCTTATTTAATGCAACTACCGCTATAGGTTGTCATTTTGCAGACTCTTCGATCTGTAATGAGTGGTTAATTATTTAGGTTAAAATTTGTGCTTATTGTTGAATTATAGGTTATTAACTTTAGAATCAATGTATTTAATTATAATTATGAAATATATCCACCAAGCAGTTTGGTTATAAAGTGTTATTCGATATAAGTAACAATTGCAAAATAAAGCAGACACGCGCTAGATTGAAAGAATGTGTAGGCTGGCAATTGTTGCTTTTTGAGTTCAAATTAAAGATTTGTCGAAGAAAGATTTGTTTTATCCAAAGAACGTCAACCCTATAATTAAAAAGAAACTAAACCGAATAATTTAACATTATTAGAGATCTAAATTTAGTCAAAAATAAAACGACAAATTATATGAAAGAAAACCTAAAATGGATGTAAAAATAAAAATTATTTAATCATATTGACATCGATGCAATAATTCCTCTTTAATCGTATTATTTGTTTATAAAAAAAATTAACACTTTTTATTAGCCGCATACACAATTTGTTCAATAACATACTCTAAAAGGAATTTTTTTTCCAATATCAAATTAATCGTTTAGCATTCATTAACTTACCAAACAAATTCCTTTGTCATTAATAAGATATTTCAGTTCAAGATAAATCTATAATTTGACGCAAATTTTTCACGTTGTTTACATGATTATTTAACGCTTTATATTATTTTTCTGTATCACCACGTCAATTTAATTATCACTTTTATTCGATATATATTTCCTATATATATATAGGATAACTTCCCATATTTAAAACAGTTTGAAAGTGATATTTCAACCGATTATTGTATAATATACTAAAAAGTGAAAAAGTGCGATGAAATTGTTCATCCTTACCCTTGTGGTGGGAGCAGCAACTTTAATTCTATCCCATCCCTACGACGATAGAGAAAAACGTTCTCTCCTAACCGAAAGTGATACGAGTCTTACTGGAAGTGAAAAAATCTCCAAAAGATCAATCGAAGAACGACCGAAAAGATCTTTATATACGGCAAACGAAAATTTCCTAACCGGATTAGAAAAAATATCCAAAAGATCCGTCGACGATAGAGAAAAGCGAAGTCTTTTTACCCAACAAGAAACTGGTTTGACTGGAGTCGAAAGAATATCCAAACGAGACGTACACGTTGAAGAAGACGACGACTTAGCCACCTCCCCACAATTTTGGTTACCAAAGTTTGCTAGAAAAAACTTGAGGAACAAAAGATCCGAAGATAGCTTAGAAGCACAAGAATCCACTTTTGCTTTCCGTCCTAACTTCGCTAGAAGAGATTTTAGAAGAAACAAACGATCAGTAGATTTAGACGAAGAAGAAAATGAAAGAATTAAGAGAAATATCGGTTTCTTACCAGCATTTGCTAGAAAAGGTTTTAGAAGCAGAAGATCCGCAGATTTAGATGAAGATAATGAAAGAACTAAAAGAAATATTGGTTTTTTACCGGCTTTTGCTAGGAAAGGTTTTAGAAGTAGAAGATCTGCAGATTTAGATGAAGCAGATGAAGAAGATAATGAAAGAACTAAAAGAAATATTGGTTTTTTACCAGCTTTTGCTAGGAAAAGTTTCAGAAGTAGAAGATCTGCAGATTTAGATGAAGCAGATGAAGAAAATAATGAAAGAACTAAAAGGAATATTGGTTTTTTACCAGCTTTTGCTAGGAAAGGTTTTAGAAGTAGAAGATCCGCAGATTTAGATGAAGCAGATGAAGAAGATAATGAAAGAGTTAAAAGAAACATAGCATTCTTACCAGGTTTCGCTAGAAAAGGTTTTAGAACTTAAATTAATTGAGTACCTAATATCAAAACCAAAATAATAGAAGTATTTATTGTTAAGTATATTTGTTTATAGAACTGTGTATATTTTTTGTAGAACTTGTAAAATAATTGGGGGAATTTACGGTGTATGGATTTAAATAAATATTTATTCTGCAAAATTGTTTCTTTTTGGAAAAATCCACCTTTGAACTTGAAAAATCGTATACGTCACAAAAGTGAAAGACCTTTTCCCACGATTTTCAAAATTATAAACTATCAAAGTAAGTACTCAACTTTAAAGCGCTTTATCTCTTAAAATATATATATATATATATATATATATATATATATATATATATACATGCTGGCAAGAGACAAGAAAGTGTCTCTAATATGGGTACATGAAGGGATTGCAGGTAAAGAAATGACGTAGGATTCATATGGAAGGTAGGGAGCAGAAGGGTCAAATCCAAAAAGAAACACGAGACAAATGGAGACGGAAATGGTAAGAGTAGAGCAAGAGAGCATGAACGAAAATGCTAATCAAAAAATGGTTCGAATGTAAACATTCTAGTCTATAAAGGAATGGCAAGTGTTAGAAGAAGAGGAAATTTCAGACCATAAATATAATACTTTGAAGTACACAAGGGACTATCAAACAAACCAAGGCGAGGAGGCAAGTGTAGCAACAAAACAGACTGGGAAACATTTCAACTGCTAATGGGAAAAAAGAAAGAAGACGGAAATGACGACCTGGAATTTATAACAAGAAGTATTAGGGAGGCCTATAGAGAAAGCACCAGCACAAACAGGAGCGGAAACCAAAAAATGGCACCATATTGGTGGAGCTAGGAAATAGAAACAACCAGAAAGGAATGTATACAATTGAGGAGACAGATAATGAAGGAGAATAAGAAAGGCTCAACGACGGAGATTGGGGATCAAAGAAGGATAGAATATAAGCGTAAAAAAAGAGAGCTTCAAAAATTAATCAAAATAGCTAAAAGGAGGAAATGGAAAAATATAGTGGATGAAATGGAAGAAGACATTTGGGGGAATGGGTACACCATGGCTCTGGGACACTTCGGATACTACTTGAGCCAGGTACTCACGGGTCACGGCAATTTCAGTACCTACACAATGAGGATCGGGAAGAAGGTCTGCTGCGAGCAAGATGACGCCGAGCACACGCTCCATCTCTTGTAAGAGATGGACAGCGGAAAGGCTCAAGATGGAGACGGAGCTGGGGAGAGAACTTGAAACTGCGAATTTAATAGACACCATGGTCGAGTCAAAACGTATCTGAGACTGCATATACGTATATGTCACAGCCATCATAAGCAGGAAAGAGGAAAAGAAAGGATAAGCCAAGGAGGGAGATGAAGAAGAGAATAGAGGGATCCCTGACACTGTCGATGTTTCTTATAGGTGGTACCGGAGTACAGGGAGTGAGCAGTGGAGATAGGATGCAACGTGGTTCTAATGCTTTGCGTGCAGAGTATTAGAGGGGGATTGTGCTCGTTCTCGTGGAAAAATTCCACACTACCGGGGAAAGAAATAACAAGTACCCGGTGCCTGAGAGCAAAAGATAATGAAATGGTGGACCAGTTAGCTAACAATTTAAAAACTGGTGAAAAACTGCAAAGAATCCCCTAACAGACTGGCAAGAGACAACAAAGTGCCTCTAATATGGGTGACGGCACATAAGAAGGGAATTGCAGGTAATGAAATGGCGGACCAGTTAGCTAAAGAAGGCTCTAAAGGAGACTTCATAGGTCCGGAACCGTTTTGTGGAATTACAAAAGATTGTATAAGAGGAGAAATCGGGAACTGGCTAGATAGGGAACACCAACTCAAATGGAGCATCTCCATACAAAGAGTTTACAGAACAAGGTAGACAAGAAACTTTCAACCAGACTATTTTAACTGGGTAAGAGTCATTTGAAGACAATTACCGACCTGGTGACTGGACACTGCACCTTGAGGAAACATCTGTACAAAATGGGCAAAGTTAGTGTGGAAAATGTGAACTTGATCTGTTTCTGCGAAAACTTTCAAGAACTTAGGCGGAAGCACTTTGGAGAGAGGAATTAATACAACCTTTACAACTAAGTACTGAAAATCCTTCTAGTTAAACTAGTGGATTTTATAGAAGACACGAAGCTTCTGGAATAGAAGTAGATAACATGGGAAATGGTACAAAGATTCAGCTCAGCACAACTCGAACGAATTAATGAATACAAGCACTCAAGATTTTTGTATATTTTTCGACCTGAGGAATTTTTCATAACTACAAAGATGGATTGTGAACGGATGACGAAAACATTTTTTTTAAATTTATGTCCTGTGTATTTTTCCAACCGTAATAATAAAAGTAGGTAAATTTTATAAGTGTATTAATAACAGGACATGGCCCCATGACAAAATGACAAAAATATATAATCACAAAAAATTGTACGATCTTGCAAAGGATCATAGAAGCATGCAAAATGTTTATATGGGGAAATAAAATTTTAAACGCTTTCAATGCATCAATGATGTTAGCAGATCATGTTCAAACGTAAATAGTACAGTGGCGTACCTATTTAATATATCGATTTAAAAATTAAAAAAAAAACACAAAACTTTTATAACTAAAATTATTTCTTGATTCATTTGATGTTGAAGAAATCGATTCAAGGATAATATGTCCTGCTAAATGTTATTTTTGAAGTGAAAACTTTAGGGCGCGGTGAGCACTTTTTTGGGGGATTTTACGTTTTTATGCAACTCACAATACTTTTGGTTACGCAACACAATTAACACTGAAGCGAATATAGTGTTGTTGCATAAATCATTGTCGCGCTTTCCATATTTATACTGTGTATATATGTGTACTTTTTTTTGGTAAAAAATTTCATTTACGATTGGCTTACGATAAAATTTTTAAAAGGGATTCATATGTTGGTGTTTTCATTTCTGTCGGCAGTCCCATGACTGGACTCTACGTTTTTCTTCTTCTTCTTGTACGCACAACTAAAAAATAATGTAATCCTATGACATACAGGGTGTCTCAGTTGAGACAGACACATTTTAAGCGTATTTAATAAGATGAAAAACCTCACATCTTCAAATCAGAAGGTTATCAACTAGTTTCAGTTAATACCATCATCAGGGTATAAAGGAACAATATTGATGTTACAATTACTTGATTAAGATCTTCTGATGAGGTTATAAAATTAGAAAAATCATAGAGCAAAGTAGCTCACGTGGTCTCCACATATCACCTACTTAGATGTCATCACTCTGTATAGGTGATTTTAAAAGGATCCCCAATTAGTGTCTGATAATCTTAGATCATGAAATACAGGGTGTCCTAGTGGAAACTGAAAAATTTTTAAACGTGATAATAATGACGAATTTAAATATTTTTCTTGTTTGTTTTCAAACAATACATATGACTTACCTTTGCTCTTTTTTATTACAGATTTTATCGCTCTCGTTTCAGCTCAAGAAATGCGATATGCCTAAAGGTAGGAGATTGTTGTGACGAATAACAAAAATAGAAATAATTTTGGTAATAATAATTTAGGATGAAAAATTACAGTCGCAAAAAATTTTCATTTAATCATTTTTAGTGTTGGCAATTAATTTAGATTTTTCTTTATTTTTTTTTAAATATTAAAGTTTTAAAATAATTAATAATAATTTTTTTTAATTTAATAAATATATTTTCTATTTTTGTTATTTAAAAAGTATGCTTGAAATGTTTTTGCTATTTACAATTTTTTTCGTATAGGTTGTATTGCTTTTAATAATTTTTTAAATGTATTAAATATTGGAAACACCCCAGCAAGAGGACATTTTTATGTAGATTTTTTTTGTGTTTCTTATTTTTCAGGTGAATATTTTTTCAGCGTCTGTGAGCAAATCGGTCAATCATTAAACGTACAGTTCAGTTTCAGAAATATTTTAATAAACTTTTTTCTCAGATTTTAAGCTTGGATATTAAATATGAAAGTTAAATTTTATCAAATAATATTAAAGAAAATTAATTTTTACATTCAAATTAACACATATTTTAATTACCCCCAATTTTTTCCCTTGTTTAAAACATTTATTTAGTCAATCATTATTTATTAAACATTTTGTTAGAAAACCGCTTGCTCCAGACAACTCAGAAATTATAGTTTAGGTACAGCAAAACAAATAAGGATTTCTGGTGCAAAGTTCTGGAAGCCAATATAGGGCAACTATTTATCAAAAAAGGAATAATAAAAAAAATAAATTTTATCGAATAAAAAAAGAAAAATTACATAAAAATACCAATATCTTAAGATCTCAAATTTCTTTTCTAATTTGAAATATTTAATTAGTCTAGAATGTTATAGAATATAAAAAATAAATTCAATCAAATAATATAAAAAGAAAAATTCCTTAGAATATATCACACCTCTACTTTTTAACCAATAAGATGTCTTAATTTTGACTAGTTACCATGGTAACTAAAACAAATTATTCATTTCCGATTTTTAAATTTTCCAACTGACAGGACGCCCGGTATATACACTATTTTAATTAAAACCGAAGCCGTCCAGTATATGTAAAATTTTTTGTTGTAAGTAAATAAATTTTGCGTTTAATTCCATTACCACGATTAAGGTTGAAAAGTGTAGGTAGGAATTTGGATATAAATTGGTGAACAATTGATAGGAGAAAGGTTCGTCAATCTGCTCTCGACTTTCTGCCATTAGAAACCGAAATTATTGTGAAAAATTAGTGATTTATAATTTGTGTATTCCGGTGTTGAAGCTTTATTTAAAAAGGTGAATTGTATTTCAAATAAACTGTACATTCGAAACTTTCCGTACCGTCACTTAATTCTAAATTGTTAGATGTATTCTTTGGAAAATTTTCCGACCGGTTTTTTTTCTTTTGTTGTTGATTTCAAATTTTTTTTATTTTTTTCCTTTGTATAGCAATAAAGATTTGTGAACTGTAATTTGCTTCAGAATTTTATTACCGAGTGGAGTATATTAATTAACTGATATGGATGGTAAAAACTTGTTAGAAAACTGATAAGCCTGGAATGCTCCCTGGTAGATTCTAATTAATTTTCTGTACAGGAAAAGGGCATTTCCCGACATAATTTTCGTTTAAAAAAACGAACCATAACTTGTTCCATCTCCACTACCTGGAAAGGTGACGGTCTTATCCTTGAAATCCTCAAAAGTTCGAACCAGTCACTGGGGATTTCCATGTGCTTTTTCATATTCACAAGCCCCAAATTTTTGTCACATTCCATATAGGAACGGGGAATGTTATTCTTATTGATTCCAAAAATTTTGTTTTGTGTACGACGTAATGAATAGAGCGAAACATGGAATAGTTTTTGTTTTTTGGCCACCCGCTGAATCGCAAAATATGTGTAAATGTTTTGCTTTGTTATCCATAAAATTGGTAATAAAAATGGAATAGGAACGACAACACTTCATTTGACCCTTTCTTTGCAATTGTTTGGGGATATGTGTAAAAAATGGATTGGCCCGTAGACAACACGTGAATATTGAAACTGTTGTAATGGGTAGTTAATTATGTAGGTTTAAAATTTCATAAATTATAGATTATTAACTTAGTATCAATGTAGGTATTTAATTATAATTATGAAATATATCGACTAAGCAGTTTGATTATAATTTATTTATCGATATAAGTAACAATTGCAAAAATAAGAAGACACGCGCTAGATTGAAAGAATGTGTAGGCTGACAATTGTTGCTTTGGGTTTTTTTTCAGGGAGTTCAAATTAAACATATATCGAAGAAAGATATGTTTTATTTGAAGAACGTCAACCCTATTGCCTGTGCCTTACGTTTATGTACATTATTTTGTATCGTTAATTTGCGAATTTCTTCAGCATCTCTTTCAGAATTTAATGATTTTAATTTCGCCTGGAATTCGTCACTTGCTGAACATGTGTCTGTTCTTGGATAACCAAAGGATAAATTAAACTTCGTGTGAAAAATGAGCCTATACGTTACGTAAGAAAGTTTTCTTTAACACGTTGAGTACCACCAACGCTTAAGCCAGTTCCTTACGGATGTGCCGCAATGGGTAACTTTGGAACGGATTGACATAATTAGATGAAATGATTAATATAATGTCTACATATGACTTTGAGCCGTTATATAGGCCACTGGTACATTTTAATGAATATAATTTATAATGTACGTGTTCCCTACCCTTTCTGTATACCGTACTAATGATTCAAATCTTCTATTTTGTACTGCAGGTCGTCTCCTCTGTACTGGTACAAGAGTCATTAATCCAACAAAAAGTGAATTTTGCTCATCGTTTGAAGCCAAATTGTATGACTGTACAACTTCCACCATTTTACCGGTTTTCTTCCTCTTTTTCATAACATCGCCGTCATTTCTACACTCATCACTATTAGACGAAATTTTGCCTTTAACGTTCAAACACTCATAATAAACTAAACGATTAAAATAGAATATAAATTATTTTCCTTTTCCGTATCTTTTACCTTCACGCCGATATTGTAAATACGAATATTTATGAGATGGTCCTATACTCGGTCCATCCAAGCAACGGAGTGTTCCAAAACAGTATCATGCATAGTGCACGTGATCTCTCCTACTCTGTATGGACATTAAATTCCGCCGGCCGATTGCAGTTACATCCGATTGGTCAGCGCATGGAAGCATATTGATTTTAGCCAATAGATTCAAAGGCACATGGTGATCACGCATCTATCGTTGTTTGGGTCGCTCTGTTTGTTCGATGGATATAGTATAGTTATTATATCTATCATTCTATCGCTATTTCTAGACAAATGTGACATTCCTTGTTTTTTCCTTCATCCTTCATATGTTTTGTAAGCAGGAATTAAATTAAAATATTGTTAAAAACTTTTTTTTTTGAAATATTTGTTAAAATCCTTCACCTACGTCCTTGATATTATAACTACAAATATAATACGAGTTCGGTTTCATCGTATTCAGATAACGAGATACTTGTATAGGTTTCAGAATCGGGCTGTTTACAATTCCTCCTTTTCACTCTAGAGCCCTTGAGTGTCCACATTTGAAAAGTTCATCCTGGCCAAACCGATTTAGTTAGAGAGGGAGATGAAAAAGAGAATTTCACCCTTAAACCCTCCTACCATATCGTATCAGCGTTTAAAAAGTTGTCTTTTTCAACTGTTAAAGGTTAGCTTTTATAAAAATTTGTGAAGAAGGTAAGATATAGATGCTACTCGAGATCCTAAATCGGTTTAGTATAATATTATTACGGGGTCCATTTCGACTAGAAGTTTTTTTAGGTCGACTTAATTTTTTTTTTCTCTATTATAAAATGTATCGATCCCCTAATTAATTCGTGACACAAACATAAAAGAGAGAGCCCTCTCAATATATACACACACACACAGTATCACGAATCGTCAACAACCAACCAACCACCTCGTAACATACGTTGTATAATTAATTTTTGAAGGACCATCACAGAACCCGCCGACCGGTCACAACAATGATTGTAACAAACTTGTCACCGAACACAGAGGGCGCTCTCTCTCTCTTTTTCTCTATAATATTGTAATGTATTTTTAAGTAGCTCGAAATCTAGATAGCGGTAGTAGAAAGGGGGTTGGTATTAATGTCTGTCACTTGCAGATCGTTTACCCTATACCGACCGACTGTTATCAACGAGTACTCAAATTAATAAAATCTGCATTTAGAGTGTTTGGTTTTGATTTTTTTTACGTAAAAATTCTTGGGGAGTAAGATGGTGAATGCGTTACGAAAAGTGTGATCGGGCGAAGCGAACGAAAGTTGAGAGGGAGATAGAAAGAGAGAGAGTTACGCTTCGTAAGGAGCAAGAGAGAACAGTGCGAGCGCACATTTTCTTTCTCTCTGCCTCTCATAGCCAGTGCATAAAATAATGCATGAAATAGTGTACCAAACTTGGCAACGTCGCAATTTATGGGAAAGGAAAGATCGGGCTAAATGCATAATTTTACGCTGAATTCGATGGTACACAAAAATATTGGGTGTCCTATTAAAAAAAAGTAAACTTCATGTTGTCTCGCTTAGGAAGAACACCCAGTATATCTCAAAATGTGTATCGGCGCAAATACAACAACTTTTATTTGAAACATTTCTTTGTATTTTCCATCCAAAGTAAGTTATTGCACTTCCACACACTAATGGACCATAGAAAGGGATAGACTATGGAGAATAAGAATCAAAGGGAAATCCAGGAAAACGACATTAGTTAATGCGCACGCCCCTTCCGAGGATAAAGATGAAGACACCAAAGCAAAGTTCTATGAAGAACTGGAACAAATAGTCAATAAGATACCGAAATTTGATGTTAAAAGTGTACTAGGAGATATGAAAGTAAAAGTCGGACAAGAAGAAGAGTATATAAAAATAACGGAAGGAAAAAGTAGGCATGCACTCAATAATGATAATGGCTGGAGACTCATAGAATTTGCATTGGAAAATGAAATGAAAATCGTAAGCACGTCATTTGACCATGAAAATATCAATAAGGAAATCTGGTTATCTTCAAAACCAAATTGATCACGTCCTGGTAGAAATGAAACACTTAAAAAGGGTAACAGATGTACGAATTTATAGAGGAGTTGATGCGGATAGTGACTACTTCTTAGTAATTACAAAACTGAAACAAGATAAGCCACCTAGAATTGAACAAGATAATAAAAAACGGAAAAAAAATGAAGGACGAGGCCATTGTTAATCACTTCCAATAAGAAATTAATAGAGAATTAAATTTAAGACCAACTAGAAGGAGAATGGTTACAGATAGTAACTGTGATGAAAGATGTAACAAATAGGATGCTAGGGAGCCCCAAGGAAAAAAAAAAGATAAGTGATTTGATGAACAATGTAAAATAAATAAAACCAGACAAAAACTATTAAAAGAAAACACCGAAGAAAGTAGACTGCAGTATAAAAGAGAGATAAAAGAAGTTAAACAAATATGCAGAAAGAATAAAAGAACTTACTGAACTGAAAAAGAATTATAAAAATTAAGAAGGGAGAAATTTTTATCAAGAAATAAGGAAAGGGAAAGGCCAAAACCAATTAAAAAGCAAGAGGGATATCTAATAGGGGATAAGGAAGGAAAAATAAATAGATTTGCACAGTATTTTGAAGAATTACTAAATGAAGGCGAGGAAGAACTTAGTGAAAATAATAATAAAGCAGAGGAAGAAAATTGTGAAGAGGAAGATCTAGCATAACGGTTCTCAAAAAAAGAGGAGGTGACAGAAAGTTTAAAACATATGAAGAATAATAAGAGTGCAGGAGACAACAATATTCCAATAGAAATTTTAAAATATGGAGGCAGGCGAACAATTAACCGAGAGAATATGGCAGTTGTTGAAAGAAGTATGGCGAGAAGAAAAGATCCCTAAAAATTGGAACAAGACATGAATCATTCCAATCCAGACAAGAAGGTCCCAAAGAAGATTGTAATAACTATTTAGATGTAATATACAAAGTTCTGGGAAAAATACTTGAAAATCGATTAGACAAATACCACAAAGAAAATGTAGGAGAATACCATGGAGGTTTTAAAGCAGATAGATCGACAATAGACCAAATGTTCATTATGAAACAACTTTAGGAGAATGGTTAAGTGGAAGAATATTTTTGTTGTGTCCAGTACACAATAAAAATAAACTTCGCCCGTTATGTATGATTATTTTTTATTTGTATTTTTAATTTTTGAAAATAAAAGACGTTTATTATTATTATTATTATTATTATGCTTACGAACAAAATCTAAGTCTGCATATGCTATTCATCGATTATAGACAGGCCTATGATACTATCAAAAAAAGAAAAATTTATGAGGCAATGAGGAAGTTAAATATACCAGTTAAATTGAGAAGGCTAGTGGAAATGAGCATCCGAAAAACCGAGAGCAAAGTAACTTTGGAGGGCAGTACTTCTAACGAATTCAAGATAGAAACAGGTCTGAGACAAGAAGACCCATTATCCACAACCTTCTTTAACCTGGTTCAAGGTAAAGTGGTATAAAAACCCGAGGTTTAATTTATGGGAATAAACATCAATGTTTAGCAAATGCGGACGACAAAGTACTCATGGAAAGATCCAGGAAAGAACTTCTAAGCGTTTTTAAGCTTCTGGAAGAGAAGGCAAGAGAATGACATGGTCTAGTGATCAACGAGAAAAAAAATAGCTACAAAATAGAAAAAGTGGAACAAATCGAATATTTGGGAGTCACTATCACAAATAAAGGAGACGAAAAAAGATAAATAGAAAAAAGGTTAACGCAAGGCAGTAAAGCAGCAGTAATGGTATCAAAGATGTTAAATTCAAAAGAGATACCACGAATAGCTAAAATAAGAATGTACCAAACAATAATAAGACCGTCAGTGAAACTTGGACAATGAACAAAAAAGAGCAGAATAAACTAGAAATATGGGAACGTAAAATGTTCAGAAATATTTATGGTGGAATTAAATAAGATGGAATCTACAGAAGAAGAACAAACAAAGAACTATTAGAATTGTATATGCACCCATATAATTAAAGCACAGAGAGCGAGATGGTTGGGGCATATAGGTAGAATGACAGAAGATAGATGAGTAAAACGAATGCTAAAAGATGGAGAAGGTGGAGAAGTCAGTAGTTCGTTTGCGAGTTTGCTAGCGTTACGAGAACGGTGATTTATTGTAAATTTTTTGTATTTTCATTTCGTTCTTGAATTGTAAATTCATTTTAAAGTTTATATTTTGGGTGAATAATAACAAACAAATTATGGCAGGAAGTGACACAGACTCTGAATATGAAAGCGGTGCTCTTCAGGACCATCAATTAAGAAGATATTACTTACGGAAATTGTGCATAAAAAGTGTGTGTGACAACATATTCAAGACAAGATTTTAAACCAATCAACTGATATCTCGTACTAGTTGCTGGCGTCGAAGCGTCATATGCAACCTTCCTTTTCTCCCTCTACTAATACGCGGCATTCTACTCTCGACATTGGGACGCGTTTGATTCTCTGTCCTTTTCTTGACTCTCTCATTATCTTTCTCCTTGTTACTCTTCCGTATTTTGGCATCGCATTTCTGCAATTATTTACTTCTGCAAATTTTTAAAATGGGATCGAAAGAAGTTTTACTTCACTAGTGTGTTAAAACACACTCATACATACACATATTTTAATAATATTGGTTTGTGAGAAAAAAATGCAGAGGATTAGTTGTTTCTTTTTCGGAAAACGTCGATAATTAGATACTGTTAGTTTCAATTTTATATATTTTACTGTAGGTACTTTTCACAATATAAATTAAATTTTTTTTTAGGTTTTTTATTCATCAGGTTTATCAGTAGAAGTAGTAGTAGTAGTAATATCAGTTACTGGTAATATTCCGCTATCATAATCTAAAAAAGAAAATTTTAACGGTAAATCTAGTGTATCCAAAAATCTAGAGCATCTGCTCGTCTTCTTTACCGACTTTTTCCTTTGATTTGTGTTAAGATTCACTAAAAACCCATGAAATTCCTCAGTATCCTTGGATTAAAATAGGAATAGATTTTGCTTTTATCAACCATAACGACTATCTTATCCTAGTAGATTACTATTCAAAATATATCAAAAGAAGACTTCTAAATGAAAGTAGCTGAGTACAGATAAAAACAGCTCAATATAAAAGGAAAACAGCGAGGGTCTAGAAGAAGATCCGGTAGGGACTGATCCTGATGTAGTTAAAACGAGAAGGGGACGATCCATTAAAAATCCATTGATTAAGAGGGACTTGTTATGTAATGCTTAGATATTGTGATTAGAATAATGAATAAAGTTAGTTGTCGAATAATACTTGTCAATTTGCACATGTCTAATAAAGAAAAAAGTCGGCAAGGAAGACGAACACGTACTTCAATTTCCGCAGTTGATTTTGGTAACATTAAACAATGAAACTTACGATTTCTGTCGCTTCCATCACATCTGTGCTGTATAATAGGTATGAGTATAGATAAAAGTAAAATGATTACGATCAAAGCATGAATGGCTATCAGTATTATGACGGTTTTTTCTCGAGCCGACTCTTTACCAGCTTCAATCACTTCTTCGGGATCATCTAGATATGGAGTTATCGAAGCATAATCATCTTCAGAAGGAGCTACAGCTCTAATTACTATGCCCTGTGTACGGTTTAAGTTTTCTGTCATTTCGAAAATGTCAAATAACGTATCTACCAGAGAAAAAAAATGTAAACAATCTTAAAACTCACGTCATATTTTGTGTCACAAGTGACGTCATCGCGCGCCATATTGTCAGCTGATCAAGGACAATCTTCAGAAAGATGGATGGAAATAGCATTTTTTACTGATTTAAATATAAATCGAGAACAAAAAAAGTTCATTGGTTTTGGCAAATTTGTGTACCTGCTAGTGTTAGCAATAATAAAACACCTGCAATAATTTTATGTTCTCAATGGTAGACATTAACTGTCATTCTTGTCATAAAAACCACTTTCTGTATAGGTCACACTGACCTTGAACTGAACTCCTCTATTCGGGAGATGTAATGTCAACATTGACAGGTCCTCTAGATTTTTTAAGGAGTTCTAGGAGTGAAAGCATGGGTTCTTGTAAACTTTGGTACCTATGGATACTAGATGAGGAGCACAAGTTCTATTTGTACCAAAGCTGTTGAAAACTTTAATCTTTATCGTTTTTCGAGCAATACAAAAGGTATATTAGCGACGCCAGTGGTGAAAAAAAGCGATTTTAGTGGGCAGTCAATTATCCTGTTTAAGCTCCTTATCTATACACTCATGACTAAAAGTTTGGATAAAAATTAAAAGAAAAAAAGTCAGTTCAAATATTTAACATTTATTTTCTTGTTTCGTATACACAGTTTTTTATTTCTCTCAAAAAATGAAAGACACAATTAAAATACCGCTATAGTTTTGTATATTTATATATATTACACAAATAATAATAATGATAGTAATAATTTTTTTTCTATCTAGTAATAATTTCACACTAAATCTCACGATATATTTTACCTATACACAATTATTTACAAAAAGTTTAGTAATATATTACATAAATTAGTACGTTTTTAAAATAAAAATAAATTTTTCCAATTTTTATTAAAGCATTTCCTAAAAAATCTTCAAAATGTAATGATGACATTAAATACCAACACAGATTGGAATATTAGGAGAATTTCGATTTTTAGTTTTGACATATTTCATACGGTCTATATACAACATAAATAATTATGTATTCATAGCCGAACGGTATAGAGGTTTGGATGCCGAAAATAATGAATTGTAGGTATAGGGTTCGAATCTTGGACACGGTGATAATTTTTTTTATTTGTTATATTGTTACATGTGTATATGAATAATCCGTAAACACACCTTATAGTAAATTGAACTAAAAAGTAGAAAATTATTTTTTATTGCAACTAAAAACGTGGGGCGCATCCGACAGTTCTATAAAAATGTTAAAAGTAGCTATCAATAAAAAATTATTTTAATCCATTGACATAATAAGTAATAAATTAAAACAAAAAATGCCCCCCAAGTTTTTATTCGGAGGAAAAATTATTTTTTAATTTTTAATTTGATTAAAAAAAATATTTCATTTATTTTTATTTTGGTCTATAAATGGTACCGGGTGTTTGAATAAAAGAGGTGAGAGGTTGTATCTCAGAAGGTTTTGACGATACAATTTCCGGAACCTCGTTGAATAAATTTGAACATAAATCCAATATTTGTACCTTCCTAACTATTGTTGATCAGTTTATATCCTCAGTTAATTAAAACTGAATTTTTGCTTTAGTTCCAGGAAAACTGTTAGTTTGTAAGTCACCAAATCAAAGCCGGCTCTGTCGCTCAATTATTAATTTTGGCGAACGCGCTTTCTAGAACATTCTAGGAAGGTCGTTTTGTTTACGCATATGAGGAGCGTGGAAAATTCAAGAATTTTCCAGAATTGATAAGAACTATATATTCGCGAGTGAATGAAAGGGTGAATCATTTAAGAAAAATAGTCTAATATTCAAGTGAAAAAAATAATTTAGAAATATTATACCGAGTGTATTAAGTAAAGTGTGTATATAAATCAAGTTTGATACAGTGTGCGTTTCTATAAATAAATCAAAAGTAATTAGCCATAGAAGTGTGTATAATTTTATCCAACCCGTAAAAACTATAAAAATAAATTTTGAAAAAACATTACAGTATCGTGAAATGTTCCACAACATAAAAAAAGGAACAAATCAAAAGCTAGACTAAAATTGTAAATAGTCTAAAAATTTTAATAAAATATTTCTCTTTCGACGGAGTTGGAAGTTGCAGATATATATATATATATATACATGGGAACAATTAAAATCGACGGGAGTTTTAGGAGGAGTTCACGGTCGAACAATCAAATCAAAATTTAATTATAAAATACATATGAATCAAGTCTCATCCCTAGCTTTTCATTGGAAAAGGGCGACCCTGTCTGTGTGTGTGTGTGTATTGAATTGAATACATGAAGCCAGTTATTAGGCCTCTATTGTTAGCCTGTAGCTACCAGATCGTATAAATTATATTGTAAACACAGTGGCGTGTGCTCGATTCAATTGTTGGAATTAAACTGTGGTAATTTTACCCTCATTTGCCACTGTCTGGAGATTTATTAATATACCCTCCTATACGTTAAAAAATACAGGGGTGGATTCTTCAATATACCAATAAATATACGTTGATATAATATACACTGTATATATAGATATGACAGATGATGAAGTTTTGTGTTAATTGTTTGAAAAAAAAAAGAAGAATTATATAGATTTGACAGATGATGAAGTTTTATGTTAATTATTAAAAAAAAAGAAGAATTGTGTAGATATATAACAGATGATGAAGTTTTGTGTTAATTATTTAAAAAAAAAGAAGAATTGTATAGATCTATGTCATATGATGAAGTTTTATGTTAATTATTAAAAAAAAAGAAGAATTGTGTAGATATATAACAGATGATGAAGTTTTGTGTTAATTATTTAAAAAAAAAAGAAGAAGAATTGTGTAGATATATAACAGATGATGAAGTTTTGTGTTAATTATTTTAAAAAAAAGAAGAAGATATGACAGATGATTAAGTTTTGTATTAATTATTATTTAAAAAAAAAGAATTGTATAGATATGACAGATGATGAAGTTTTGTGTTAATTATTTAAAAAGAAGAAAAATTGTATAGATCTATGACAGATGATGGAGTTTTGTGTTAATTATTAAAAAAAAGATGAAGGCAATTCCAAATGTTAACACATGTCAAAATTTAGGATGAACCAATTTAAAAATTTAAAAAAAGAAGGGTTATATAAAAAATAATTGAGAGGCGTTGCGATATAAATAAATGGAATGAATTTTGAAAAATTATGATAAAAGTCACAAAAATTTTAAATCAACGTATAAAAATCAAACAAATTAACTAAAATAATAAAATAGTAGAATCAATTTCAGAAGTCTTTATAGTATGAAGATTTAAAATTGTAACAAGAAGAAGAAATTATCGAGGGAAGTAACTTTCAATTTATTCAAATTAGGAAAAATTCTAGAGTTATCAAAAAATTTACAATAGTGAGGAAATAGACATAGACAGAAATTCAATAATATTTTGGAAATTTAAAAAATTCCAAATCAAAAATTGGAATATAATAATAATAACTGAAAAACAATAATAGGTCTTCATACATAATTAAATAGATAATTTTATATCGTACTAATATAATTGAGTTTAAAAAAAATTTCTAGGCAATTTTTATTAAAATAAAAGGAACTGTTTTGAACCAGGACATGCGAAAAGTTTTGGCTGGGACATATTAGAATAAAAAAAATGTTTACAAAATTTAAATCAGTATAATTGGCGCCCAACGTGGGGCATTAAAATCAATATAATTGGCGCTCAACGTGGAGCATTAAAATCAATATAATATATACATATTTAATGTCATCATTCTTGAGATTTATTTCTTATTAAAAATAAAAAAAATAATATAAATCTGTAATTTCATTCACTACTATTTAATAGTCATTTAAAAGTTTTCATGTTAAGTACCAATTAGAAAAGCTAAACTAAGTTCGGCTCAGTAGTTTCCAAAAAAAAATAAAATCAATTTCTATTATACAGGGCGTCCTAGCAGTTGGTAGAAAATTTGTTTACGAACTATAGGCATTAAGATTTAGAAATTAAGTTCAATTGTTTTGCATATTTATTTATTTATGTGTGGCTGCGGATACTAAGTCCATTCACCAGCTTAACATTCTACTAAAGGATGTGCTTATTTTCCAAAGTACATTTTTTTTAACTATTCTAGTTACATTTTTTTGTATAATTTTTTTTCAACTATATTTTTTGATTAAAACTTTCTTTTTTTTTAATTTATTTATTTCACTTTTATTTATTTATTTCACTAATAAATTAGGGCTCGGTATTTTTAAAATTTTTTCGATTAGTCTTTTGGCGGCGTCCATTAATTACGTGAAGTGTTCAAGGGGGGGGGATATAGCCGAATCTTACCAAATCTCAATTGGGGGAGAGGGGGGGTCTTGGCAAATATCACGTAATTTTTTTCTAGGAAAAAACGACGTAAAATTGCGTCAAAGTTAAGTTACATTAAAATAAAAAACGTGTATTTATGATCTAATTTTATCACTGTGATTTTAGATTTAGGTCTTAAATTAATCAAGCAAATTGTTTTTTTTATAAATCCAATGCTTTTACACCCAAAATATAAATTTTGAAAATCACACGTAACATTAGGGGAGGGGGGGGGGGTCGAGAAAAATCTTACTACATCTCACCAAGGGGGGAGGGGGGTCATCCTAAATAATACCTCACGTAACTAATGGACGCTCTCTTTGTTATTTTATTCGAATATTCCATTTAGTCGTATTTTTAAAGAAAAGCCCCTAAATCATATCCCAACTTTCTCCCGAGACACCCTGTATATCAGAAAAAAATATTCATGCCTTAACTTCATATAAACACCTAATGGAAAAAAAACAATTATATACAAAAATTGGTAAAAAATGTACAAAAAAAAATCTTACTTATTTATATACTCGAAACCCCTGCAGTCGAACAATCGAGGCTATTCCGAGTAACTGGTTTTGTCCGAACCCGTATTGGAGCCTGGAGAAGAAGCGGTGGTGCTTTCGTTCTTATACAAATCAGGAACCGGACCAATCAGCGATAAATAATCCGTCGGTGGACGAATTACCGTCGGTAAATATCCCGTACCGGCATAAGGAGCCGATAAAAATCGCCTAGAAGGACTATATCGGTGGAAATTTGTCGGAGGACCGAGCGGAGAAAAAGCCGAAGGAGTCGATAGATCATCGTGCGAACCGCTCACCATTAATTCCATAGCTTGAAGTACGTCTCCTTTACACCTTTGTAATATGGCTTCAACGTCAGATCTTCTTCTACCCGGAAATACTCTCATAAGAACGTCTATCGGGCTCCTTTGAGCATACGGGGATTGATACTGAGGAGGAAATTGTCCGAAAGGATGTTGGTACGGCATAAAATTAGATGCTTGTTGGTGAGGTGGTGTTTCGGGACTGGATGGTTTTTCTCTTTTTACCGATAAATTTTCAGGTGCTTCCGTTTGAGTGTCTTCTTCTACATCCAGATCGGGATCCGGACTTGTTACGGGATCCGGAGATGGAGGAGCCGGTGGAGGGTTTAACGGGGAGTTTCGCTTGATTTCTTCTTGGTCCGAATCGGATTCTTCTAGGTGGCAGTCTTCGACGTTGATTCTCGGCCTTTTGGAAACTAAAACAAAATAAAAAAAAATGTCTTTATGTTTGATTATGTCGATGGTTTGTGAATTTAAGAACCTACGCTCGAAATGCAATGCAAATAACGAGTTATTACCAAATATTAGAAGTCGTTGGTAGAAACAAACAGAGGTACTGAATCTAGGATAAATATTACAAGACAAATACCTAAAGAGATTTCTATTATTGTCTAACTAACGAATATTGATGTAGAAACAATAGGTGGGTGTGTGTAGGATTTGAGAGAGAAATAAACTTGAGCAAGAGGGAAAATTAATTGTACCAAATATTTTTTCTCTCTCTCTCTCTCTCTCTCTGGACTGAATTCGAATGAAAATTACAAATAAAAAAAAATCGACGGCTGTGGCCTCTCTCTGAAACAGAAAATAAAATGTCGAGTATCCCCACTGTGTATTGAAAAAAAATTAACTTCGTAGTTTTTGGTCTTTTATAATCTGTTCATTTTTTTTTGAATGGAGGCCTTTTCAAAAGGGCCGTTATGAAATTTTCCGTGAAAACAAATCACTTCGAGTGCGGTCAGTCCGAGATTTAATTTTTATAAAACAGTTTACATTCCCGTTCGACTTCATTAAAAACTCTTTTGAAAAATGAGAACAATTTGTATTTTAAGTTTGTGCTCGAGTGCGCGCTCGAGAACTGGAAACGACCACCACCCCATTGGGTTAAACCTTTTTTCTTTTTTAAAGGAGTTCAATATACGTAATATGTTATTGTTTGATATAGTCCAAGAAAATAGTCCTTTAAATAAGATATAAAATATGTAGAAACACTGGTATACAACTGACGTAGGATTTCCAAGGTGCTCTAGTTTTTCAATATTTTTGATCACGCAACACCTTTAAGGGATGAAAAATTCTGGCGACCCCCTTGGGTCATAGACTACATTTATGATCTTCTCTATTTTGGTACCTATATTCATTATTAAGACCTACATTCTGTAAGAAGCCGCAAAAGATTTGAAAGTAAGTACCTGGTTAGGTTAGGTTAGGTTAGGCTGCATGCGGCTAAAGATAAAGTCAAAGCATTTCATGCAAAATTTCATTTGTGGTCAACCTCTCTGCAAAACAATATATTTGAGTCTTTTTCATGTTGTCAGAAAACTGTTGAAGATAATGCAACAGACCAATCGCAATCCATACATTCCTTGCATGATACAGAGCTTGCATAATTTGCAGGAGAGACTATTAACATACTTTCCAGACTTACACTCTGAAGCTGACAATGGGCGTATATGGATTCTAAACCTTTTCTTGGATAAGTCAATAGAACTGGCTGATGTCACCACAAATATGAGAGACAATCTTATAGATTTAGCAGCTAACGGCATGCTTGAAATGGAACTTTATTCGCAAAGTGTTGACGTGTTTTGGATGAAAAGAAAACATGACTACCCAGAACTGGCAAGTGGAGCTCTAAAATTATTAGTGCCATTCGCCACTTCATACCTATGTGAACTGACATTCTCTTCAAGAGAAACAGACTCCAATTAAAAAATGATTTGATTATTAACATTTCAAAAACAGCAACACGATTTGACAAACTTTTGAAAAATAAACAAGCCCATCATTCTCACTGAAATTGTGTTTTAATTGTAGTGTAGAACCTTGCCTTTTTCCTTTTGCCGGCGACTCCTCGAGTAAGGCTTCGTGACCTCCCCAAGGGTCGCGACCCACAGATTGAAAAACACTGTTATAGACAACCAAGATGGAAATAGAAGGAGCTTTTGACAATACTCCTCATGAGGCTGTCAAAAGAGCATTAAATAGAAGAGGTGTAGACAGCACAACATCCAAATGGATCTCAGAAGTGCTCACCGATAGAATAGCAGAGACGAGGACGAGCAAAGACATTGTCTCCGTCTGTACAACCGGAGGATGTCCACAGGGAGGAGTAGCATCCCCATTAATGTGGACGAACTCCTGTGTGGTTTGACTGACCTCGGAATATTCTGCCATCCTGCCAAGGCAAGTCCCCGCCAAAACCATCTTAATAGCCTTCACTAAGAGAAGAAAACTCAATCTCAAAACCATTAAACTTGTTGGGAACGAGGTTGAATGGAGACAAGAAGTCAAGTATCTAGGTTTGACTCTAGACTGTGGAACAGGCTCAAAGCAAAAATGGCACTAATGGTGTCTAGCAGGGAGAAATTGAAATTGTAGCCCAAAAATCCTGAGCAGGATGTACACTTCTATAGTGAGACCAATTATCACTTATGGAGCCATTGAATGGAATAGTAGAACTAGCCTATTGACAACGAGGGAAAACCTCTCCAAAATTCAAAGACGAGTCTGTACAGGAGCAATGAGAACATACCCAACGGCAGCCACTTCATATGATGGTGGTGGAAAGTGTTGCAGAACGAACAAGAATCATTCAAAAAAATCACCTCCTCACTTCTTAGAAATCAGAAAACCTGGGACATGCCACAAGATTGTATAATGAAAAAGTATAGAATGGGATCCAAATACTATTATCAGATTTGGAAAGAATGCCATTCAATGGTACACAGTGGGCTCAAAAGCGATAGAAAGAACTGGGATAGGAGTGGGCCTGGAACCAAACACTATGAAAGCTTGGGAAAAACCCCAAGTAACTTTCAAGTCATAAGAAAGTGTGTCCAGTTCAAAATTGATAAAGGATATACAAGGTAAAGGATTATCATAATGTCGGATAGTCAAGCAGCCATTAAAGCACTGAGCTCTTGTGCAATCAGTTCCAAAATGGTGTGGCAAACTCAATGAATTGGGCGAGCAACTTACTGTGGATTCCGGGACACACTGGAATAGAAGGAAATGAAATAGCAAAAAGGGGATCTGATACACCCTTTTGGGGGCCGAAACCCGAAGAAAAGAGAAGATCTGACCATTGGAAAGATCTAGTAGGATTTAGACAATCAAAAATTCTTCTGGGTGACTACAACTTGTTGAGGTCAAAGTAAAACTGTACTAAGAGTTTTAACAGGAATCCTAACGGGACATTGTCGCCAAAAGGGGCATCTGAAAAAGCTCAAAATAGTGGAGGAAGAAGAATGAAGATTCTGTGGAATGGAAGAAGAAACCTCCATTCACATATTTGCAAATTGCACAGCAATTCAGAATTCCAGGGCACAACACCTTGGAGATTACTGGATAGAAGTTGAAGACTGCAGATATCCTAAAATCCTCCGGGAAATGGGATTAAAGGAGCTATTAGTTATTTAGAATTTCCTCAAAAACAATAGGTACAATAGATCTTTTAGATCTCAGTGAATGTCACCCTAACATACATGTAAAAACAAAAAAAACAATTTATTCGCAAGCGATGTAAAAATTTTTTTTAATCAAATGAAAATACGTCGACTGGTTGGCGTCGGGACGCCTCGCTAGAAATAAGACGTCAAACGCAACACTCGCCAAGAGCGTCTTCCAAAACAGTTAATTTTTTTTATACGTTTCCAAACCTACCTATATCTATTTCTAACAAATGAATCGATATATACAGAGTGTAAAACAATTTAAAATTTTTGACGATAATTTTTGTTTTATTAAAATAAGATACGAAAAAAGTTTCCCCTCGCTATTAAAAAAGAAAAAAAAAAAAAGAAATGCTCTGGTAATTAAAACGCAATAAAACCAAGAAAATAATTCAATATCGAATAATCGAGAGAGAGTTTAAAGTTAATCTTCTCTCCATTGTTGGGAATTTACGAGGTTCTTCTCAGTTATATTATCATCTCTCATTAAAAAGTTTCCGACTTTCTCGATCTATTGTTACTGACATCTTTAATTTAGAGCCGGCTAATCGTTCTTTACGAACTTAACATTTCTATAACTTCCCTAAATTAATATAATAATATTTTTACGTAGGTAGGTAGCGGTTAATTCTTCGTGTCCCTCTATAAATCTAATAAATTTCGATTCAATGGTAAAATTCTATCAGTATATATATATATATATATATATATATATATATTCCTGCGGTTCTAACACGACAAACTGTTATAACATGTCTCTAGCAGTAGCCTATATATATTCTGACATATTATGTGCAAAGACAAAGCAGCTATCGTTGAAAACCTCTTAAACAATAGCAAGGCAACTTGAATAATATCTACACAAGGGTAACTAGATTTATAACGTCTACCCTTGACGGTGAGGGCGTTACAACCAAAATCTGTATCTGTAATATTGATAATAATAATGATAATATTAAAAATCTTTCTCAGGTAAATGCTATAAGTAGTTACCAGATACTTTTGAAAATAGATACTTTTGTTATCCTCTTGAACGTTGAAGCGGGTGTTTTGATGTCCGCACTTCTCTTTAACACAGATAAAAAGTAAAAAGAATTTCAATAAACAAACACAGTTCTTTCATTTCTTCTTTGGAAAAGGTAATTGTACACCGAGAGATATATATATAGAGAATCTCTCTCTCTTAGTGACTTGTAGCACGAAATTCAATAGGTAGGGGATTTTTAAGCTGTCGGAAGAGGAGAATTCTTTCAAAATTAAATTATTTAAAAAGATCGATATAGGTATAAAGATACAGTGAGAAAATTTAACAATTTTTTCTAAGAATAGGAAATAAAATAAAAGTGACCGAGCACATTAAAGTCTCTTTTAATGCCCTTCCTTTCTATATTAAAGAGATACTCATAATATATTTATAGACGCACATCTCGCATTCTTGCGTTATTGCGAATTCCGCAAGTATCATTTGAGGGGCAATGAAGTGGCGACAGCCCTATTATGGCCTCTTTTCCACTTTTCCGACCTCGGTATTTCCCCACAATTTACTCTTACTCGTCCTTGTCAAAGATTCATTAAATTACAATTATTAGTTAATCATAGTATTTATCATTTAAAGGACTTTTGGTTTATACCAGAGCTTTTCACGACGATCTCAGAAATTTTTTATTAGGGGCTTCTTCGACATTACGAGTTAATCTAAAATTAATAACGTCTATAAGGGGGGGTAATATCCCCCCCCCCCCCGAAGAATAATAAATAAATAGTGAATTATTACATCATTGCGGACTATTCTTCAATAAAACAGAATATTTATCAAATTTCACCAACGAAGACAAAAATGTCTTATTTTCTCTATGAAAATACCGAGTTGGAGCTTTGGTTTAAAAAATGGGATGGAGCCACCGATGAAAATTTGCATAGTTCGGCATTATCCTGCTTTACAGGTTTGCGATAAGGATACTTATCCAAAAATGTATACCTTGTACTATATTTATAATCCGGGAAATATAGCCTGAATATGACCATTTTACATTGTTTCCCTCCTGATGGCTGATTTTGCTTGAAAAGAAATGTAGAATAAGATGCACTCACTCCGATCTCTGAAGTCGTTGCGGAAAATTGTTTAACGAGGTAAGACGAGTGTGATTTCAGTAAAAATGACGTTTTTCGTGCATATCTTTTTACCCTTCAATTTTACAGAAAAAAACGTCAACTTTTTTGTCTCCTCAAAAGATCGACAAAACTAGACTTTGCACGCCAAAAAATATCGATTAGGTCCGAAGTTATGAGCAAATAAAACATTGTAAGTCATGTGTCGTTATTATTTTTCAGAAATATGCAATTCTGCAACTGTGTGATTGATTATTTGAAACGACCTTAGTTGAACAAGATTACCTGGAAATTCATTCATTCATAACAATCACTCCTGACTTATCTTCTAGGTAAATAAGTTTAATAAGGAGGGAACGGTTGATATATATTTGGTCATTAAGAAGATTACCAGATTTCTTTTTTATTTATCTCAAGAGCTTCTAAAAGATTTAATTTAAAGGCTTATCATATTAATGAATATTTAACCGTTGCGCCGAATTTTACGACCCTATTGTATTTGAGGCGATACGTGTCGATTAATTTTGGTAAAATCGACTTGTTTTATCATTTTATTCCACATAGAAAAAAAAAAGAAAGACTCATCCTATATTTATAGTATTTTTGAATAAATAATGAGGCATTTTACTCCCACGGAAAATGAACTATAGATGTGTAAGCATTTGCCAAAGAACATTAGTGTTGTTATTTATTTGTAATAGAAGTTGACAGTTTTTAAAAATAATTGACAATTTTTAACCATTTTTGATAGTTTTTGACCATTTTCATAATTTTTCAAAATTTTAGACCATTTTTCAAAATTATTGACCATTTTCGATAAACATTGACCATATTTCAAAAACTTCAACAATTTTTGAAAATTATCAACTATTTTTCAAAATTTTGACAATTTTTAACAATAATTGTCTATTTTTGATAGTTTTTGACAATTACTGGTCATTTTTGACAATTTTTCAAAAAATTTAACTATTTTTCAAAATTTTTGACCATTTTTCAAAATTATTGACCATTTTTGATAGATTTTCAAAATTTCAACAATTTTTGAGTTTTTTCAAAATTTTTGATAGTTTTTGACAATTATCGACCATTTTGAAAATTTTTGGACATTTTTCAAAAATTTCTGACTATTTTTCAGAATTATTGACCATATTTCAAAAACTTCAACAATTTTTGAAAATTATCAACCATTTTTCAAAATTTTGACAATTTTTAACAATAATTGTCTATTTTTGATAGTTTTTGACAATTACTGGTCATTTTTGACAATTTTTCAAAAAATTTAACTATTTTTCAAAATTTTTGACCATTTTTCAAAATTATTGACCATTTTTGATAGATTTTCAAAATTTCAACAATTTTTGACAGTTTTTTCAAAATTTTTGATAGTTTTTGACAATTATCGACCATTTTTGAAAATTTTTGGCCATTTTTCAAAAATTTTTGACCATTTTTCAAAAAATTTTGACAATTATCGACCATTTTTAAAATTTAAACGATTATTGACAATTTTTGACAGTTTTTGACAATTATTGACCATTTTTGACAGTTTTTAATAAAAATTGTCCATTTTAAACATTTTTTGACAATTATTGACCATTTTTGACCATATTTCAAAAATTTTGACAATTTTCATATAATTTTATTTGATTTTTAATCTGATAAATTGTTAAATATCCACCGATTGAGTTAATTCGGAGGGTGTGATTTGATTAATTAAATAAGCGTGCGAAAAAGATTTCTTTTTTGCGCTAGGGCGTAATAGTAGTTTGTGCAACTAGTGTGGATATGATGGCCATATCGCACGAGGACGAAGTTTGAGCACGACGCCGTAGGCGGAGTGCTCAATCGTCCGAGAGCGATATGGACAATCCACACGAGTCGAACAGTATATTTTTTCTATGACTCACTTAAGAAAAAATCTATAAAATAAACATTTTATTAAAGTATAATATAACTTCAAATTAAAAATTTTTAATAATTTTACTATTATTTAGAAATAAAATTTAAATTTAAAAAAAATTTCCCGACGGGGAATCGAACTCTGATCTACCGCGTAAGAGGCTGGGATACTTACCACTGGACTACCGATGAATATACTATTCATCTATCTATAACGTCAAATGTAGTACATAAAAACTGACGTTTGTGAGGAGTACCCTTAAATATTCAATTTATTCTGTTTCTATACGTTATACGTCTCCTTTGCGGCTAAGCGAATATCTGGTGGAAAATTATTTATTGATTCATCACTGGAATCACTCATTTTTACTAATATTTTTCTTAAAAACTATAGAAATATTTTGACAAGTTATTGTGACGTTTCTATGAAATTGAAAAAAGATTAGTGGGCGGGTACTAAACGCAAATGCTGATTGGTGGATTTCATATACGTTCCAGGATGTATATGAAATCATATCCGTTCAGTTAACCGGAATGGCCTACATTTACATTCTGTAAATTATGCAGAAAATGGATAATATACATGTGGGTGTAGAAAAAGTAACAATCCTCGGCATTTGTTGACTTTACGATTTCATTTGAATATAGTAATTAGTCATTTTACGCGCGACTGTATTCCTGTTAAAATTTGAAAAAAACGTGATTAGTAATGAATCGTCGTTTAATTTCTGAGTTGGATCGTGCCAGAATAACGGCCGTGACTCACTTAACAGCACAGCACCTGACAAGCATCGTCACAGCACCTTCGAGTGGTCAACTGTGTATGGGTTGACTTATCGCATCGACACGGGATCAGTACCACCGCGATACCTGACTATAGGCTTCACTTTTTATAATCAGAGATATTGTATAGAACTGAACTAACCGAAATGTGTTAATAAGTGAGCGTACGACGTCGGCAAAGGATCAGCACACCACAAAAATGTACCGTCCGCAAAATATTCTCTCTGAGAAATGTGTTGTGGTTGAGGCGTTGACGTGCCTTGTCGGTGCTGTGCTGATGCTGTTAGGTTTAGGTAGGCGCGCTTGCATTTAAATACACATAAGAAATAAAATCTGTTGGTGATGATCAGTCGCTGTTCCTATGAGGTGCTGATAAGTGAGTTTCGACCTTTATTGTTTTAGTTGAAGAAGACCACTACAGCGGTTCGTAATTGAACATGCCTAGGACATGCTTTCCAGAGCTGTTCACGCACCAGGAACTATCAGTTGCTGCAAGAGAAAAATGGGAGAATCTGCCATGGGAAGACATTGATCGCCTTGTTAGCAATATCAGAGCTCGAATGCAGTTTTGAATTGACGCCCGTGGTGGAAGTACGCTGTATTTACAGTGTAAAATTAATTTTCAATAAGAAATAAAATTTTCATTTTCCTATGTTTTTATTAAAAAAAAAACTACATATGGTCTAATACAAAAAGTATCTGTCAACTGTCACACGTTAACCGATTTTAAAAATGTTTGCACTGAAGAATAAGTAAAGGTCTGATCTTTCAAACTACCAAAAAATATACTGGGTGTTCCATTAACAAAAATCAACAAAAAAATTGTCAGATATCCGCCATTTTTGATGAGACGTAGGCAAAACGAAAAAAAAAATTAACTTTTTTAAACGAAACTTGTGCTAAAATGAAACATTTAAGTGAAAACCGCATTTTTCTATCTCAAACCATTTAGAAGTTATGGGCAGTTAAAATAAGGGAAAATAAAGATGGACACCCGGTATAATAACGGGGATTTTAGGTGATGCATAAGCTTTGAAACTATGTGTAAAATATTTACGGATCTCTACAATATGATTTTTTTTTAATACTTAAACCAAAAAGCTCTTACCCCCCTACCCCCAAGAGAAAACATTATCGACGCACCTGTCTAAAATATTATTATTTTGATGATAAATTTGTTATTTTAAATGGGAAATTCTTAGATTTTGTGTTTAATTTTAGTCAATTTTTCTCTGACAAATCCGCACAATCTCCAAATTTATAAACTTACCTAATTTTTGTGTTAGATATTTTTATTGTCTTCATATTTATCGGCAATTAGGTAACTTATAATTTCGATGCATCTGACCATAAAAATAATTCGAGTGCTTCGAATATACTTTAACAATAACGTTAAAAGTTTGTAAGCATTTTCAAATATATTATTCATTGTAGGTATATAAGAAAATATAGACGCCGGAGTTGAACGTATATATGGAGTGTTTTATTAGTGCGGTTTCGACTTCATTCATACGGATAATAATGGAAAATAATAAAGGAGAGAAACGCTTGAGTGTTGCACCACCACGAGCCTATAATATAAGATTTCAATATAACTTCGGTGGTTAGGCAGTAATTCTCTTTAATTGAGCCGGAGGAGGCGAAAACCACCACCCTTCGTTCGTTCGTTAATGACTCTTGAAAACGATACACGAATCATTAGCGAAAGATTTTTGTTGTTAAGCCACGAGGGTCAACCACTTTCGGTATAGATACTCGAATAAGAATCAATTTCGTTGTTTGAAAATAATATTTTTTAAGTGAAATTATTATTATCAAATATTTGCTGTTCATTTAAAATAATACATTGATTACTTTAAAAATTCTTACATGAATAAAGATTTTCGAAAAAAGTGGACATTGTTTGCCCACCCATTATCTTTGTAAATAATAAAGAGTTACTCTTTATACGTATCGTGCGTAACAATGTCACAACAATCACGATATTGGTAATTTTCTCTGTTTAGTTAACACTTATGGTCGAAGCTAATACTTTAATCTAAAATTGTTTAAATTGCGGATTCTTTATTGTTTTAACGGGATGTATACCTACAGTTTTTTCTTCTTTCAATTTTGTGTCAAGATAGTTCTTAAAAGGCGACATCAAGGTTGTTTATCCAATTGCGACATTAGAGAAGTTTTAGCAAGTTGTGAATATTCATAATTTTGAAATAATTGTTGAAGAAAAAGATAAATTTATCAAATAAAGAGAAGTTTTGATTGATTGATTGGTTCGGCATCACCAGTTAGATGCCAGTAGAGATCTCGGCACCTCTTCTTTTAGGCTTTTTGTGATCTTGGTTATACCGTTTATGTGAAGAGACCAGTAGCTCAACAATCCTTTCACTGGATCCTTCTTAGAGAAATACTCCCTTGGATACTCTAGTCCTAGGAGTGAGTCTATATCTTCAATGAGACAGTTTACATTCGGAGATAATATGAGAGGATGTTTCTTCCTCTTCCATAAACAACCGATATATAGATTCCTCCCTATATGAGCTATTAATGATATAATTTGTATATTAATAATTAATATACAAATTTACATACGTCGAGATTGGAGAGATAAGACATCAAGAACTTCGTCTTCCAGAATCGGAACATCTGGATGTATGTACATCAAAGCAAGGACGTTTAATCTCTTGTCCCCAAAAGAATTTCGCAAATAATTTTTTAGAAATTTTAGGGAAGAAAATGACCTTTCACAAGAACGTTGTTGTCATTGGTAAATTTGCCGTGGATTAATAGTTATTTAACCAACAAGTGTATTAATGAGGGCCATTAACAATCGAGATAATTTAACGCACGTGAAGAGCGAGTGCGTTAATGTTGGAGATTGTTAATTGCCCTTTTAATACTCGTGTTAGTTACAAAGCTTTTCCGTCGACTGTATCAGTTTTCGTTTTTCTCAATATTTAAAAACTAAAAATATTTATTTGTTTCATAGGTAAGTACTGTCCAAATTAAATAATGACATTGAAATGTCACAGAGAAGGTCGCCAGTTCAAATGTCACTATTTTCGTTTTTCTTACATTATATTTGGGATGTTTCATTGTTTCAACACTAATATTATTATAATTTTGTAGAATAATAAAATAAAAACGATATGTAAGTCAAAAACTAGAAGTATTCTATACTAGGATTCATTTTTTGAAGACGTTATTGTATGTTTGGTTGCCTACACCACAGGTAACTGTCAATATAAATATAATGTATAAGATGTGCGTTGGGTTGCCTGCAGAAAATCGTTGATTAATGTAGGTAAATCATGCATTAATGGGGGTCATTAATGTATTATTTTGTCTAATTTTGAGAACGTTAATAGCAAATGTTAATACAAGGTCGACGGAAAAAGTTCATAAATTGTGGGAAACAAATTTTTATTGCATCTTTCTAAAGCTTCAATCGCATATTGTGGCTTTTCTGTTTTATCTTTCATAAACTGGCACCAAAGTGTCACTTCTCCTTCTATAGCACCACAAGAGTCCAATTTCATCCAATGTATCTATAATTTTCGTTATGACCGCCTTATTGACAATTATCCATTATAATGGAGGACTTGGCCTGTGGGTGTTGCGAAGTGTTGCCAAGAATATTTTTTTTACCAAGATTAACAGTTTTAATTTGTGTTAGGCGTCCGTCTCTGGGGGGAGGTTAACCCCTAAACCCCCCCCCTCGCTGCGCCACTGGTTTGAACATGATGATGCAAAGCTTGTCATTTGTAAAACCAGTAGTTTTTATTGATCTTATTCGAGAGCTAGTTGTTTCTCTCTACTAAATTTTTACCGTCCCATCTTTAAAAGTAGGTACATATATTTTTAAAATTTTCTACTTATTACTTGAAAAAAAGATTACTTTTCATTTAATTTGTTTGCTCAATCTTGAACTCTTATAGAATCCTTTCAAACGCCCTCCTCTAATCAGTTATTAAAAAAATGTAATACAATAATGAAACCTATATAACGATCCAAGTTTAAAAAATAATTCCCAACTGAGTTTCATCAACAAAAAATTACGATATAATTTTACTGTTAAGTTTTATTCGAAAATGACTGGGAGGAAGAAAAAATTTAAAAGTCACATTACCATACAATAATTTTTGAACCAACATTTCCAAGAAGCAGGAAAATTGACAAAAGGTTGTTTCGTTTTATAGAAACACTAGATAGAACTTTTCAATTTTTAAATAATTCTTGTTTTTTAAGGTCAGATCAGTTTGAAAAGGGCTCCTTAGATAGCTTAGGGTAGTGTGAGAGATATTTCCAAACTTCTAGATCAAATAATTTATCCAAATTAGATTAGATTCTCCACTTTCGAAGGCAAAAGAATGGAAGAAATGAGATCTTTTCAATTTTCAAGTAATTTAGGTTTTTCAAATGTTTTTTTAGGGTCAAATCAGTCTGAAAAAGACTCCATAGATAGCTTAGGATAGTGTGGAAGATATCTTCAACCTTTTAGATCATCTAATCTATCCAAATATTCCTGCGTCCTGGCAAGCATATGTGAAAAGCAGAAATCTATTCATGTGGTAAAATGAAGGAAATATTATCGGAAAATGTCAAGTATTAAATCCTAAAAGTAAGTGCAGTCAACTATTAAAACAGCTACTGTAAGTAACTTTTGGAAATTGTAATTAAGCTAGTGTAAATCATTAAAATAACAATCAAAATATTAACCCATAAACACAACAACTAAAGCGATATTAGTGTTACGCGAGCTACTGCATTAATATGCTCACTTAGTGCCCCCAGTGAAATCCCCGTATGAGACGACTATGGCTCCTCCGCCCGATCTTCGAGAACCATCCAAAATACGAAACATCCAGAATACCCAGAGCATCCGCCAGAACGACGAGAGAATTCTAGAAATACACGACGCGCGAGAATAAATAGGCCACGAGCATCGCTGCAGACAATTTAGTCAATTAGTCAGTGTTGATACCGAAGGAAAGTAATCGCGCCTCGATAAAGTGTTTATTAAGTGACTCTCATATAAATTATAATTAGTGTATTAAGTGTATTCGATAAATTATTAAATAAGGACTGTATTAAATATAAATCTGTAAATATAAATTAAAATAAACGTTACATTAGCAAAAAAGTCTGCTGACAGCTATCGAATATAAAATAGTACAGAGTCGGAGTAAGAATAAATAGAAAAGGTGTTAGTTTTGGCAAGAGGAGTCAAATGGCAGCGTTTTGGTTGGGGGCGCTCGCAGGACCCGGGCTCCTGTCATACTGCACTAATAAGCTGGAAGATAATATGAAGGAAATGATAAATCTAAAAAAAGAGAACCAGCTTTTGCGACAGCAGATGGAAAAACAGGAAAATAGAATCGAATTATTGGAACGTGAAACGAAAAAAAAAAATTTGATAATACAAGGAATAGAGGATATAGAGGAAGACAAAGCCGAAGATATAAGAACAAGAGTTGAAATGAAACTAAAGGAAACGAACATAAACCTAAACTTGAAGACCGAAGCGAGTGATGTACGAAAACTAGGAACTTTTAAAAAAAGACCAATACTTATAAAATTTTTGTAGTTTGAAAAAACGATGGAGGTAATTAAAATGGCGAAGAATTTAAGAGGTACAAATATATGGTTAACTGACGATTACACAAAGAAAGTCCAAGAGGGCAGAAAGAAATTGATACATTAACTGAAGCCAGCAAGGTCAGATGGAAGAAGGGCGTTTCTTAAATACGACAAGTTAATTGTGGAGGGAGAGGTGTTTGACAAACACAGTTTTGAACAAGAGGATGAAGGGGAGGAAAAAGAGGTAAGAGAACATTAACTGATAGATCACCAGAAACAGGAACCGAAGGGGAACAAACAAAGAAATTGTCTAGAACGAGGCAAAAAACTACTAGAAGGAAGGGAGGGAAGGAAGGGAAGACAGCAATGGACAGGAAAAAAGAATAGAAACAAAAGTAGGCTTAAGATTAGTAATAATAATAAATATAGACTTAGTTATAGTATTAGTAATAGTAAGATTATAGGTGGGATTGATAGGAAAAATATTCATAATATTATAGACGAGAGTAAAGATAACGGGGATATAATAACTATTAAAAATAAATTAAAAAAAGAGGAAAATAATAAAAATACCAATAGATTTCGAACTAAAACAAATGTAGGAGTTAAAATTATGCACGTGGAACGTCAGAACCATGTTAATACCGGGTAAAATGATGGATATTGGGGTCAAATTAAAAAAATACCAAATGGACATAGCGGCCTTACAGGAGGTAAGATGGAAAGGGCAAGGGGTGGTAGAAGAAAATGATTTTAGTTTTTAGATGTCGAAGAGTAAAAATATATTATTCTAACGCTTTGACAAAGTTTTGAAAAATAATTTTTCCAAAAACAGTGACCGTTCAACGAAGAAGAAACAACTACTTCCCGGGCTACATGCCCCGACAGACATTGAATTACACTTCTAAGTCAAACGGGGTTGGTAAATCTACAAGATTTAAACCAACCATTCCGGTTTGCAACTAGAAGGGATAACACAACTTGTAGACCGGTTTCGGCGTATTGCGCCTCATCAGTACAAGGTATATGTCATCGTCCGAGAGTTAATCCCGTACTGAAATGTGACTATAATCAACAACGGTACATATTGTCCAGTTACGGAAATATTTTGGTTGCGAAAATAGCGACATCTCACCTCTAAGTCACAAACCAAAATTCGAATGAGACAACAAACCACGTGGGTGGACATCTATTGTTAAAACGCTTTACTAAATACGACAATTTTACAGGAAACTGTAATAATTCATTTTAGTTTTTATTATTTAGGGAATAAAAACCAAGGACAATATGGGGTAGGCTTCATAATAAGGGGTAATTTACGAAATCTTATATTAGAATTCACACCAATAAGTGAACGACTAGCATACCTGAGAAGTCAATCAAAACCAATGAATATATCGATAATAAATGCATACGCACCAGCTCAAAGTGCAGATAAGGAGGAGAAGGATAATATGTATGAAAAGATTGAGGAAGAAACGGAAAAAATACCAAAAGAAGACACGTGCTTATTAATAGAAGAAAGCAGTCGTCGATCAAGGATGTACGAACATACAGAGGGGCAAATGCCGACTCGGATCATTACATGGTAGCGGCTACAATCAACCAAAAATATAAACGTTACAAAAACAAACCGAATTAAATGGAACCTCGAAAAACTTAGCAATGAAAACATAAGAAGCGAATACGAGAAACACTTGGAAAATATGTTAATGGAATGTAAAGAAACGGAGAATGTGGAATTAGAATGGTATAATATCAGAAAATGATTATTGAGCTCTGCGGAAAGTCAATTGGGAAGAGAAAAAAACGGAATAAACAAGCAATGGTATGATGAAAAGTGTCGAGAAATTGTAAAAGCAAAAGGAAATGCTAGAATAAAATGGATAAGTACAAACAACTCAGAAGATAAAGAGGAATATGAGAGAATAAGGAAAAGTTACAACAAATTGATAAGAACAGCTAAAAGAGAATGGATGGATGACAGAATAAGAAAAATAGAAAATGAAAAAACTAACAAAAATACCAAAGCCTATTATAAAAAAATAAATGAACAAAATAAGACATAAAGGTAAAATTAAAGGTATAAGAAATAAAAACGGCGAGGTGATACAAGAAGAAGGTAAGTATAAGCAAATATGGAAAGATTATTTCGAGGAACTGCCAACTGAGATAGTCTCAGATAATACAACAGAAGAAGAAAGCGAAGAGGGAAAAGAATAAAATGTAACACAGGAACCAACAAAAATTGAAGTAATAGAAGTTATTAAAAGAAGTAAAAATGGGAAAGCACCGGACAAAGACGAAATAAACATGAAATTGATTAAGTATGTAGGAGAGGAGCTGTACGAAAGATCATACCGGCTAATAAAGAAAATATGGAGAGAAGAGAGAATGCCCGAAGAATGGGAAGTTGGGCAAATTGTCACAATACACAAAAGAGGGGATAAGCAGGAGTACAAAAACTATAGGAGTATAACTCTCCTAAATGTAGCATACAAAATAATGTCAGCAGTAATTCAAAGTCGCCTAGCTGGAAAAGCGAAAGCCTCAATAGGTAAATACCAATACGGTTTCACACAAGGAAAGTCAACAATTGACTCTATTCACACCACTATCAAGCAGATAATGGAAAAGGCCCATGAATACAAAATGGAAATAGAAATGCTATTTATAGATTTTCAACAAGCATTTGATTCAGTAAGACGAAGTAAACTAATGAGAGGATTGAAGAACAGGGGATAGAAAGTAAGTTAAGAATTGCAATGATTATGAAGGAGTGAAGATATTTACAAGTAAAGGAGAAACGGAGGGCTTTGTAGCTAATAGAGACGTAAGACGGGATGATGGTCTATCAGCAACACTATTTAATTTGGCCCTGGAGCATGTTATGAGAAACGTGAACAAGGGAAATTTAAGAACGTGCGGGGACCAGATAGTCGCATATTCAGATGACATAGTGATAGTAACGAAAAGAAGGAATATCTTGAAACAAACGCTACTAGAATTAACAAAAGAAGGTGAAAACATGGGATTAAAAATAAATGTAAACAAAACGAAACAGAATGATAAAAATTTGAGGAATTAGTGAAAAAATTCAAAAATCTGGGAGTTGATGGGGAACGAAGATCAGAAATAGACGAAAAAATAATGGTAGCTAATAGGGTATACTATGCAAATAAGAAACTACCAAAAAGCAAACTATTAACAAGATACACTAAATTTAACATTTACAACACAATAATTAGACCTGTGATAAGGTATCGAGCAGAAACGATGACAATTACAAAAAGAGATGATGAGGATTCGAGGATAGTAGAACGAAAAAATAATATGAGAACAATTCTAGGGCCAATAAAAGTTGACGATGATGAATATAGGCAACGTATGAATAATGAAATACTGAGAGAAATGAACGGGGAAGATATAGTAAAGAGAATAAAATGACTCAGACATGTATGGAGAGAAGGAGAGCGCGCAATCGCTTGCTCAATATTACAGTGGGTAGGAGAAGGCAAGGAAGACCCAATTCTAAAAGTGGTTGAAGGGAGTAGAGGAGTACTTGAGAAGGATAGGAATCGTTAGATGGAAGGAAAAAACGAGGGATAGTATTCTATGGAAAAAATAAGCGAAAAAATAATGAAATTGATGGGGATTGATCCATCCCAGAAAGCGGATCTAGAAAGTATTTATACCCACAAGGGGTGTCCAAATTAGATCCAAATTAGATTAGTTCGAAGGCAAAAGTATGGAAGAAATGAGACCTTTTCAATTTTCAAGTAATTTTTCAAATATTTCTCAAGGTCAAATCAGTCAGAAAAAGGCTCCTTAGATAGCTTAGGATAATGTGAAAGATATCTTCAACCTTCTAGATCAACTAATCTATCCAAATTATAGATTAGTTTCGCCTATTTGCCAATACATTTGATATAAAACTGTTTTATGAAGATTAAGTGTATATATGTAGGTACTTACTTGGACTGGAATTTTCAGAAGAGTCCGAAGCCGTAGTAAAGGTATTTCTTTGCAGCCCAGCAGGAATGGCAAGCTCCGATGGATTGCTAACTGGAGGCTGATGCACGGCACTTTCTCCGACGCCTTGTTGCTGTAGAGGTGAAGGAAATAATATTCCCAATTCTCTAGCTTCGTTTTCTTCTTGAGCTTGTTGTCTTCTTAAAGCGACCTGAGCAGCCATCACTCTTTGTCGTTCGGCTATAAGGGTACATTTGGCGCAATTACAATCTCGCCATCTACAATATCTTTTGTGTCCTTTTAGAGCCGATACGACACCGTGATTGCGACATCTTGCACATTTCGGTGTCCGTTGATATCGTTCGGAAGCTCTGAGAAAGAAAGCTGGTGGAATCGCACCTAATACTGGATGTTGCGACATGAGAGCGGACATGTCGACTCCGCTACCCGGTATGCTCATTTTTCAAAAAATAAAAATAAAAATAACATACGTATTTAGGGGGGTGGCGGGGGGTTGAAATTTAAACCGCGCACTGTTGATGTTTCACTTACTGACAGTTACTGTCAAATGATACGGTTACCGGTGGTGGATACTGTACACCATCAGTTGGTCGTCTGCGCCTTGTTACATCGACCAATAGCAAACGAAGCCTCGCCCCTTAAACGGATGACGTAACGATTCGCCCCTCCTTCCAGGATATTCACTCTTTTAATATACAATAATAGGAATATACAAACTAGATTTGTATTGCCGGTATTATAATAGGACTCTCTGAAGGAGGGTCCTAGTTTCTCCTAATGTGCTATTGTTGGGGTATTTTTAAGTAGGATACTTTACATATAATTTAGCTTGGATAGATTTTATGGGAGTCGCTATTGAATGTTGAATGGGAATTAAATGTTTTACTATTAATATGACGGGGTGAACAATGGAAGATTATTTTGGGTATATACTACCTATAGGAGTAGTTGGGAATTGTGAGTGAGCGAGAGGGTCTATTCAAAAGTATATGTATAGGTAGGTACTTTAATACATCGAAATCCAAGCTCGTTTTCGAGAGATTTATTTTAATTTCGGTAGATATTTATTGATTTATTTTAAAGAAAAATATGTCTAAGAGTCGAATTTAGTTAAAAAAGTTACTACTCGTAAAAAGTTATATACAGAGTGTACAACTTTTCAAGACATGGCATTAAGAATTTTCATAATAACCACACACGCTACAGTTGTAGCACAGTTCTCGCTCTCCTTTTGAGATCAATGTTAGGATTAGTATTATATGAATATACTAGCATTACAGACCATGTAGGTCTATGGCTGCAGTTTATGGTTTAGCAGTAGGCTTTTTGGAGTTCCATACGAAACTCTTCTGCGATACTTTTTTTTTCGGCTCAAGATAGGAAACGCTTGTTCGATGGGTCCAGGACCCAAACAGTGTTGGACTCATACCCCAGGGGATGTCTACCAACCGTACCCACCACAAACTCGCCGTTACCCCCGCCTCGGAATCACTACCCTAGCATACTTCGAAACGTGCGGCGATCCCTCGTACACTCTCCGCTCACACCGTCGTCTTCTCCCTAACTATCACTCCTACCTCTCATGCCATATCGAATCCTTCTCTCCCCCTAACCAAACTCTCCATTACGCCACTCATCTCCATCCATTCCTTCTCCCACCTCAACACCACCATGTTCTCCCAATACACCGCCTTCCCTAGTTTTCTCTCCAACTTCTTTAGCACTTCCTCGTTCCTTCAACATCTAAACACATGCCCCACATCATCCTCTACTTCACATCTCTCGCATACTCCACACTCTCTTTTCCCAATCTTCTGGAGGTACCCTACTCATGACCCATGTCCAGTGAACAAGAAGTAGCCCACTTTCCCAAATTTCCGGTCCATCCAATCTCTCCTACTCCCAATCGCTCCGTCATACTCTTCCCACCTTCTTTCCATTTCCTCCTCCATCCATTGCTATAATTCCTCTCTGGTCTCACCCCTCCAGCGTTTATTCCTGGATCTAGCCGTCACGTCCAATGGGTAGGACCTTGCCAGCACCGCTGCTGCCAGTCCACCCACTGTCCTGTACCTCTGCACCACTCTCAGCAGTATCTGTCTCTGCACCCGCAGGAGTGGCCTAACCCACTCCCACTTTTTCACCCCACACCTCCGCACCGTATAGCATACTCTGCTCTACCGTCCCACCAATTACCCTCCTCTTTCACTTTCCCGGTCCTTTCACATTACACATCAATCTCCCCAGCCATGCTGCCTTCACTTTCCCCTTCGCTGCCGCTTTTAACATGTGTGTTTTGAAGAATAATTGACTATCCAACCACACCCCTAGGTATTTCACAAACTGCTCCATACAAATTCTCCTTCCCTTCACCATCATCCCCATTTTCCTCGTCTTGCTCGGTCCCTTCACTAGCAGCCCCACCATCTTATCTTCCGCCACTTCCAGTCCGCACCGCACTATATGCGCCACAATCTTCCTACACATTCTCCACACCTTTCTTTCTATCTCCGCCTCTCTCTTTGCCGTACATACCAGACACACATCGTCCGCATACACCGTAATCTCACATCCCTCTTTACATACTACACCACAAACCTCATCAAACACACACTTCCATGACGTCGGTCCAAGAACCGAGTTCTGGGCACTCCAGCCTCCTTCTCATACCGTCTCCCTCTAGTGTCTAATATCACACGTCCCGTTGGGTAGTCCTCCACCAGATTAACCAAACCCTCCCCCACTCCAAGCGTCACCAAAGCGCCAAAAACTGCTGACTCTGTTGAACACTTTCCCGACGTCGAAAAATACGAGTAGGGCCAATTTCTTGTTCCTCTGCGACAATCAACTAAGTTCAACTTCCCCTTTCACACGGATTATCCGAGTGCCCACTACTTGGGTTCGTTCCAAAATTTCTTGCGCCATTTCCAATTTGCATGTTAATAACTTAACCTTTCCGATGGCTTGGTTAACAACTTGTCTCCATCTCACCTTGTCTCTAATATTAAGTCTTCGTAGATCTTTTTCAACCTCCGTTTTCCATCTGGTTCTGGATCTACCTTCCTCCTATGGAGATATATATCAATACTTTCGGTAGCTTTCCTGTTCCCATTCTCTCTATATGTCCTAACCATCTTAGTCTTTGAGATTTTATCATTCCAATAATACTCAGATCTTTATATAATCCTCCGAGCTCTTCGTTTGTCCTTCTTATTCATTTTGCAATTTTCCTCCAAATATTGTCCTCAGTACCTTTCTTTTCCATATTTGTAGCATTTATTTTTCTTTTTGGTTTAATGTTCCATGTATCTGAGGCATATGTAATTATAGGACTAATCACAGTTTTGTAAATCTTGAATTTCGCACTCCTCGGTATATTCTTGATTTTTAATAATCTATTCAAGGCATAAATGCAATTATTGCCACGCACTATTCTTTTTTGGATTTTTTCCCCTATATTGGTTTTTCTTGTAATTATTGTTCCATGGTACTCGAATAGTGATGAGCAAAGCAAGACCAAGACCAAGACTTGGACAATCTTGGTCTTAGTCTTGCTGATCCAGTCTTGGTCTTGCTCAAATATGTCCGATCTTGGTCTTGCTCATTTAGTGATGGTCTTATCTTGGTATTGCTCAAATATGTCTGGTCTTTGGCATGGTCTTGGTCTTGCGTATCCATCAGTCTAGTACTAGAGAGAAGTGAAAATATATAAAAAAAATTAGTTTCTTTCTATACTCCAACCATGTGTTTTCCAGACGTTTTGACAAAGAACATTCTTGTAGATCCTTTTTATTTTCAGACAGTGGTAAAGTTTCTTTCTTTTTAAACATAAAGTTAAAACTCAATAAGGGAAACTGACGATTCCAAATACCAAAAATATTTTGTTCTAGCATTATGTTGACGCTGTTACAAATTTCAGCTCTTATATCGTCCCCTTTCTATGTATGTATCGTATGTATCTGAAAAATAGCCATTTTCGGGAATTCATCAAAAACATCTATTAAAAGTGTCGAGGAGTGTATTTCACTAATAATCTCAATTCGAAAAAAATTTAGTTTACGAGGTTTTCGTAGAAAGGCGACGATACGCTCTGAAATGAGAATTTTCAGTTCAGTTTTGTGTATTTGGACTTGGTCTTGTATATTCGGTTTTGGTATTGGTCTTGTTCCTGTTCACTCGGTGTTGGTTTTGGTCTTGGTCTTGGTCTTGGTCTAGTTTTTGGTCTTGCTTTTGCTTTTGCTTTTGCTTTTGCTTTTGCTTTTGCTTTTGCTTTTGCTTTTGCTTTTGCTTTTGCTTTTGCTTTTGCTTTTGCTTTTGCTTTTGCTTTTGCTTTTGCTTTTGCTTTTGCTTTTGCTTTTGCTTTTGCTTTTGCTTTTGCTTTTGCTTTTGCTTTTGCTTTTGCTTTTGCTTTTGCTTTTGCTTTTGCTTTTGCTTTTGGTCTTGGTCTTGGTCTAGGTCTAGGTTTTGGTCTTCTTTTTGCTTTTGGTCTTGGTCTTGCTAATCTAATGATAATCTTCGTCTTGTTCCTGTTCACTCGGTGTTGGTCTTGGTTTTGGTTTTGGTCTTGGTCTTGGTCTTGGTCTAGGTCTAGATCTAGGTTTTAATCTTGGTCTTGGTCTAGATCTAGGTTTTAATCTTGGTCTTGGTCTAGATCTAGGTTTTGGTTTTGGTCTTGGTCTTGGTCTTGGTCTTGGTCTTGGTCTTGGTCTTGGTCTTGGTCTTGGTCTTGGTCTTGGTCTTGGTCTTGGTCTTGGTCTAGGTTTTGGTCTTGGTCTTGGTCTTGGTCTTGGTCTTGGTCTTGGTCTAGGTCTAGGTTTTGGTCTTCCTTTTGCTTTTGGTCTTGGTCTTGCTAGTCTAATGATAATCTTCGTCTTGTTCTTGTTCATTCGGTCTTGGTCTTGCTTTTTCGCATGATCAGGACCGAGACTGCAAGACAAAGACCAATTAAGCTCATCATTATACTCGAATCTCTTTATTTCTTCAAATTTATATATCTCTCCTTCGGTTGTTTCTACTGTTAGGTAATTTCCTTTTATAAAGGCCTTTTTCTTCAATATTTTTTTCTACTTGCCTTATTTCAGTGGATCGTCTTGACTTACGCCTCCAGTTACCATGACTTCCTCTGACATACTCGATTTTCAGTATTTTGTTGTGTTAATCGAATCATTCCGATTAGTTTTTTTACTTATTCCTAGGTCTTCCAGAGCTTTGTACAGTTCGGTTCTTTTTACTTGTTCGAAGTCGACGAATAGTACCATCGTTTGCTTTCTAAATTGATAACTTTTAGCATGTATTTCGCGTAGCATAAAGATTTGCTCCTTCCTCGACTGAATCCACGTATTCTACGATTATATTTTCCTTGATATAGGAGCCACATTGGTATTATCGACGATTATTTATTAGGACCATTTTTCCTTCCTCGATGATTGAACGGTGATATCTACATATTATCTTCATTTTCCAAAAAAGGAACATCCAGTTATTTTGGATAATTAGTAGACGTAGCTATTTGGTTCATGCATGACGGTGCTCCTCCACATTTTGCAGTAAACGTTTTCCAGACCAGGATCACCTCACCCATGATATCCCAAAGATCACCTGAATTGTGTGTGGAGATATTTAAAATCGAATCATACGAGGCTCTAATGTTATTCCCAATACTCCCTGACTTTTTCGAACGCATTCGATACTCCCTGTATATCACACTATTCGGCTCTATACATTGAAGAAAGACTATACTTTTATTATTTAAATAGTATAACGATCATTAATTTGTGACAAAATTTTAATAAAACCATCCCCTCTATGTGTAAAATATGTGAAAATATTGCGTGGGAGTTGTGGTTACCACGGTGATAAAGATATAGATAAGCCCCCCCTCGGCACTAGCTTATAATTCTTTATTATGTAACTTTATTGTGATACAACCATTATAAGGATGATATTCAACCAAGCGTCTCACTGTGTGTGTATTCACAAAGCTACTACTACTGAAGATCTAATTGCCATTGTTTGCTTCTCTTATCTACCCTGTTTATTTTAGGTGGAAGGTATATTGACAGTTTTTTTTTCTTTTTCGAAGTGATCCTCAGAGATTCGTATCGTTGATAACGTCGTTGTGTTTGTGTTACTTTTGTTTGATATGGGGATTTTAAGAGACACCTGTTGAATTGAGAGGGCAATTGTTCAAGAATTCTTTGGATTTTTAACAGGTCGAAAGTGGCATAAGCTTTTTTCAATACAAATCCTTAAAAGTACTGTAAGTAAAAAAGCAACCAAAAAATTGGTAAATAGTTTTTGAAATTATGGTTCTGTGTAGACTTCGCGGCCCTACTCTCAGAATTTTATGTTAATTTTAAATTTGTTTGATAGCTCACCTTAATTGAAACAGGTTATCACGAAAATTTCGTTGGATCATTCAGTAATCACGAATTTAGTTCAAAAAATGATACTTTTTAAACATTATTTAATGCTAATTTATGATGAATATTTTCACTTCATTATCTTAAAATAGATATAAGAAAGTTTCACAAAGAAAACCGTAAGAAAATACTTAAATTTGGTCAATTTTTAGAAATATTTTTAAGCATCATTATTTTCACTTGACCCTTATAAGTTATAAAATTACACACACAAATTTTATGTCTAGGTGTACCATAGGTTTATAAATTATCATTGCGGCGTTGTCAAATAGTGTTTATTTTCTTTTAGTTGAATTAATTTTGCATTATAATAGATTGCAAACATGAATATATAAAAATACAAAATGATTTGCATTTATAAATATTAAAAAATGGAAAAAATAAACATCTTTGGAATTTAATGTTTATCATAGATTTGCTTTATAAGTTCCTTGCATTAAATATAAGAGTTTGTAACAAACTGATGGACCACATCGTTTTTTTACTTTAAAATAAAAAGTTTGTAGGATCTTATTGAAATGTGATCTTTTTTTGATTGTGTTATTTTTTCTATCTCTTTTTTGTTTTGCTACTAGTAAATAGTGATCGCTGTATATTTCTGCACCTCTCATGACTTTTACATCTAGTAGATATATTTTGTCTTTCTTTTCTTTGTACCAATATATAATCAATTATTGATTTTTCATTACTGCTCGGTTGTACTCTGGTGTATTTGTGTATGAGTTGATATAATGAATTTGTGATTATCAAATCTTGTAATCGACAAAATTCTAAAATCCGTTTTCCGTTGTTGTTGCGTGTTTCTTCACCGTGTTTTCCTATTATTGTTTTGTATTCATTGTCTTTTTCCCCACTCCACTATTGAAGTCTCCTCCAATGTATATTGTACCTGGTGCATCTTCCGCTATTGTTGTCAAGTCTTTCCAAAATTTTTCTACATCAGCTATCTTTTCTGGACCATATATTGATGTAATTGTTTTATTTTTCAGTTCTACCATTAAAATTCTTTAAGATACATACAGCTTTCCATGTTACTATATAATGTGCCAGATTTTTGTTTATTATACAATCTACTCCTGTTAGTTCTACTTCTTTGTCTTTTAAGCTTCTTCCTTATTCCCAAACTCCATATTTTTGTTTTATTCTTTATTTGTATTTTGTTCAATTTTCCATTGTTTTTTAATGCTCATATATTTAGTCCATTTTCCGTATTCTTCTCTTTTTTCATTGCTCGGTTGTTTTGTTCTTCATTTTCCATATCTGACATAACTAGTTTTTTCGCGTTGACACTTTTTTAACTTTTTCGAAGCTTTGTTCCTGTGGTGATCTGTCTTCTATTGTTTTCTTATTTCTTGATTTTCCTTCATCATCATCTTGCTCCGTTGCTGTAGATTTATTATTTTCATTCTCCCCTTTTTTGTATTCTTCATCGTTAATAAATAGTTTATTATATCTTAATACGGCTTGGTATCCTTGTTTCCTAGCTTTTTTTAGTTCGAGCAGTAGTTTCTTTCTTTTTTCGAAAAATCTTCATAATCCAAATATCCGTACCTTTCAGTTGTTTGCTTTTTTTTAGTACCTGTTTTCTAATATTTCTGCTTGTTAGTTTCACTAATACTGTCCTTTTCCTATCTCTTACGTATTTTCCTAGTCTTATTGCTTCGTATATATATATTCATTAGATCCAACATCAACTCCCATTTTTTGAATAAGCTTTTTAATTTTTTCTCTGTTTTCTGCATCATTCTCTTTTTCTTCGTCTGTAATTTCTTTAACTAAGATATATTTCGCTCTAATCTCTCTTTCCAATTTTTCTATTCTTCTTGTTCCACTACTTACCCTTTCATCATATCATTTTCATATTTTATTTTATTCATTTCCATCACACAAAAAATCAAGTTTCTCGTTCATTCTTCATATTTCCACCTATTTCTTGGAACATTCTCTCAATTCTGTTTATGTCGCTCATTTTTGCTATTGGTCGCGGAAAAAGCAAAAGTCTTACTTTGATCGACCTCCAGCTATAATCCTTATTATTCGCAGTTTTACAGTCCGTTCTGTAAATACGGCAACCTCGCTTTATTTTCGACCAGCATTAATTTACAATGAAATGGTAATTAATGTTTTTCAAAAGCCTGTTCCAGTTAACCTTACTTGATTCACACTGTATCTCTCGAATTTTCGGGTTTAAATGTTATTCACTTAACCACGTTGCCACGTCTACCTAGACATAATTGCCAAAATTCTTTAAAAAATAACGGATTTTTAGTACTTTTAAATGCAATTTTCTCTTTCAAAAGTGCACGATCCAAGAATTGTTTCTTTTAAAATGTTTTTTCTAATAAAAAAAATCATTGCAAAATTCCGAGGGTCGCGAACTTTACCGGACCTGAAATTATTTTTGTATTATTAATTATATTCTTTCAAATTTAATAACTCCCCCATGCAGTCAGAATCAGCATTTTAAATCGAGTTAATAAAGGCAGGTGTCTACAATGCGAATCCAAGACCCTTTTAACTGTATTAGAGTCCTCGAATGTATCTATCTATCTATCTATCTATCATTCATAATCCCCATTTAATGAAAATTCCATACGAAGAATGATCGGTAGAGAGAAAGAGAGACAGTTTTGTAGATGGCATGCATCTCACCCGTCATTATCCCCTTCTTTTATTCTATCATATAACCTTTCACATACCGCGCTTTGTCCTCGCATTCAAAGAGACAATTTCATGTAATTGTGCATAAAAGTCCGAGAGAGAGTCTATCTCTGACGTAAGAAACCGCACCAACAATGGCGTATCTCACGCGGAATGACTTCAGAAATAGCGTTCCATTGTACCCACCTATAGGTATATAAGATCAGCGCTCCAGATGAAATCTCATTTGTAATTTTACTTCCGAGGATTCTTGTTAATTTCGCGAAGATGCGGGAGATTTTTTATTCAATTTTCCTTTTCCATTTTTTTTGGATTAAAAATTTTAAACGGTGTTACTGTAAATATGATTAATCTGCTGATACAAAAAGCAAATGGTGGTTTTCTAATTAAAAATTAATATGAAAACGATGCTGAAATACGTTCCGATAAGTAGAAGATGTTAGATTTTACGTGTACTTTGAACCACTTTTTACCATAATTCACGACACACCCTTCATTCGTTTGGGTTGTACTATTTCCATTCTAGAAGCTTCGTGTCCTCTAAAGACCACTATAGTTTGACTAGAGGGATTTTCAGTAGTTGCGATGGTTGTATTAATTCCTCTCTCCAAAGTGCTTCCCTCTAAGTATTTGTAAGTTCTCGCAGAAGCAGAGTATGTAAGTAGGTGTTACATCATCAAGTACACATTTTCTGTTCACTAACTCTGCCCATTTTGTACAGATGTTTCCTTAGGGTGCAGTGTCTAGTCACCAGGTCGATAACTGTCTTAAAATGTCTCTTACCCAGTTTCAGTGGCCTGGTTGAGAGTTCCTTGTCTACCTTGTTCAGTAAACTCTTGGTATGGAGGTGCCCCTAAAGTGATGAGCAAAGCAAGACCAAGACTTGGACAATCTTGGTCTTGGTCATGCTGATCCAGTCTTGGTCTTTTTCGCAAGACCAAGACCGAGTCTGCAAGACTATACCAATTTTGCTCATCACTATGCACTTATGTCAACCTCCATTTGAGTTGGTGTTCCCTATCTAGCCAGTTCCCGATTTCCCCTCTTATGCAATCTTTTGTGATTCCAGAAAACGGTTTCGTAACTATGAAGTCTCTTTTAGATCCTTTTTTAGCTAACTGGTCCGCCTTGTAATCCCCTCATATGCCGGCACCCATTTTAGAAACACATTGTTGTCTCTTGCCAGCCTGTTAAGGGATTCTTTGCATTTTTTCTTCACCAGTCTAGACCTAATTATTGGATTACTGGCAGCTTTAAGCAGAGCCTGGCTGTCAGTGATCGGTATATCCTCTTCTGATGTTTTCATCAATACAGGTTATATGGGCAATCGTCTCTGTTTGAAACACATTCGTATATCGACCAAAGCTAAAGAACATTCTCTTTCTAGGTCCTTTTATACCATCCCCAGTGCCATGGTTTGTTTTGAAGCCATCGGAGAACCAGATGATTTCTCCAGAATTATCTTTACCCTAGATGGGATGATGATATTCACTCGCTCAGTGTCATGCCATCAATACTCATGTGAAATATGGGTTCATCTAGTATTGTCAAGTGTGTCCTTCTCGAACATTGTTCGGAGACCATAAGTCTCCTGATTTCAGTCTAAAAATTGCCATCATTGTCTCCGCCCTTATAAATAAAAGGTGAGCGGTCTCCGACAGAAGCTTGCTTCTTATGAACAGTAGAATGACCATTTTTCGTGAATTTTTCATCATTTTTCAAAAATTTTGACAATTTTTGACCTTTTGACAGTTTTTGACGAATTTTGACAATTATTGACCGTTTTTGACAATTTTTCTAAAATTTTGATAATTATTGACCATTTTTCCATATTTTTGACAATTTTTGACAATTTTTGACAATTTTTGACAATTTTTGAAAATATTTGGCAATTATTGACAATTATTGACCAATTTTGACAGTTTTGACAATTATTGATCATTTCTGACAATTTTTCAAAAATTTTGACCATTTTAGACCATTTTTCCAAATTTTAACAATTATTGACCATTTTTGAGCATTTTTGGCAGGTTCTGACAATTATTGACCATTTTTGAGCATTTTTGGCAGGTTCTGACAATTATTGACCATTTTTGACAATTTTTAATAATTATTGACCATTTTTGACAGTTTTTTATAATTATTAACCATTTTTTCAAAATTTTGACAATTTTTGACCATTTTTCGAAAAACTTGACAATTTTTCAAAAATTTTGATAATTATTGACCATTTTCCATATTTTTGACAATTTTTGAAAATATTTGGCAATTATTGACCAATTTTTCAAAATTTTGACAGTTTTTGACAATTTTTGACGATTTTCCAAATTCTTGATAATTTTTGACAATATTTAAAAATTTTTCAAAAATTTGAACAATTATTGACCATTTTTGACGAATTTTGACAATTATTGACCGACTTTGACAATTATTGACCATTTTTGACAATTTTTCAAAAATTTCAACATATTTGGCAATTATTGACCATTCTTTCAAAATTTTGACAATTTTTGACCATTTTTCAAAATTTTAACAATTATTGATCCTTTGGACCATTTTTGACGAAATTTGATTAGTTTTGACAATTATTGACCATCCTTGACAATTATTGACCATTTATGATAATTTTTCAAAGATTCAAAAATTTCTATTTCAAAATAGAAAATACATGATCACGCTTTTAGGTAACACACAATACAATTAACAATGAAGCGTAGGTATAAATCATCGTCCCGGTCTCCATGAACTATAATATGTATACTGTGTATATATGTGTACTTTTTTTGTAAAAAATTCCATTTACGATAAAGGGATTCATTTATCGGAGTTTTCACTTCTGTCGGCAGTCCCACGACTGGATTGTTTTTTTAATGAGCGCACTCGCCAAATTTTCAAGTAGTGTTCAGCCACCAAATTTTGAAAAATAATTTGGCTAATTTCTTGAAGAAAGAAAGAGAAATAAGTTTTACTATGTCTGTGACATCGTTAATGAGGAACAAAAGAAGAATTGAACGTAAAACTGAGCCTTGGGGTTCACCTCTATGTGGTAGATTTTCATATTTATTATTAAATGTATAGAAAGTAGAATTTTTTAATGGTTCTAAAAGCTTAAGAAAAAGCTGGTTGTAAAATATAAAATAAGCGACCTTTGTCGCCTCAATTAAATATTTTTTATTTTTTTTTGGACCGATTGGTGTTTGTGTGTGTGTGTGTGCGAGGAAGACAAGCACTCCCGATAAATTATCATGCGGATTCAATCAGTACACCGACAATGAAAATGTTCACCAGAAATGAGAAAAACGAGAAATATAATTTAAAATATAATAAAAACAGCAGACAATACACAATCTCGAACATCAGGGATCAGTCGTTCGCAAAAGCATAAATCTAGAATCTGAATCCGAAAAACGAGGATAATTTCAATAACTCTAAATAACAGGATCGTATCTATAATTTTATACCAATAAAGTTATATATTCTACAATTTATCGTTTATTATTAACTTTTTTCGCAAAATAATACAAAATCTTTATGAAGAAGAAAAATATTTTTTTTAAACTATATTATTATACTTGATAATCTTTCACTTGTTAATCGACATACTAAAAGGAGTTCAGGGGCGTATAGTGTATGTCAAAATTAACTTCTAATTAACTAAAATATTTCCTTTTATCAAATATAGAATTTATAATATATTTTGTAAAGCCACATCTGAAATAATAAACAAGCGTAAATAAAATCCACCAGTGGAATAACGAACCTATTTCACGCGATCGTCGATATTTTATATAGCTGGGCCATACCAACGTGCTCTGCGAGCATTTTGAAACACCCGCGTTGCACACTTCTCCCCGTTGACTATCTAAAAACTAAGCCGTGATCATGCGTGATTTTCCCTCTTAAAATCGCTGCATTCAGTCCAGCGCATCGAGGCATACGGTACGGTTCGATTTAAGTATGTAGTAAAGGCCGAACGATGTTTTTCAACACTGGAACGAGTTAAAACATTTCATGACCGAAGATCGTTTAACAACAGCTATCTATTGAAAAAAAAATGTATCTCCGAAATAGACAATTTTAATGACAAAGTCATTATTGCAAAAGAACGTAGAATAGACTTAGTTTATAAGAAATAATTTTTTGTTAGCGAAGTAGTGCTTAGTGCGTGACTTTTAATTTTCTTGTGTGGCAATTGACAATCATTCCTCCAGAAATTCAATATTTCAACAAGGAAGGCGGGGAAAGGACGATAAAAATCGATGGGAGACAAAAATTTCAGAACACCTTAAAATTTTTACCACGTGCCGCCACTGTCCGCGATCCAGACCTGTGTATAAGTGCCGGTAGCAGAGAGAAAAGCGATATCCAGGAAAAAGGAGATTTATAATCTGGCGAGAATAATAGTGTCCGTGTCGGCCTGTTCAGCGTCCACTGTCCAGATGGTTTTTTTAAACCACCAGTCAATGTCGAGTCCAGATCGCCGCGATTTGTATTAAATCGCTAGGCTACCCTTGCGTTTAGCTGACTCTTTCATTTTTTTACACAGAGATGTGAGAAAATTATGATTTTTTTTTCAACTTCCTTTCTTTGTTGCCCGGAGAATAATTACGGATTTATTAGCTATAGCCCGTTCAGTACAAAAACCGTTGCACGTCATCAAAGTGTCGAAAAAGAGACGTTCGTTTATATCATGTCATTCGATTGCTGATGTCAATCCTCTGTCAATCACTATGTTAAGCCTCTCTAAACTCAATAAATATTGAAATTTGTAGGTCGCATTGTATTAAAGAATATAAATATATGTTTAAAGAAAGGTTTCGTAATTAATTTCATATCAAATACAGCTCGTAGGTTAATTAAATATTAAACTCAAACTCACGTCAGTCTTAATAAAAACTTTTTATGTTGGCAAAAATGCGCGCTGTTGCCGCGATTAAAATGGTTTATTTCAGGTTCAGTTGACGTCTTGACATTTTTGAGGTTATGTTGTGACAAAAACTGCAAAGAACTGTGAGTAATTTTTCACAAGCAGTAATGAGTTATCAAAGTTTGAGTCACATCCAAAAAAACGTATAAATGAAACTTAATAATACTGCAATAGTTGATGCATTTACTTCTGATACTATTTACAGCGTTTATGAAACAAGTAAGTATAAGTTTAATATTATACCCAATCAACTGTATTTATTATATTCTGTTACATTATTCTTAATACTTGGCAATTATACATGGACATTTTTTTTATAGATAATCATGTCACTTTAGGAATGTTACTGCAGTAACTGGAGGAAGCATAATAATTATTGAATGTAGAATGTTCCTGAGTAGTTTACTAAAATATGATACACATCCACAAAGAGGACTTATGGAACTTTCAACAAAAATAAACCACTGTATAAATTTGTTTTTATTAATGAATCCTGAATTTTCCAAAATGGTGCTGTAGGCTGTTCATGTCAAAAGGTATGTTACAATGATTATGTAAAATTTTAGAATGCAAAATTGTTTTTATTCTAGATATTTTGTATTACATGCTGAGAATGAAGATGGTTGTATTGATGGAGCAGAAAGTATATTTTTATATGAATCTCAGTTGAGTTATTATCATGGGAAAATGAACGAAGAACATGTTTTTAATTGTTTTGAAAACCAATTACTTACTATTGAATCTTTATGAACCTTTAATAAATTATGGATAATGCTTTTCGATAATATTAGGTTAATGACACAATATAGAATTCAATCAACAAAGCTTGAAGCTGAGCTTATTTATATTACAGCCTAGTAAGTAGATACAAACTGTATTTGAACAGTGATATAGCAAATTATATGTTAAAATTCAGAAGACTACACAACTAGTTTAATACATTTAAAATTCTTACTTCAAATTATACCTAATAGACAATAAATGCTGTTTTACTTTTATTTTTACAAAAATAATAATATAGGTTATTTCAATAAATGTTTTTTTCAGAAACAAACCCCCCAACAAAATACATTGTGGATATGATAGAACAGTATAGTCACAAAGTAATACCTACCATCTTTTTAAAAATCCTATTGAGTTAATACAGGGTACTGCCAAGTAAGCCGATAGATGAATTCCAGAAGTTGCGGGTTGGAATTGGTTTAAATTTGAAAGATTTCTATTTGACAATTATTGATCTACCTTATTTAAAAAAATAGTATTACAAACTTTTCGGTGTAGTAACTAATTTATAAATTTGCAATGTTTCTTTTTAATAAAACAATTCCATAAAAATTGGGGTGGCATTATTTATCATTTTATTTTAATCATGATATTCAAAATAAGTAATTCAGGCAGCATTTTCTAAAGGTACATGTGTATATCACAAAGTTTTATAAAAACTACAAAGAATTAATTTAATAGTTTTTATTGAATTGAAACGTCTCATTCGATCAATCATTTATTAGCAATACTTTCAGTTGCGGTAGAAGCTGGAGAGCTAAAACAAAATGGTAAATATAAATTTGGATTGATTAGAAGATGATGGAGTGATAAATAATTCACCAATATACTGATAATTATAATATGTATTGATTTCAGTGCTACGATTTAGTCAATCATTCGCATATACCTTCACTCGGAGAATAGAATGGATTTGCTCTCCTTTTCTGAGCTGTGGTGGTGCTTGCTGCACAATTTTCTTTTGCTATGATCATATATCTCAGGATGATTTTCCTTGTTGAGAATGACCTACACACTAAGGCTTCACATCCTGGCTTTTCTAAAAAAATTTTAAGATTTATTTCACCAAAATATAAAATAAAATTGCCTACCTTTAAAAAGGAGGTAGATCCAGGTTATCAGAACTTTTTTATTTATAGGATGTCTGTAAACCTTACATAAATCTTTCATATTATAGTGACAACATTCTAGAAGCCAACATGTACTTAGGTAATAAAATTTTATTAGATAATATTTTTTCCTTGATACTATTTATACATACATGCATTTTAAATACTAGAATAGTTCCATAACTTCTAACTAATTAAGTGTGTGGTATAAACATACAAATAAAAGTGTTAACTATTCCATACATAACTTTTTAGTGCTAAAAATAATTCCATAGTTTTCAAAATAAGAATTTCTTAGTGCTGTACGGTTAACATACAAATTAAAATTTTATATGTAACTGAAATAAGTCGAAGTTTCTTTGCACGCAATAAGCGTCAATAACTAAACCTAACCTAGAATATTTGATAAACTTCATTTGACATATACTAGATTCTCATATTATTTCAAGGGCTTGGCAACATAGTACAGTTATGACAGATGTGACGTGCAACGGTTTTAATACTGAACGGGCTATAACATCATTATTTAATATACAAGGTGTTTCAAAAAAGGGTGACCCCGTCTCTAGGATAGGTAGAAAACTGGAAAAAAATAATTGGGGGTTGCTTAGTAAAAAATTTTCGTAATGCTATCCGTATTCGAGATAAAGGGCGTTAAATAAAAAAAAATGTATACACATTTTTTACTTCTGGCAACATTGTAATGAAATTCTATACGATTATGTTTAAAAAAATATATAATTTTTCGTTTCCAATTCAGTCGGATTAAATATAATATATATCGAACGACCTTGCCGAAATCATGTTAAATTAAGAGAGTAAAAGGTTTGTAAGAACCACACCCAATATAAAAATAATATATTTTAGTCCAACAAAAATTACTATCTACTAATAGATACTATAAAAATATTTTCATTTTTGGAATTATTTTTAAACTATTATTTTTACGCACTTTGTAAATAAATAATGTAATGTTTTTGTTATTTATTTAATGTGGGATAAAATTATTCACACTACTATGGCTGATTACTATTGATTTAATTATTAAACCTAATTTATATACACACTAAATTTATTTACACTCGGTATAATAGTTCTAATTTATTTTTACCACTCGAATATTACACTATTTATCTTCACTATTTCATTCGCTGTCCGATTACTAAGTAGGTTACTTCTGTAAACTGTCTATGAACTAACTCTTTGTCTTCGTTTCACTAATTGTCAACTCACTCAAAAACCCGCGTATATATAGTCTTTATCAACTCTCGAAAATTCTAGTAGTTTCCGCGCTCGTCCTATGCGTAAGCAAAACGATTTGTCTGGAATGTTCTCGAACAGGGGGCGGCGCATTCGCCAAAATTTATAGTCGAGAGACAAGGCCGGCTTTGAGTTGATAACTTCGCAACAATAATTGTTTTTCCAAATCATTATGTTCATTTCACTTACAAATTCCGTTGTAGTGAAGGAATGTATAATTTTTTTAAAACCTGGCACGTCTTCTAATTTGATCGGACTATGGTTAAACATAAAATTAATATATTTAATGCAATTTATATTCGGTTGGTCCAAATTTATTTTTAGAACGAAAATCAGCCATCTCCTACGTAGATATATACCGGGTGGGATTTTATTTGTTGGCCCTGGTTATATACAGAGCCATCAAATATGCAAAACAAAATAAATATGTTAACTCAAAATGGTTATTTGTGTAACCAGTGCAAAAAGAGCATATTTGTTGCACGATACATGAAGTTTACCCATTTAACCATGCCGAGCTTTTTACACGTGTTGCACACAACATGTTTTTATATCAAATTTTATTAGAGTATTTTACAATAAGTAGGTAACTACAACAAAAATTGGGTACTTTTTTGAGTTGACCTCGATTTTAATATCGCAATTAGAGCATCTTACAATTGTTAATGATAGGCAAACTTCATTTCCACTGATTTTTTGAATTTTGGTTTCATTTTTATTTGTGGATGTCTCATCAGGTTTTTCACTTAAAAGAGCTCTTTTTCGGACTGTGAAGCTTCCGGTACTGGTACTTGTTTCACCTTCTACAATTTGAGCAGTTTTTTTTTGGAAAATTTCTCCTCAATGTAGCCCTCCGCTACAGTTGATGATTTCAACTCTCCATGACGTTTTAATGTTAATACAGGGTGTCGATTTTAAAACTTACATAGGGCTGTACCTCGTGAACGAAAAGATTTCAAAAAAATTTCAAAACTGTTTCTAGGGTATAGAGGGGGAACTAAAATGACATAAGAAAGAAAGCACCCCCATCATCCCCCTATGCCCCACCTACCCCATCTACAAAAATTTAAATGGCAACCCTGTCTATCTGCTCCTGATTCCACTAATAAGAAGTGCAAAAGGGTAGGGTACTTTTTGCACTAGTGCAAAAAATTGACTTTTGGCACAGTACATAATGCAAAAATAGTCACTTTTAGCACCATCGTAGAAAAATAATTTTTTTTTTGTTAAATAAATAATATTTTTAGACAATGTCGAATACAAGGTTTTTTTATAACACGAATTCACTGTTATATTTCATAAAGGACGTACGGTAATCAAGTCCATGAACAAAACAACGCGATCATTAAAAAAAATTTCGATATTATTCAAGTATATCCTTATAGTAACGGAAGTTACAAAAAAAGTATCATAATTATAAATGAGGCGATTGTATCTGTAGGTATATTTTTGCATCTTAGTCTGGCGCGCATATTTAATTAGATCGATTACTGACCGAAAATTGCCACACCCGTCTATTAAAATGAACTTGAAGTTGATGATATTATATCTCTCCGAAAAGTAGGCATACCTTGTGGAATTTTTAAATTTATTTCTTTATTTATACCAGCTAATTAGTTAAATTTTCAATGTCTTACGTACGAAATAACTCTTATGTTAATGTTTTTGGAATTCTTAAACAAAATTTTAAATATTTCTTTTAACTTTTATTATTAACCGATCAACTCATTGTCAGAGTTCAAATAATTTGCTTTTTCAGAAGTTATTTTTATTTCTTCTTCTTTTCTCCTTCTACCTTTTCAGGTGTCGAACGAGGATTCCAGTTCATCTTGTACCCCACTCCTTCCTGCCTCTTGCTAATCTCTTCTTTTCGTCTAGAGTTTCTCCTTTATTTGGTCTATCCACTTTCTTCTCGGTCTACCCCTTCTTCTGTGAATAGTACTTCTAGCTTCCATCACTCTTCTTGTAATTCTATATATCTATATGTCCATACCAATTTAATTGTTTTCTCTTTATTTTCCCTTATTATTGATTCTTGTTTTGTTATTTGTCTAATCTCTTCAGTTCGACGACTATTTAACCGAGCTAAAGAGTCAGGCAATTGGGAGCCTTATAGAGCTGCTCTAACGAATTACAACAAAGAAATTAGAAAGGCAAAGCGAGAGTCTTGGAAGAAGTTCTGTGAGAGTATTTCCGATATACCTCGCAGTACTAGGATTCACAAGATTATCTCTAAAGAGTCGATTGCCGATCGTTAAAACTACCTGATGACACTTTCACGACCTCTAGAAAAGAAACGTTAGATCTTTAAATTAATAATCACTTTCCTGGATAACTATCGACCACTCCACTTTGAAAGTGCAAGGCGCCCCAAAAAGAACGATTGGGAGGTCGCCAAAGAAGTTATCATAGCACCGGCAATTGAATGGGCAATAAAATCTTTTCAATCCTTCAAATCTCCCTGTGAGGATGGCATTTTTCCAGCTCTACTGCAAAACGGACTGGAATTACTTTTACCCATCCTCATTAAAATGTATAGAGCTAGTCTGGCGTCGAATTACATACCATCCAGTTGGTTGGCACAGACCCACATCCTAAATCGGCTAGACCAATAATTAGCCTTTCATCTTTCCTGCTTAAAGGATTTGAAAGAGTACTGGCGGGTAGCTTTATGTAACTTCCCCTTGAGCACCCACCACTGGGAAATCAACAGATTTAGCGTTACACAACCTTGTTGAGAAAATCACACAATCCTTTAACAATAATGAGATTGCGGTGGCCATATTTCTTGACATCGAAGGAGCATTCGACAATGCACTACCGACCTGCATTGGTTCAGCTTTGGCTGAAAAGGGCATTAAACCAACTATTACCGGCTGGATATAATAATATGCCACGCTCACTAATAGAACAGCCACTACTTCTCTTCAGGATAAAGCCATTAGCTTTAAGGTTTCCAGGGGCTGTCCACAAGGCACTGTGGTCAGTCTTGATGGATGACTTGCTTAGCGCTCTCGTAAAAAGAGGGGTAGAACTGCAAGCGTATGCAGACGACCTTGTCATCCTGGCAAGGACCAAGTCAGGAAGGGTAGCATATAATATCCTCCACAAGACGTTGGATGATGTCCACAGTTGGTGCCAGAGGGAACAGATGTCTGTCTGTTAACCCTGATAAAACTGTAATAGTCCCTTTCACTAGGAAAAGGAAATTGGAAGATCCTGGACTGTCTGAAGATTTGACTTATCGTCTTTTCTGGAAGATGATGAAACAGCAGAGCATATAATTTGTGCCCGTCCCGCCGCGGTTCGAATCAGGTATCTGATGTTTTGCAGGGTCTCCCTCTCTCTCTCGCCCTCGGACCTGAAATATCATTCACCGAACAAACAAATCGGCTTTGTTAAGAAGCTGAATTTGTTTAGTGAAATGAGCCACAATAGACTCTTACGAGTCGCAGTGAGGGCCACTCACCACAAACCTAACCTAGCTTATCATTTCTACATTTGTCCCACTTTGTTTTCCCTACTATTCTTCTTATAAAGCAGCTTCATCTCAATTGTGTTCATCTTGGCTTCATCCTTCTTTCCTCAATGTCCAATTTTCACTTGCCTATGTTATTATTGTATTGTGGATCTTTATTTTCACTTCTATATCAATATCTCCATGTCTCAGCCTCGTTGATGTATTCTCCCTATTTGTTACTTCTGCTTCTATCATCCTCTCTTATCTGTCAATAGATATTCATACGTCGTTGCTCTTTCCAGTGTCTCGTCTTTACATTTTATTTTTATGTGTATTCACTTCACTTCTTTTTATTAAAAAAAATATATATAACATGACATAAGAATGTATGTAAGTACCATGCCAATTACGAATCATGATTAATTCTCTCAAACCAACCACACATTTCTGTCCTAGTTATCGATTATTGGTACCAATCGTTAATGGGTACTGTTCTTGAAATGGTACAAATTATTCGATCATATAATAAAACTTTTCTAGTTCAATGTCAGGTCGTGTGGTATTATTTAATTTATTAATTTCGCTCATATAGAAATTGATAATTAAACTAACGAAAGTGCCTTAAGTGATCTTAAAGTATTTACACAATAACGTACCACACCTTTTGTCCATTTTTTTTCTCAATATATAAACCCGAGTCGCTACTGTCAAAACATTGTGTATCTGGTACTTGCTCAGTCTACACTCAGTTAACAAAAACCACAATGGCATTCAAAGTAAGTAAATATATTTTTTAAGAAATTTTCTTTTCATTAAAATAATTTTTATTTCAGTTCATCTGCTTCTTCGCTTTCCTCGCCTCCACCCAAGCAGGAATCTTGAATACCCACCAAGCGTATTCTGACGCCCCATCAGTATCATACTCCAGCATCTCAACTCCAGACACATACGCCAAAGTAGCTACTCCACTTTCATACTCTGCTCCATCAATCAAAGTAGCTGCTCCACTTTCATACTCTGCTCCATCTTACAAAAAAACCATCGTATCCGAAGATTATTCAGCACCGGCTCACTACGATTTCGGTTATTCCGTTGAAGATCCCCACACCGGTGACATCAAAAACCAACAAGAAACTCGTGAAGGTGATGTTGTAAAAGGAAGTTACTCACTTGTTGAAGCCGATGGTTCCAAAAGAATTGTAGAATACACTGTCGATGCTCACAGTGGATTTAACGCTGTCGTACACCGTGAACCTTCTTCCTACAATACCAAACCTGTAGTTAAAGTAGCTGCTCCAATCTCTTATGCTCAACCTGCTTATAAAGTAGCTTCTTACTCTACTCCAGCTGCTTACGCTCAACCTGCTCAAGCTGCTTACTCTCATCAACCAGCTTATAAAGTAGCTTCTTACTCTGCTCCAGCTGCTTACGCTCAACCTGCTCAAGCTGCTTACTCTCATCAACCAGCTTATAAAGTAGCTTCTTACTCTGCTCCAGCTGCTTATGCTCAACCTGCTCAAGCTGCCTACTCTCATCAACCTGCTTATAAAGTAGCTTCTTACTCTGCTCCAGCTGCTTACGCTCAGCCCGCTAGAGTAGCTGCTTTGACCAAAGTATCTTATTCCAGTGCTCCTGATGTATCTTATTCAAGTGTATCTTCACCTGAATTGCATCAAGCTGCTCCCTCTTATTACCACTAATTATTTGAATTGTTTATTTGTTTGTTAATTATTGATAACGGACTGTTTATATTTATTGTAGTTTTTAAATAAAATAAAAAATATCCTTTGAATTAAATAGTTTTTTGTTGTTGATCGTATAACTCCAGTCCAAAGCGTCCTCTCTTGGTGACTGAAACAGTTAATAATTTTTAACATCAAAACCAATATTTGTGAACTTCTACATGGAAATGCTATAATTTGATGTAAAATTAATACAATAAAGTAGATAGAGGAGAGATCTAATTGAATTTCGTTTGGAAGGTTCGGAATAATTATTGTCGTCGTATATACCTACCTATCTATCTATGCAAAGTCACAATTCTATTGTACGTTTGGGCACAATGGATTCGTATATTGCATCGCAACTCGCTAACTTTCAAATTAATTCATTCACCGACACATGATCCTATCCTAATCTTGTGAGTAATTCACTAGAGCTGATGGGTGAGAGAAGAGCTGGATAAGGGATCGAAAGGAGTCGCTCGCGCCCGGGATGATTGCGCGGTGTGTGTTCAGGTGGAATTTTCACTTATTTCACATCCCAGAACTTGAGAAAATTGAATTGAAGGAATTATTTACATAAATGAAGGTAGGTAGATACGAACGGCTTCATATACATATCTAGATAGATATACATATATAGGAAAGCTATATTATTATTAATTAAACTAAATTTTTGTCGATGTAGGTGAAAAAAAAAAGTATTTTTCAAGAATTCACCCAGAAAACCTTGAAACTATAATAAATATATCATTTCGACAGTTAAACTAATTTTTATTCAGCTTCGAAAATTAGCTGGTTTACTATCCTAATACACTGCTGAGCAAAAAATTTAGGACAACGTGAAATCGCCAGAATTGTTGGTAAGAGTCTTCTTTGTCCTGTACAAAAGGTCTACCAACGCTAACAGGAGAATGGTCTTATAACCAGACAACCAGTCAAAGAGATATTGATGTCAAAAACAGCTTTTGCGGTTTTGCTGCGAAATCAGCCTCTAAAGATTAGGAATGTCAATGTTAGCGAATGGACAGTTAGAAGAAGGCTTCGTTTTAATGGATTGTCTTGCAGAAGGATGGCTACAGGACCGACATCGAATTGCAAGATTGGATTTTGCTCGAAATCACTTGGTATGAAACGAGGATGACTGGAGCAAGGTACCTACTCTTTACATATGAGTCGCGTTTTTGCCTCAATAGACCAGACGGGCGTAGACGAGTATGGAGAAGACCCGGAAAAGATACGCCCTCCCTTGTATTGACCATAGACGTAAATTTGGTGGTGGGTCTGTTATGGTTTTGGGCAGGTATCGCTTCAGAAGCACGTACAGAGTTGGTTTTCGTAGATAATGGCTCTCTAACAGCTCACAGATACGTAACGTGTGCCTTTCATGGTTACATTGGGCGAGCAAGGCACTTTCATGCATGATAACGCTGCCAGGATTTTAAGTGGATATCTAGATGAAGTAGGAATTAGGCCAGCGTGCGTGCAGTCCAGATATGAATCCCATCGAATATGTCTGAGATGAGTTAGGGCAGCGTATCCGAATGCACACACCAGCTCCAAGAACTACCCAGGAGCTGAGAGAGCTGCTTTTGCAGGAGCGGAATATCATGGATCAAAATGTAATCCTTAATTTAATTCAGAGTATGCCTCGTCGAAATTTCAACCATTTAAATCCCCAGGGACAGATGGTATATATCCCATCCAACTACAAATGGGAATCGATGTGTTAATACCACACGTAACTAAGATCGTCAAAGCTAGTCTGGCATGGGAAATATGGCAAAAGCTTGAAGTCATTTACATACCCAAGGTAGGTAAAGTACCTGACTTAACGCCAATAAGTCTATCCTCCTGTCTACCAAAAATATTAGAAAGGTTACTGAAGAGGTATATAAGAGACGAAGGCTATCGTCAATATGCCTATCAACCAGGCAAATTTTCGGATCTAGCGCTGGCTTATCTCAAAGTCAATAGAAGACGAAGATATAGTGATGGCCTCTTTCTTAGACATAGAAGGAGCATTTAACAATGTTACCACGAATTCATTGGTTAATGCAATGAATAGACGGGGGACATCCACAACAATATGCGATGGGTAAAGGCAACTCTGGAGGATGGGATATTAAGCTCTATTCTGGGACAAGTCACCATCAAGGCAAGGACGGGTGAAGTATGATTACCTCTACTATGGGCAAACTTAGTAGACGACTTCCTTACAGAACTGTCCGCTGTAGATTTTTACTGACTTGGATACGCAGACGACATCGCTATTGTAGTCAGAGGCAAGTTTGATGGGGTGATTCGGAAATAATGCAAACAGCATATAAATATAGTTGATAATTTGGTGCATACAAGAGAGACTGACAGTCAATGATCAGAAAACACAAATTATCAATTTCACGAAAAAGACGTCACTGCAAGGCCTAGAGCCTATAGTGTTAGCAGGAGAGGTGATTCCATTTGCCAAAGAAACAAAGTACCTAGGAGTACATTTTGATCAAAGGCTTTCATGGAACACTCACCTTCAGAAGACCACACAGAATGCTATCATTGCCCTTGGTAAAGATGCTGAAGAATGTGAGGGAAAAATGACCCAATGGCTGTACACAAGGGTTGTTAGACTAATGATAGCCTATGGATCAGTAGTGTGGTGGACAAAGACACTGCAAGTGGGAGCTATAAGGCTATTGAGTAGCACACAAAGGCGTGCTTGCCTGTGTATTACGGGAGCCATAAAAACGAATCCCAGAGGACCACAATAGATCTGAAAAGGTCGCAGTGAAATAGGCCGATTAGCCACCTCATCAAATCTAATCTAATCTAATGCCTCGTCGAATGCAAGCATTAATTAATGCAAGAGGGAGGTAATATACGATATTAGTTATCATTATCATTATCAATTTTTTCCTTCATTTCGTTCCCAATAACAATATTCGAACAAGTAATTTAAAGTGATCTAAATTTTTTGCTCGACAGTGTAATTTACTATCCTAATATTTATTAATGATATGGTAATTATTGTTGTTTTTTTAATGATTCTATTAATTCGAACGATATTACGGATTATAATTTCATAGCCGGTTATATTCGTTTGCAGAACAGGAATTTGATAGACTAGTTTGCAAGACCGACGACCTTCGGAAACCTTCGCAGGATTCTTTTAATTTGTGGAGGTTCATGTTGTGAAAGGTGTCAAATTTTTCTTCCGGGGTGGGACCGTTTTTTTCAACTAAATTTAGTATAAATAAAAATCTCGTCGCTCTAAAAGTATTGTTTAGTTTACTTTGACAAGCATATAACATGGCAGCTAAAGTAAGTACATTCAATATTTTTTTTTTAAATAAAATGTATCACTTTTTATTATTTTTTTCAGTTTTTAATCCTCGCCGCTTTCGCCGCCGTATCCCACGCCGGCCACTTGGGCTACGGATATGCACCAGCTCTAGTAGGATCCCACGGAGCCGTTTCATCCTATTCAACAGTCCAACAACACGTTCCGACTATCCAATCTTACGCAGCTCCTCTTTTACACTCCGCCCCAACATCTTACATCCAAGCCGCTCCAGTAGCCTACGCTGCACCAATAGCCAAATCTGTTATTGCTGAACCATCTGCACCTGCTCACTACGACTTCGGCTATGCTGTAAACGACCCCCATACCGGAGACGCTAAAAGCCAATACGAATCTCGTCGTGGAGATGTTGTACAAGGTAGCTATTCCCTTTTGGAATCCGATGGAACTAAACGTACTGTAGATTATACCGCTGATGAACACAATGGATTTAACGCTGTTGTACACAAAGAACCTGTTGCTGTACATCATGCTGTAGCTCCAGTTGTAACCAAAGTAGCTGCTCCAGTTGCCTACGCTCAACCAGCTCCATGGACTGTAGCCAAAGTAGCTTCTCCAGTTGCTTATACCGCTTCAGTAGCTCACTCTGCTCCATGGGCTACTCCTGCATCTTGGAATGTTGCTCATGCTGCTCCTCTTGCATACGCTCAAGGATACTCTGCTCCATGGACTGCTAATGCTTACGCTGCACATAACGTTTGGTAAATTTTTTTTACCAGGTTCTTTTGTACATAATCTATTTATGAAAATTGCAGTTTAATAAAAAATTATTAAAATTGATTTATTTTATTTTTATTTTGATGAGTATACAGAGTGTCCCAAAAATTTTATACAAATGGAGAAAAAGCGTATGTTACTTTTCACAAAAATTCTCGATATTGTCGATGAATACTTTGTCTGTGAAGGTACTGTTACGAAGTCACCAACTCAAAGCCGGCCCTGTCACTCAACCATAAATTTTGGCGAATGCGCTTTCTAGAACATTCTAGGAAAGTCGTTTTGTTTACGTATATGGGGAGCGTGGAAAATTCAAGAATTTTCGAGAATTGATAAAGACTAAATATACGCGAGTTTTTGAGTGAATTGACAATTAGTAAAAAGTTAGTTGACAGTAAACGGAGAAAACAAATGATATAGTAGATGATTTAAAAAAGAAGACTTTTCACAACAATTTAATAGGGAAGGTACGTCCAAAATATCATTTAGGAACAAAATGACACATTGGCGATATTTAAAAATTAGCGCGGTTTAATCTGTCAAAAATAAGCCAATTAGGAAGCACTTAGGTAGAATTTACAACATTTTATTGTCACTGCAACAAGATTATTCTTCGAATCGTAATATTTTTGAGGCTATGTACAAAATGACGTACAACCACTATGGACAAAACATAATGTGTCATTTTGTCCGTAGGGATAGGGAATAATAAAAATATCTAAATCTACAAAAATCTCTATAATATACAGGATGGCAATATGCCACGGAATTATAAGAGGATAAGTCATGGAGTCCAGAAGTGATGAAAAAAGCTCTTGAAGCTGTGAAGGAGAAAAAATGGATTGACTTCTTGCTTCGAAGACCTTCAAAGTGCCACAAGCTTCACTAAGGCGGCATGCTTTGGAACAAAATAAAACAATTTCATCTGCAGCAAAAGTTTTGTGCCGATTTCAGCTAACATTTCCTCTTGAAATGGAGAGACAATTGGTTGAGCACATCAAGCTATACTTGAAACTCGCATGTTTGGATTAACACGTACAAGCTTTCGAATTGGCTGAAAAGAATGGCTTTGCGCACAGTTTTAATAAAGATAAGGATAAAGCTGATCAGGAGTGGCTTGGTGGATTTTTAAGACGCCATAAAGACATATTATCTTCACGTAAACCTGAGCCTACCTCCGCAGCCAGAGCCCAAGCTTTTAATAGACCCCAGGTAGAAAAGTATTTTGATAACTATCACGAGGAAAAATATGAAAAGCGAGCTCGTGGATGAAGCACCAACTGGCACGAATGGAGTAGCTCAAGAAAGCGGGTGGATGACTACTGAAATATTCGTGAAGTGGCTTCAGCATTTTCAAAGCTAGTCATGATAATAAAGTTCTTCTTATTGTCGATGGCCATGCCAGCCATAAGTCATTCGAACCTTTGGAGAATGGAATCGAAATTGTTTGTCTTCCCCCTCACTGCACCCATCGTACGAAGCAGCCTCTCGACGTGTGCTTTTAAAGACATATTTTAACCAATAGATTTCTGGCTGGCTAAGAAATCATCCAGGAAAAGTGGTGACAGCTCTTCTGATCGGATATTTGTTTAATCAAGCTTCAGATACAGTCAGCTGCTCTTCACTGTTGTGTCGCTGTTTAGTATATTCAATTCATACCTAATAATTGTCTTTGTTAAATTAATAGTTATTATTGGTACGTAATAATAATTATTTTAACAAATAAGCATGAAGAAGAAAATTGCGAAATAAACATTGATGACAATTCACCGCCACCACAAATTCAAGCATATGTATCGGTTGCTCCCACTTCTCAATTCAACAGATCATCGACATACAGTTTTGACTTCCGCCGTGCGGACTTGAGCACACACTCAATTTTTTTTTATTTTATATTTATTAATTCTTTTATAACCTTGAACTCGATGCCCAGTAAATATCCGAACAATGAACGTACTAGAAGAGTAAACAGACGTATTATCTGATGCCAACATAAACATTGTCAAAGTTTCTTTATTTATCTTATTACAGTTTTCTGTAAATTAACTAAATATTTCTATTAAATTCAAATTTTCTCACAGTACGACACAGAGACCGTTCAACCAAGAAGCAACAACTACTTCTCGGGCTATATGCCCCGACAGACATTGAATTATACTGCTAAGTAAGAAACAAGAAATGTTCATTATTCCAACAGGAAATACTCTTTGTGTCAGAGAACGAATACAAAGAAGGATAAAATGCATATCGTTTCGTGTATATTAAAACAAAAATTATATTTGTTTATTACGAAATTTCAAAATTCGACATTGTGATACGGCATCTAAACAACCTGATCCGCTTATTCTATAATAACCTTACAAATCCTTGAAGGATATTTGGTAAGTGTAATAATAGTATCATAATTTCGATTGTGAAAGGATCTCTTCCGGGGTGGGACCCAAAAATTAAACATATATAAATAATAAACGTGCTCATTAAAAATTATTATCAAGTTTACCGATAAACTAATAACATGGCTTTCAAAGTAAGTAAAAAAATATTTTAGTACGTAAAATATATATTTATTAATAATTTCTTTTTTATTATAGTTCTTAGCGTTCGCAGCTTTTGTTGCTGTTGCCAAAGCTGGTCATTTAGGCTTAGGATACGCTGCTCCAGCTCTGGTAGCTCACGGATCTCACGATTCCATCTCCACCTACTCCACCGTACAACACCATAACCCATCTCTTCACTCTTACGCCGCTTCTGCTCCTCTTGTCCATGCCGCTGCTCTTCCCTACGCTTCTCATAGCTACGCTACTCCAGTAGCCAAAGCTGTTATTGCTGAACCTTCTGCACCTGCTCACTACGATTTTGGATATGCAGTAAGCGACCCTCATACCGGAGACGCTAAAAGCCAACACGAATCTCGTCGTGGGGACGTTGTTCAAGGAAGCTACTCTCTATTGGAATCTGACGGTACTAAACGTACTGTAGATTATACTGCCGATGCTCACAATGGATTCAACGCTGTAGTACACAAAGAACCCGCTGCCGTACATCATGCTGTAGCTCCAGTTGTAACCAAAGTAGTCGCTCCAGTTGCTTATGCTCAAGCAGCTGCTCCAGTTGCCTACGCTCAACCATCTCCATGGACTGTAGCCAAAGTAGCTTCTCCAGTTGCTTATACAGCTTCAGTAGCTCACTCTGCTCCATGGGCTGCTCCTGCATCTTGGAATGTAGCTCATGCTGCTCCTCTTGAATATACCAACGCAGTTTCTCACGGCTACAATACTCCATGGGCTCATGGTTATGCTGCTCATGCTCCTGTACTATCACATAATGTTTGGTAAATTGAATCGTCATTTTTGTACATAAATTATTTATCAATAAAATGCAATTTTTAAATAATTTGTTGGATTTTTATTTTAAAACCATTTTTTGTTTGGGTGAATACAAAAGCTTCGAAAAAAAAATGGGGATGTATTGAGTGATCTCGTCCAGTCTATAGAGAATTTAATTAACAGAATTTCGGTTGAAAAAAATTAATAATTCTTATAAAAAGAGCAAACAATTGAATTGGATAACGTATTGGCGAAAAGAGGGTGAAAATTTTTGGGATAAATAAGCGTCTGATGAATGTGTTGATTTCTGTCAGTTGAAGTGTGTGATAAATTTTAGGGTCTATAAATCATCAATTTGATTTAGCGATAAAATGTAAAGCAGAATTTCAAGTAAAATATAAAAACTATTTACAATAATTTATTATAATCATTCTTTTACAAGGTTGTCCACAGACAAAAAAGTATATTACTTAATATCATCTGCCCTTTCTTAAGTTCCAATCGAATCGACCTTGACTATACCAGACAACTGGTCTACATGAAATTCGCAACTTATTACAGATTATCGTAATTCAAAGATCATTTTGGTAAAAGGAGGTCAAGAACAAAATTGCATATATATCCTTTTGAAGGAAATTTATCATTCGATATAAATTTAATAAATGCAGATTTTTTATTTTTAATATACTGTCATTTTATTGACAAAAATAAACGAGATGGAGATTTAGATGAATAGTTTTGAGAGATATTCAAACCTATAAGAGTATTTGGTTCAACTACCAAAAACTTTAGGATCAAACTGTAGGTAATTTGATGAATGTTAATAGTACATTGTTTACCGAGAAGGAAAAGACTAACAATTCTGGACGACTGTGAAGTCGAGGCGCAAGCCAAGGCTTAGCAACACAGAGTCCAGGAATGTTAGTCTTATCCTACTCGGTAAACATACACGATTCAGAAGACCTAAAATCTAAGCATACCTGATTCGAAGACCAACAAACCAAGATCATTTGTAATTAATAAGATGTACCTACTTGAATGTTTATCGAAAGTGTGTTTCGTTAAGACCAGAAAATATGAACAGTGACCGATTTTTCTTTAAATATCAAAGAGGAAATGGTTGTAGACAAGTGGTAGGTAGGAATTCATCAATTTAGAAAAATGTCTAAAATAGTTGCTTTGGTAAATCCGACAGAATACTGCTTTACTTTTACTGCTTTCGTCGGACTTCTGCAACAATATTGGTTGACTCTGGTGACGACATAACTAGTTTAAAGATGCATGGCGGATGGAAGTCATCAAACGTTGCTGATGAAGGATATATCGAAGAATCCTTGAACAATATAAGGTTGAGGTGGCAAATAAAATTTTCACATTACAAAATAACCCTACCACCTCGCATGTTGTCCAAAATTTTTCTAATACTGTTCCTCCAATATTTAATAATTGTAAATATAAGAAATTAATTTTAAAATGTATTCTGCAATTATTTCCTTATAAACAATGTGTTTTCAATCATTTATGTTGAACACTAACAACTGTAAGGAAAGTGAATAGGAAGGAAATCATGACTTTTTCTTTAAGAAATTTTGTTTGGAATGTCAAAATTTCCTAGCGATTTGCGGAAAACTATTTTTCTTCTATATTGAAAAATGCGTTTATTACATCAGCTTCTATGAAACTATCCGATAGTGTAAAACATTGGGTCAATGTCAGAATAATTACGTGACATTGTCTGTAACGTTCCGGTGCAGTACCGCCGACGATGTACTTACTATCTATATTCCTCTGGTGAAAGTAATTTTGATAGTGCTTGAATACCTTCAGCGGTTCTGCTCCATATTACGCAATTTACCTACAAGATGCATTAACGTCTATTCGATTATTTATGAAAAAAAAAATTTTACTTTGTAACGGTAAAGACGCCAATTTGTAACGGTAAAGGCGCCAATTTGTAACTGTGAATGCCTGTACCTCACAGGGCACCAGCTCGAAGGGCTCCGGCTAGAGACTCCTCTCAAGGGTGATTCGACCCCAAGTTTATGCTGCACAAGGATAACAGAAGGGTTGTAAAAATTGAGGGCGCCACTACCCTTTTAACGATAAAAAGGACTAAGAAAACTAAGGCGGAAAAGGTAGAAACGCCTTGTAAAATTTAAATGAAAGTTAATAATTAAAGTGACCCCGGGCGGATCTCCCTCAACTTTTATAGTTGAGGATTTAGAAAAAAATAGAAATAGAATTAACACAAATTTACAATTTATTCTGCCACAGGAAATGAACAGGAATTTGTACTTTTATAGGTACCTAGCTTATATGGAGTTGTTTCCTGAAGAAGAAGTCAGGTCTTGATCTGAACTGATGAGTTCTGTTCTAGGACGGTATTTTGAGCTAGGGCTGTATCCTTGGCTATATTCTTGGGGTTATATTCTCGGGGTTATATTATCCGGTTAAATTCTTCGGTTTATATCCTCGGCGTTATATTCTAGCCTAGGGTTATATTCTCGCCTAGGGTTATATTCTTGGCTTATATTCTCGCCTAGGGGCTGAGCTTACCTAGAAGTACAAGTGGATCAGGGATATGTAGGAACTTGAATGTTATGGCACATTATGTTGGTCAGCTTTTCAGGTTAAAGAAAAGGAAGGCAGTTATTTGAAAGTCAAAAAATTGATTTAATTTACTGAAAGCTTTCCAACATTATATGTTCCATGTTAAAACAGTAAAAATAGCAATTATCGGCTAAATTAAAAAATATACTAATGATCTGAAAGAAACTAATAATAGCAAAAAGTTATTTATTTAATTATATGAAAAAATATCGTGCTTAGGAAATATATGAAACCGGCACTGGCGTTACGAAAGAATATTTTATAGGTTAACGGTTTATAAAAGTGTTATTTTATAATTAAAAGAGTTATTTCACAACTGAAAAAGCTTGAAAATGTTTGTATAAAAGTAAAACAGTGAATTATAAAAGAATATTTGGTTTAAAACTACCATATTAGTATAAAAGAACAGTTTATGACCACGTGTTGAATTTAATTTCGTCTATCTCTGTAAAAAAATAAAGAATGCATACGAAAATTATATCAGACAGTACTTTAGAAGAAGCTTATTAATTATAAATTATGATTTTGAACTTACCACAGCAAAATTCCTAAGATAGATACTTAAGATATGAAAGATAGCGAAAGATGATCTGCCCTCTTAGACGGTCGATAACAAAAAGGGGTGTTTCACGTGGCATTGTGCAAAAAATGGAAGCGTCCGTTGGCAGACGTCAATTGTCTTACGGTCAGGGTAGAAGAGTTTGGGATCACAGAACTATAATTGAATGTGGCTAGTGACGACGAGCGCTAATTAAAAGGATTTATTCTGTAAAATCGAAACAGGTCGATAGACATGTTACACTTTGTTTTAAAAAATATACAGTGTGGAAATCACTTGTGAAGTAATATTACTTGTGAACTTTTTTTTTAATTGTATTGTTACGTCGGACCTGTACTGAGGATATGTAGAGGTCCATGAAGGAAAAGAAGAAGACCAACATCTAGAATCATCAAGAACTGTCATCGAAAAGTCGAAAAAAAGAAAGGAAGACGTAAAAGGGAGGTAGAAGCAGAGATGGAAAGACGTAGAAAGGAGGAAGAAGGAGAGACGTAGAAAGGAGGAATAGAAAGAGAGGGAAAGACGTAGAAAGGAGGAAGAAGCAGAGAAGGAGAGACGTTGAAAAGAGGGAGAAGCATAGAAGGAGAGTCGTAGAAAGCAGGAAGAAGAAGAGGAGGAAATACGTAGAAGGGAGAAAGAAGGACAGAAGAAAAGAGGTAGAAAGGAGGAAAGCAAGAAGAATAAGAGAAGGAAAGACGTAGAAAGGCGGAAGAAGCACAGAAGGAACAAGGTAGAAAGGAGGAAGAAGAGGATAAAGAGAGACGTAGAAAGGAGGAAGAAGGAGAGAAGGAAAGATGTAAGGAAGATAAGGAGATACGTAGAAGAGAGGAAGAAGAGGAGAAGGAGAAACGTAGAAAGGAGGAAAAAGAGGAGGAGAGGCGTAGACAAGCAGATGTAGAAATTATGAATAGGCTACTACAAATTCAGGAAACATTAAAGCTAGAGGTAGGACAGTTTAATAATAGAGTAGACCATTAAGAACATCAACAACAAAATTTAATTCTTCGAATCGAAATTTAAAGAGTATATTCCATTAAAAATAAAGATTACCTACCGATTGTGCTAGACTTACGCGAATCATCCTGTATATTTAAATTTTTGTTTGTAAAAGGTGCATAATTCTATGAGATAAGTCCTAAAATAATTTTATTCCAAAGTGGTATTCATGCTGTATGAACAAGTTTTCCGGAATTCCACAATAAATTAACTGTAGAAATTTTGTCGAAGGACAACGCCGAGGAGAGCGTTCTACTCACAAAAGTAACTGATTATATCTTCCCTCGTTATTTCTCTATTCGCTGGAAATCCTCCAATGGAAACAAGTGTTCGGTTTCGCTACACTTTCCACTTCTCCATTGGCTTTTAATAAAATTGTTACATTCCGGATGGCTCGTCCCTTTATTCGACGAGAAATTTTTTGAAAAAAGCAAAAGCAAAATTTAATTCAGCATTTTTTAAGTATATATTTTCCTTTTATTAAATTTTAGAAAAAACGTAATAGTTTTGTAAATTTTTTTTAATAACCAATTTTTTCTTAATTCGGAAAAAAGGAGGGTTCCATTTAAAAAAGAATGTTTATTAGATTATAATTTGAAAAAATAGGTAATTAAAATAAAAAATCGACCTGTTTCGGGAATTTATGCGTTACTTTATGGACGCACTGTATAACTACTCACCTAATATTTATTACTTGATGTCAAATAGCGGATATTTATTAGATCTACTTACAATTTTTCTTCAATTTTTTTTCATCTACCTTTTAAATGACATTTCGAACGTAGCCGTAGAAATTTTTTTTTGTGCACTCGACGCAATGCAACAACCTAAATGTTACTTACTTACGGCCTTCTTAGCTCGGGGGTGTCGAAATATGTTGATCAGTTGTTTGAATGATTATTATTAAATCAGGTCCAGGCGATCGGCCACGCCTCTACAACATTATTTGAACTATAAAAGTAGACCCAGACGAAGCAAATCGCACAGTCACAAGAAGTAACTGACAAACATGGCATTCAAAGTAAGTACATGACGTATTCTTATTGTATAATTTTGATTCTTTCTTGTGTTTGTGTGTGAAATAGTTAATGTTTATTTGTTGTAAATTTTCCAAAAAAAAAGTTAACGATAATACGAGGGCTAGTAAAAGTTTAGTATCAAAATTAAAAACCAAAATTTCATTATACTGATTTTGAAATTAATCATAGTACCTACTTGAAATATGATAAGTACTTATATGTAACGGAACAGTAAACGCCAATATTTGGCTCTTAGACCCTTTTGTTTCAGTGGATTGATTCACTGTTTGCATTCAAAGTATGTCATGTTTCTTTGCTATTTCAACAATTTTCCTCCATTCCATCTAGTCCTGAGTCTTTTGCCTCCAGTTTTTCAATTTCCATTTTTTCTCGGTCTCTCTCTATTTGGTCCATCTATCTAGCTTTTGGTCTGTTTCTAACTGGTGTCCACTCTGTTATTCTCTTTACATTACTACCTTCTTTCATCCTTTTGATATGTCCAAGCCATCTCATTCTGGACGCCCTTATTATTCTTCCTATGTTCTCAGTTTCCAGTATTTTTTCTATTTCCAAGTTTGTCAATCTTTCATACTGTCCCTCTTTTAATTTCTTTGGTCCATAATAATTTTCCTTTAGAATATTTTTAACTTTTCTTCCTCTCCATTTGTCATTGCTGTAATTTCGGCTGCATAAGTGACTGCTGTCTTGTATATTCTAATTCTTGTGGTACTCGTGATTGTTCTGTTCTACATTAGGGGTTTGTATTTATAGTACCTATGCTCGGTATCCTGCATGTATACGTTCTGCGATTTCTTCTTTTTTGTCATTCCGATTGTTAATGCTTTTGCCGAAATATATAAAGTTTTTAACTACTTCAAATTCATATTTCTCAATTTTTGTCTGTTTCTTTGTACTTCCATGTATTTTGTTATTTCCTCATTGATTTCCAGTCCCCTTCTTCTGGATTCTGTTACAATCGTTTGCAGCGTTTCTTGTAAACTTTTCTGGTCTCTCGCAATTATGGCTACATCGTCTGCATTTATGTCACTATTTGTACCAATTCATTGATGACTGTTCCAGATAAATTACATTTACCGATTATTCCGTCCATTACTACATTAAAAATTGCTGTTGAAAGCCCATCTCCTTACCTCACTCCTGAGTTAATTTGGAACTATTTCGATATACCTCCATTCGTTAGAACCATAGCTTTGGAATTTATCATCGTCATTTCCACTAACCTTATAATTTTCTTGGGTTTCTGCATTTTGCTTGCTTAAAGTCAATAAATAATATATGCATTTTGATGTACCGTTCATAAACATTTTTCCACTGTTTGACTTAAAATCTGGATTGATCTTACCTGACTAAATTCAAATTGGTACTCCCCTATACTAGTTTTAATATATTCTTCTAGTCTCTTCAGTATTATAATTATAAGGATTTTATATGCACTGTTTAATGATGTAATTCCTCTATAATTCGAGCATATCCTTAGATCACCCTTCTTTAAAATTGGTACTAACAACCCTTCATTCCATTCTTGCGTCATGATTTCGGTTTCCCATATCTGTACTATAAGTTTATGTATCGCCATCCCCATTTCATACCCTCCTTGCTCTAACATTTCATTAACGATTTATTGATTCCATATCTTCGTTTTCTGACGAAGCTGTTTGTCCTTCTTCATGTTGCTATAGTTAGTTTTCCTCATCTTCCTCATTTTCTTCATTTATCCCCTCTGATGTTGTTAGTGTTTTTATGAAATATTTTTCCCATTCCTTCTTGTCTATATCTATCATGTTAGGTTTTCTCTAACCTAACCTAATGTATTGATATAGTTTCGCGTTATTTTTATTTTCACTCTCCATTTTTTCCATTATTTGCTCGACCCATTTATTCTTTTTATTTTTGATGAGCACATTTGATTCCTTTCTTCTTTCTTTGTATTTCTCGTGGTCTTGCTCTCTGGCTCTTCCTAGCCAATTTAAAGCTTGGCTGTTTTCTTTTTAACGACGATTTCTTCGCATTCTTTGTCCCACCACTATTAATTCTATTTTCTCTTCCAATTACCTTTTCTGCTGCATTAATACTGGCTGACTTACTTTGGTAAATTAAAATTGTACTCAATCTATCCATACTATCCGCCATCAGCCATTTTTAACTGCAACTTTTCTCTATTTTTCACTACATTATTTCATTCTAATTTGATTATTTCACAATTTTTATCTATAGCTCATTCCTTGATTGCTGCAAAAGTTTAAAAATTCGAACTAGATTTTTAACAACAAATTTTATTATTTCAGCTCTTAGCATTCGCCGCCTTTGTAACAGTAGCCCGTGCCGGCATCTACGGAGAAACCTACTCCGCTCCATTAACCTACGCAGCACCTGCAGTAGCTAAAGTAGCTTACTCATCAGCTCCAGCTGTATCATACTCCAGTGTATCATCCCCTGTAGCCTACGCTGCACCAGCTGTTGCTAAATATGCCGCTCCAATCTCCTACTCTGCTCCAATCTCATACGCCGCTCCAGCAGTAGCTAAAGTAGCTTACTCATCAGCTCCAGCTGTATCTTACTCCAGCATCTCATCACCAGTAGCCTACGCTGCACCAGCCGTTGCCAAATACGCTGCACCAATCTCTTACTCAGCTCCAGTCTCTTACGCCGCTCCAGCTTACAAAGTAGCTGCTCCTCTATCCTACGCCGCCCCAGCTCCAGTAGCTTACGCTGCTCCAGTAGCCAAAGCTGTCTATGCTGAACCCTCAGCACCGGCTCACTACGATTTCGGTTACACCGTAAGCGACCCTCATACCGGAGACAGCAAAACCCAACAAGAATCTCGTCGTGGTGACGTTGTCCAAGGAAGCTACTCTCTCATCGAAGCTGACGGAAGCAAACGTATCGTCGAATACGCCGCTGATGATCACAATGGATTCAATGCTGTCGTACACAAAGAACCTGCTGCTGTAGCTGTCAAAACCGTTGCTCCGGTTGCATATGCTGCTCCTGCCTTGAAAGTAGCTGCTGCTCCAATTGCCTACGCTCAACCCGCTTTGAAAGTAGCTTCTCCCATTGCATCTTATGGATACGCTGCTCCTTCTTACTACCACTAGATATTCCTGACGAAGTGTTTTGTAAATACGTTGTATTTATTGTTTTATTAGTTAATTATATATTTTAAAATACATAACCTTATTTCGTTTTATTTGGTTTAAATTGGAGCAATTCAATTTAGAAACTAGATTACTATATATTTTAGTGTAAAACGGCAAAAGTTTTAATGTTTCTACTTTTACTTCAATTAATTAAAACTTGCAATAATGTCAAATTTTTCTGAAAAACCAAACACTGAAAAATACTTCCAGAGTTAGTATCAGGGAAAAAAGATCTTGTTGTCTATAATTCAATGCAAAATCTTTATGTGCTTCTACCAAATCTACCTCCCACTTAAGGATCTAGGAATTCTACTTAATGACATTCTGTGCAGCATCTAAAGTGTAATAGGTAATTGTGGAACTAGTGAAGAGCAAAATCTGTCTTGGTCTTGCAGTCTTGGTCTTGATCCTGCGATTTTGCAAGACCAAGATCATACATACACTAGCAAGACCAAGACTGAATGAACTAGAGCAAGACCAAAACCAAGACCAAGAATGCAAGACCAAGATCAAAGTGCAAGACTAAACTAAACAACTTTTTAAATAGGATAAATGAGAATAAAGCTCAATTAATCGAAAATTTTCGAAAACGACGTAAGTAGTAAGTAACAAACTATTTGAGCAAGACCAAAACTGAGTACGGAAGACCAAGAGCAAGACTACAAGTATTTGAGCAAGACCAAGACCAATACCGGACAAGCAAGATCGAGACCATTACCAAGACTGTTCTTTCTTTGCTCATCACTATGTGGAACTGATCGACTAGCTACGAAAATATGTCTTTTTTTTGAAATAATTAATACCAGCAAAAATTTCTTTAGGAACAGTTTTACCAAGGTGAGCAGTGTCCAGTGAGAATTCCTGTGATTATTCAGTTGCTTATGGGATTGTTTGTAGTTTCGGACTGTTTTAGACTCATAAGTTGTCGACTTCAGAGCCTTCAAGCAGGGAGAGGATAGAAAAACTAAAAAAGCAATTAGACAAAGGCGGGGGTTTTTAGGTATTTCGTGAGATTGCTGAAGATAACTGGGAAGAGGCAGTTTACAAATGCACGAACTTCAAACATATGGAGCATTGGCAGGCTTTGGATAGGGAAGACTGCACTCTAGTACTATACCCGGAAAGGGTTCCATCAAGACTGGTACAAAATATCAGGAAAAGAAGGGGGAGTTAGGCGAAATGGCAAAGGGATGGAAAGGGGGGAAAACGGTTTCGTTGAAAATGTTATCCAGATCTCCAAGTTCCGGAAAGAATGGCACCATTTTGTGGCCAAAGTTAGCGACGACATGGACAACGAACACATTTTCAAAATGGTTGGGGATCTATACAAGAAGGTAGGGAACGTCGGGAAGTCCTCGGGTAACGTTAATGTTCTCCTGGTGGAGCTTTTACGTCTAACTGTGTCCTCATTTCTCTCACGACGTCCGCATATGGTCTACCCCCTGTTCTTATCAGAACTGATTCCCTGTCCGTCCTTTTCTTGGTAACCACTTGTACATCTCTGGAGGCAATATTGTACGTGATTTTCCCCCCTCTGCCAACGAATTCCAGGGCCATCCAGAAAAACGATCTCGCAGTGTTTCCCAGGGCTGTTAATAGGACCTGTAACCCCTATACCTTCTTCTTCGTTTGTATAGTAATTGAGGGCCCTTCCTTTAATCATGCTTACGATCGAGAAGACTGAAAAAATATCGAAGTATTTTGTTTTTTCCTCTGCAACTGGTTTTATTATTGTTTTATTTCTATTTTTTGTCGCTCATATTTCTGTGACTGGACCACTATTCCCATTGGCATAAAACCAACAAATTTTACCAATAATTGAACAATAGAGCACAACATTAATTCAATTTTTTTACTATAAAAGTAGGCTTCTGTCCACTAACTGTCAAGTTAACATAGTCGCCCTGAGGAAAATCAATTGATTTCAGCTGCATTTACTGGTGGTTTGAATTTACCAGTAAAGTCGTGAATAGAGTTAGTGGTTGTTTTGTGTTCAAACAATTTGTCGATTTTAGATAAACAAATTATGTAATTTCAATTAATAAAATAACATTAAATTCAATAAAAAAAAACAATTTATTTAACAATAAATATACACATCAATTATTACAATGATCCAAAATAGGTTAAAAATCAAATAACAAGAACTTGCATAATTTTTGTCTTCAAAATAAAATGTTACTTTCTCTTTTTTTTGAAATAATATATTTCAGTTCCCACAATAAATTATAAATAAAACATCCAATCGAATCTTCAAATTAACATCCTACATCTTCATTAACCTATCCTGGCAATTTATCAACAAAAAACTTAATGGTAATATTGAGCTCCTGCATATCCAATGGGGCCAGCTACTTTAAGAGCTGGCTGAGCGTAAGCAACTGGAGCTTGTTGAGCATAAACCACTGGAGCTTGTTGAGAATAAGCAACTGAAGCTGGTTGAGCATAAGTCACTGGAGCTTGTTGAGCATAAATCACTGGAGCTTGTTGAGAATAAGCAACTGGAGGTTGTTGAGAATAAGCAACTGGAACTTGTTGAGAATAAGCAACTGGACCCGGTTGAGCATAAGCCACTTGTGCTGGTTGAGCATAAGCTACAGGAGCTACTTTGGTTACAGTTTTTACAGCTACACCTGCAGGTTCTTTACGCACTACAGCATTGAAACCGTTGTGGTCATCAGCGGTGTATTCTACTGTACGTTTAGTACCATCGGCATCTATAAGGGAGTAGCTTCCTTGAACAATATCACCACGACGGGATTCTTGTTGGCTTTTGCTGTCTCCGGTATGGGGGTCGTTTACGGCGTATCCGAAATCGTAGTGAGCGGGTGCAGAAGGTTCGGCAATAATTGTTTTAGTAACTGGAGAGGAGTATGAAACAGGTGCTGGAGCGTAAGAGTAAGTTTGAGGTGCGTAAGAAAGTGGAGCTGCTACTTTCGTATATGTAGGTGCTGGTGCAGATAGACTAGAGTAGGATACAGATGGAGCCTGGGAGTAGGCTAATTTTGCTGGTCCGGATAGACTAGAATATGATACAGCTGGAGCTTCTGAATAAGCTATTTTGGATGGGTAGGCTTCATTTATAATTCCAGCTTGTGCTACGGCGAGTAGGGCTGTTAAAGCTACGAACTGTAATTGAAAATTTTTTAATTAGAAAAAAGTAATAATAATATAAACAATTAAAATGAAAAGTGATTTACTTGGTAGGTACCAGTGTTTCTAACAGCTGTTTTCCAAATTTTTGTGCTCCCTGAATTTGAACTGATAATTTTTTCTTAACTTAATAAGCTTTTTATAGAATTTCCAAAATAAAGTACTTGTTATTAATAGCTATTAATAGTTTTCCTAATATTTATTGAATTTATTGTTAATGAAATTTTTAAGAAAAATAAAAACAACATAAAGTTGAATTTCTTGACACAAAAATTTACAAAAAAAAACACTAATTTTCACCAACACTTTTCATCTTTCGCAAGTAAAAATTTAGATTCACACACTTTTCACTTGTAAAATAAAATAAATTAAAAAACACTCACTTTAAATGCCATGCTTCTTAGATGAGATCGACTGTGACTTAATCTTCGATGTCATCCGATTTTATACTCTTTATATTAAAAACTTGGCGGAGGCGGAGCTTTACCGGCCCGGACCTGCTTTTTACCTTTCACTGGAGAAACAGTGGTCAAATTTTAATATTAAATATTACGCGATTTATTTAAATTTGTAAAAATTTTATTTTTCATAAAATCTGTAGATATTGTCACGATAGCTAAGAAAACGATTTTTGTCATCTACTATTTTACATAATTACAAATTCGGCGCTTCTTAACTGTAAATATTCGGATATTTCAAACGACAGATGGTTTACACTATAAAAGTAAAAGTGAAAAAAAAGAATAAATTTAGATTTTAGAAATTGTAATAATATGTATATATTAATTTTTATAGGCAAATTAACCAGTAATATTCATTTATTTACATACGGGAAATTAATTGTATTATATAATTATTTTTATTTCCTTTTTTTTTCATCATTTTATAAAGTCTTCCGATTGTTTTTTTTTTATTTAAATAGTTGGAATTCAAATCGGTTACAAAAACTTTTACCTGGCCTCGTATATTAAATAGATGTTCAAATTATTGCCCAAAATAGACATAAAAATTTGCATAAAAATGCGAATTATGTCTTAATTATGTAGTTCGCTCTTGATTAAACAAGTATCGTAATATCATATTTCGAAATTTTTGCTTCCTTTTTCATGGTCATTAAAACTAGATCAAATAGACGATTACCTTAATTTCAAATTTAAAAAAAATATATCATAAATAAATTCAAATTAAATTTCATTCCATATCAAAAGGAGAAAAGTGATAAGAAAACAAAAAAGGCTTTGATTGGTATCTGTATATGTATATGTATCTGTAGAGAAGGAAGAGTGAGTTTAGGCCTACATCACTTAGGCCACATGTGACTCATTGTACGACCTCCCGAGGGATTGCCCTCCTAGGTTATCGTAAACCCAGTCCTTTCCAGGAAGGTGGACAGGTCACTAGAAGACATCTCCTTTATATCAGCAGGTGTAGGCCAAGACTCATCGAACGCACACTCTCTCATTGACAATAACTCCATAAGTCATGCCTGACAGTTTCGTCTTCCTGTTCACACATCCTGCATAGAGGTGTGTCCACTAGCTCCATTGTATGGAGGTATTTCCTTAGCTGACAGAAATCCTACTGTTAAACATGGATTTTTCCTACTAGTCATCGCCAAATATTTCTTCGACGCCAGCTTCCCAGGGTGATCCTGGCAAAACTGCATCCCTTGATTTCATCCCATCTCTTTAGGGATTGAGCTTGGGTGAAACGTTTAGCTAGTACCTTATGCGTGGTGCACCGCCTAGTCTATCTATGCAGTTCACTCCAGTGGCTGGATTCAGCAACATCTATTTACCATGTGGTTCAACCACTTCATTCATTTTGTAAAGCCAACTGAAGAGTTTCCAATGTTGCTTGTATTGGATGGACTTTACAGAGCAGTAACACGATTTGATCTGGCTGAATTGCTTGGCAATGCTCTGTTGAAGTGCCAGACAACGGAGTTAGCTGTAAACGGCTTCAGAGTGACGGGAATCTGTCCACTAAATCATTTAGTTCAGGCTCAGAAACTCAGCTGCAAGAACCTCAATCTCGTTTAACCATTACTGATGTTGATGGTTCAAAAGATCTAGTTTCCTAACCAGACCGTTCCAAATATCTGGATCCCCAACCAGGGTGTTAAAAAACCATAGTCAGTCCATTCCAATGGTTAAGAAGCGAGTAACTATATGGGGACGAAAGCCTTCCAAATCACAAGTTACAATTTCATCCCCGTATAAAACAGAACTAGGAATATCAATCGAAAAGTTAAACAAAACAAAAAATGGAAAGGAATAGGGGAAATTAGTTGCAGTAGAATCCAGCGAAAGTCGAAAGAAGGCCACAAAAAGAACAAGAGAAGAATCAAGCTCGGAAGAGGATGGAGAACAGGAATTTGCACCTGCAGATGATGATCTTGACATGGACCAAATTGGACAGTTTGTCCCAGAAAACAACGATGCAACATGTTTATTTTGTGATGGGTGCTTTTCTCAAGACACTAGGGAGGAACTTTGGGTGCAGTGTCTTATGAGTCATTTATGGGCACATGAATAGTGTTCAGGGACTGAGAAGGATGCCTACGTGTACGATATTTATCAGTAGTTTGTTAACATCTTTTGTAAAGTTTATTTTTTTACCTATAGGATTGTTTTTCATTTATTTTTTTGAGTATGTAGTGATATGGAAAGTGAAATCATACAACACATACACCAAACAAGGGTTGTTTCAGTATAAAATCTAAATAAAATATAAACAAATCACCTGACAAATATTTACAACCCAAATTTTAAACGGGAATCTTTATAACTTCTCTCTAATTTATGGAAATTCTATCACATAGTTTCGGAATTTTCAAAAGCTTTGCAAAAGTTTCTTGGCTCATCATAAATCTAAAAAGAAAGAACCTGAAAATTAAAAATTATTAGTTAGGTTATAAAATCTGACACTGGTAAAAATAGAAAAAGTACACTTATGAACATATCTAACAAAGTGTGAATCTAGATTTGTCAACTCGAACGGAAGAAAGGACATGACAACTGAAATTAAAACAGAATTTTAAAATTTTTTAACTAAAAGATAAAAACAATAATAAATTATTTGGAGACATTAAAAATAAACTTTCATATCAGAAAAAGATCAAATTATAAAACAATCAAGTCAAATAACAGAAATCAAAAATTATTAAATGAATTTGATTGGTCAGCAAATATAGAAAAACTTTAAAATTCATATCAGTAGATATCTATCCATTTTTAGTTATCTTATTGAGGGGCCCTCTGACCAAATATCAGAAATGTGCACTATTTTGTGTTATTCTTTATCATAAATATATTATACGTTTTTGAGAAAAGTTATTCCAAAAAAATAAAATGGGGGCCCATATTCGGACAATCTACTCTAAGGACTAATGGTTTCTTCACATAAACCCAGAGCACAAAAAGTGTCCGAGGACTCGAATCCTCTGACTGTTGATGTTGAACTAATCAATCAATCAAGGGTTGCTCAGTATCATATTCAAATTTATGGTAGGAGCTTCTAGGAGACCCTGTATATAAAATAATGAGTAGAAAAATGTAAAGGAAAAACTTTTTACAGTGTTACTAACCAAGAATATTATTTTATAACTTATCGATTTAATATAAATTTGGGTCAACCGTCGCTATCAATTACATGTCAATCCTGATGATGTAAATACATTAACGAAGCAATATTTTTCACGTTACATATTATATTGTAGATATACTTTTTAAATTTACATTATTTATCATTGACAAATAATAATTTATAGCGATTTAGTATTAAATGTAAATAACGTTCTACTTTACCAACTAGAAGAAATTTTTTATTTTCCCTTTTTGTAGTACTTATTGTCCGGCTGTATTTATACATATAGGCAACAACAATTAGAGATTATATCATTTAAAAAGCCTTATTGTAGATATATTTTTATTTTATTTCAGATTCAGATTAAATAAAGCCTATACCATTTAAACGCTATAACGTTGCCACATATTTTTTATTAGAATTTCTCAACAACCAATTAAAAAAAAACGATCCCATGTTCTTATAACATTTAAATTCCAACGAAAAAAAAATTAGTTTGGTGTGTGGGTTGTAAAAAAGACAATACGTTAATGATTATTGAGATAAAGAGTTGCAAGTTGCAATAATGTGCACGCGACATTTCCTTCGCAAACGGAATAATAAAATATCAAATAATGGACAAACTATTATTGTATTTCTAGTTGTTCTAGTCGTATTACAGGATGTAAACTGAATTAATGCCACTAATAACACAGTAATCAATCTTAAAGGAATTTAATTCAACGATACCCATACAAGTGTAGCGAGCAGACGATGTCGACGCATAATCAAAAAATCGTAGAATCCATTATAATGAGAATTTTGAGCTGAAATTTGCAATCCTCACTCTCAGATAATGAAGGAATATAGAAAAAAATCAGCGGATACGTATCTATGATGTTCTGTATACAGGGGTATCCGAAAGTGAAGAGTAAAGATTTTCGAAAAATTGAAACTTTTTAACCTTTTATAATCATTTTCGAAATCTACGTGGACGCTTTAGTGGATTTCTGTATATAAAACTGCCGGAAAAGCCTTAGTTCCGATTTTGAATTAATAGAAGAAAAAATCGTCCATAATAATGGGAAATTGGACTGAAATTTGAAATCCACACCCATTGTTCGAAAATTAGATCGAACGGATATAGTTGTCACCTTGATTGAAAAACCCAGTCGGTATAACGTCATCGAATAGATCCTGAAGAAAAAAAAATGTAAATTTCTTGCATCAACACCTAACAGCTATAGGACACGTACCTATTCAACGTTATACTAACTTAATTCAAAATGATCTAATGAATCATTTTCTTTCAAACACTAATGTGTCATTGACTCCAGGCGAGGTCACACATAAATTTCCATGAATGACTACATAGTAAAGGATTCGATTACGGTCCTGTAAATAGCAGGATAAAGGTTTGTTTTTGTACTACCGAAGTTGACGAGAAAAAAAAAATAAGAAATGGAAATTACAAACTGGCGTGTAATCAAAACCTACTTTATACAGTTTTAGTGATTTGCTTTAGTGCCAGTTGGTTATTTAACATATTACTCTATTTAGCTGGTACATACTAACATACCTTACGTTAATGATATAGTTATTTTATTGAATTACACGTTTACATACTTGAAACACCATTTGCACGGTTAGGTGTGGACCAATTTCCCCGCTAAGAAACTCCATATCAAATTCACAATAGTACGGACAAATGTATCTATTTTTATTTCCTCCTTTTGGTTTTGTAATTTTATGAGAAAATATCACACATTTTTTTTGTCTGCAACATATTGATTATTGATTAATATATACAGATACATGCAATGAGAAACGGAACATAGCTGTTTAATGTATTCTCCGATCTAAATAGTCCACCAACAAAACATTTCTATAAATTCACTTCAATTAATATCAAGTATTTAGCTGGAGAGCTGGATTCAGAACCCTTCTTCTTTCAAAATTGGTTAGTTATGTGCGAACTGCAATTTAGTATTGAAGTATTTTTTGATGGGAGTAGTTAACGTCGCTACTTATTGAAACAATCTTTTCCTGAAAGGTGTACGTTTTGATTTCTCTACGAATTTATTTTATTTTGAAAATTTATAGGCTTGAACAGCTCTCTCAACTATCGACTGTTGTTTACTGACTGTCTGACACTAATTAAGGACCGCCCACAGTTGAGAATACGGAGTGGTGGGAATTGTACGATTTATTGTAGGTGTCCAAATAAACGATTGTAATAATCGAGTTTTTAATCTGTTAAAGCTTGATGGTGGTCGACTGGTTCAAAGGTTCATATGTTCCGTTTCTCATTGCAAGTATCTGTATATGTAATAGCAGGTAATGAGGTACAGCTTCAAGACAATCTTAATATATGGAATAAAACAATGGAAGAAGAAGGAATGAAAATAAAACTAAAATATTGATAATGGGAGACCAGAATACAAAAACTGATATTAAAATAGACAATGTAAAAATTGAACAAGTGAAAGAATTCAAATACCTTGGAGTATCACTAGAGCAAGTTGGTAAAACAAGAAGCTGAAATCACGAAAGAATAAGTAAAAATTATGCCATGAATCAAAAATTCAGCAGTAGAAAAGAGTTTTCGAACCATACAAAAATCAAAGTATTCAAAACCATATATCATCATCATGGCCGTTCAATTCCGAGGGATTATGGCTAGCTCAATGGAGCTGTGTTTAATCCTATTGACGAGGTGGATTACTCCTCTTATATCAGTGCGACTATGATCTCTTATCTGTCCTGGCCTCATTTGTTATAGTTCTCCATTTTCTTCTGTCTCTGCATTTTGTTTTCTAGTCTCTGATTTTCAATGCATTTATATCTTCCTCTACTTGATCCCACCATCTGCTTCGTGGTCTTCGTCTTCAATGGAACCCATGTTGTTATTCTTTTCAATATTTCCGTTGGTGTACTTCTCATAAAGTGTCCCATCCATTCCAGTCTCCTTGCTTTCATAATATATCGGACTATATTTTCTCCACCTGCTTCCTTTTCTATTTATATGTATCTTTTTAATCTTCTTTCTCCATCTCTTGTTATGTTTGGTCCAAGTATTGTTCTCAATATTTCCTTTCTATTATTTTTAGATCTTCTCCTTCTTTTTTGTTTATAATTGTTGCTTCGAGTACGTAAATAATGACTGGTCTGATCAAAGTCTTATAGATTTGTATTTTTGTTTTTATGCTGATCGATTTAGATTTTAATAATTTCATTATTCTTTCTTTTATCTTGTCTTTACAAGTTTGTCCTATAGATGTTCCTAAATAATTGAAGCTTGATACAATTCCAAACTTGTAATTTTTGATTCTTAAATGATTATCATTGTTCTGTTTTTCTTTCTCCGCTCGAATATATTTTATGCCTCTGCGTCTACCTTCTCTACTGCTTTTATTAGACTTTTCTTAGCTCTAGCCACTATGGTGCGGTCTTCGGCATAAGCAATTAACTGGGTCTCGTTCACTATAATATTCTTCTCGTTCAAGTTTGCATTCCTTAAAATGGATTCTAGTACTTGTGTTGGAGAAATTGAGTCTCCTTGTTATACACCTTTATTCATTTTAAATTCTTCTGAAATTTTACCTTGGAATTTTACTTTCCCTTTAGTGTTTTGTAGGGTCATTTCCACCAATTCCCTAAGTTTCTTTGGGATTCCTAGTAATTTTAGTGTTTCTATAATCTTGTGTCTTATGAGTGTGTCAAATGCGTTCATGTAGTCTATAAAAATGACTTGTAGAGCATTATTGTATTCAAAAGATTTTTCAAGGATTTGTTCGATGGTGTGTATTGCCGTTACTGTCGATTTTCCTGGACTAAACCCTTTTTAATAGTCTCCTATTATTTTTTCTGTGTATGCCTTCAGTTTTTGATTTATTATGTTTGCTAGTATTTTGTAGGGTTATTGGTCTATAGACCAAAACCATATATAGACCAGTATTAACATATGGATACGAATAGTATACAGAAAAGTAAGATACAAGCTGCTGAAATAAAATATTTGAGACGTATAATAGGAGTTACTAGGAAAGACAGGATTAGAAACACACCTATAAGAGAAGATTTAGAAATAGAACTGATAGTTCAATTTATAGAGCAGCGACAATTGAGTTGGTGGGGACATATGCAACGAATTAATAACAACAGACAAGTGAAACGTGTATACGAAACGAAATCGCAGATTAAAAGGAAGAGAGGCAGAACAAGACGGAAACATGGAAGATAGTGATGGGTAACATATTACAACATAGAGGCAAGACATAGAGAGTAGCATCAACTTTAGCAAAAGAAAGAAAGAGATGAAATTTAAAATGTAAATCTGAAACCAATACGGTGTAAGGATATAATGTTATTGTTTCCACTTTATTCAGTCAACTGTGATTTAATATTCAGAATTTTGTTTGGAATAATGCTTACACGTAAACTTGGTGTGAATGAAGCGAGTAGGGCTGTTGGTGTGATTCAGAGAGAAGTTTTCAAGTCAATAAACTCAATGGCTTCGAAAAGTTTTTATATTCATTCATTCGTTGTTTGGGTTGTGCTCAACAGCCCAGACAACTGAATTGAATATTTTTACCATTTCCCTTGTTATCTACTTCCATTCCAGAAGCTTAGTGTCTTCTATAAATGCCACTAGTTTGACAGGAGGGATTTTCAGTAATTGTAATGGTTGTATTAATTCCTCTCTCCGAAGTACTTGTAAGTTCTCACAGAAGCAGAGTATTGTAACGGTAAATGTTGCTTTTAGTTGGGCGCCAATTTGTAACGGTGAAGGCGCCAATTTGTAACTGTGAATGCCTGTACCTCACAGGGCACCAGCTCGAAGGGCTCCGGCTAGAGACTCCTCTCAAGGGTGATTCGACCCCAAGTTCATGTCACACAGGGACAACAGAAGGGTTGTAAAAATTGAGGGCGCCACTACCTTTTTGACGATAAATATACTAAGAAAACTAAGGCGGAAAAGGTAGAAACGCCTTGTAAAATTTAAATTTAAGTTAATAAAGAAAAGTGACCCCGGGCGGTATCTCCCTCAACTTTTATAATTGAGGATTTCTAATAAAAAAATAATTAAAAACAAATTTACAATTTATTCTGCCACAGGAAATGAACAGGAATTTGTACTTTTATAGGTACTTAGTTCTTAGATGAAGTGGTTTCCTGGAGAAGAAGTCAGGTCTTGATCTAAACTGTTGTGTTCTGTTCTAAGGCGGTATTTTGGGGTTCTATCCTCGGGTTGTATTCTAGGCTATATTCTTGGGGTTATATTCTAGCCTAGGGTTATATTCTTGGGTTTATATTCTCGCCTAGGGTTATATTCTTGGCTTATATTCTCGCCTAGGGGCTGTGCTTACCTAGAAGTACAAGTGGATCAGGGATATGTAGGAACTTGAATGTAATGGCACATTATGTTGGTCAGCTTTTCAGGTTAAAGAAAAGGAAGGCAGTTATTTGAAAGTCAAAAAATTGATTTAATTTACTGAAAGCTTTCCAACATTATATGTTCCATGTTAAAACAGTAAAAATAGCAATTATCGGCTGAATTAAAAAAATATACTAATGATCCGAAAGAAACTAATCATAGCAAAAAGTTATTTATTTAGTTATATGAAAAAATATCGTGCTTAGGAAATATATGGAACCGGCACTGGCGTTACGAAAGAATATTTTATAGGTTAACAGTAATTTATAAAAATGTTATTTTATAATTAAAAGAGTTATTTCACAACTGAAAAAGCTTGAAAATGTTTGTATAAAAGTAAAACAGTGAATTATAAAAGAACATTTGGTTTAAAACTACCATATTAGTATAAAAGAACAGTTTATGACCACGTGTTGAATTTAATTTCGTCTATCTCTGTAAAAAAATAAAGAATGCATACGAAAATTATATCAGACAGTACTTTAGAAGAAGCTTATTAATTATAAATTATGATTTTGAACTTACCACAGCAAAATTCATAAGATAGGTACTTAAGATAGCGAAAGATGATCTGTCTCCTTAGGCGGTCGATAACAGAAAGGGGTATTTCACGTGGCGTTGTGCAAAAAATGGAAGCGTCCGTTGGCAGACGTCAATTGTCTTATGGTCAGGGTAGAAGAGTTTGGGATCACAGAGCTATAATTGGATGTGGTCGATAGACATGTTACAGTATGTGAGTAGGTGTTTTATCATCATGGGTTCACTAACTTTGCCTATTCTACAGTCACCAGGTCGGTAACTGTCTTCAAATGTCTCTTACCCAGTTTCAATAACCTGGTTGAGAGTTCCTTGGGTTCCAGGGGTTCAGTAAACCTCTTTGTACCCTTTTGCCACCCTCCATTTGAGTTGGTGTTCCCTATCTAGCCAGTTCCCGATTTCCCCTCTTATGCAATCTTTTGTGATTCCAGAAAACGGTTCCGGAACTATGAAGTCTCCTTAGAGCGTTCTTTAGCTAACTGGTCCGCCTTGCAATCCCCTCATGTGCCGGCACCCATATTATACACACTTTGTTATCCCTTGTCAGCCTTTTAAAGGATTCTTTGCAGTTTTTCACCAGTCTAGACCTTGTTCTTGGATTACTGATAGCTGTAAGCAGAGCCTGGTTGTCAATGAATATTTAAATTTTTTTTCCGGTATAGATATCCTCTTCTGATGTTTTTATCAATACAGTCTATAGCGGCAATCGTCTCTGCTAGAATCACAGTCGTATATCGACCAAAGCTAAAGAACATTCTTTTTCTAGGTCCTTTTATACTAGCTTCAGTGACATGGTTTGTTTTGGAGCCATCGGTGGACCAGATGATTTTTCCAGAATTACCTGAGTGGAGCACCTGTTCCCTAGATGGGATGTTCACTCGCTCAGTGAATATATTCATCAAAACTCATGTGAAATATGGGTTCATCTAGTATTGTCCCATTTGTATCAGTGTGTCCTTCTCGGAAATTGTTCGGGGACCAAAAGTGTTCCATTGGTGATCGTTGACCTTATCAAAGTTGTTGTAAAGCCAGTGAACTATCTCAGGTCGTATTCCCCAGGTTTTATCCATAACTCCTCTGTATTGCCAGAAAAGCCTAGTCGCCCTGGTAGTAATTTTTCCCAGGTGTGCCTTCAAATTCAGTTTGGAATCGAGGGTCACTCCCAGATATTTAACTTCTTTGGATATTTCTATTTCTTCTTCGAACATCAGTACTCAACCCTTCTATTCGTTTTTTTTTTTGGATTAACTGAAAGGTCCTCTTTAAGACTCCATTCCTTCACATTTCTTAGTGCTTCTTGTAGGACATTCAAAACTACCTCTGGGAATTTCCCATTGGTGATAATCAGTGATTTATTTTGACTGTACTATAAGACATCGTAGGTGCGTACCTGGAGAGTTCCATGCTAGGTGATATAATAGAATTGCGAACAAAAGTTATGGCTATTTCGGTTACGTGTTAGATCATTTCTCCGTATACTCATTCGCGTTCTTCATATCCAGTCTCGAATCTATTAAGTATTTTAATTAAACGTAGAACCATTAAGATATTTTAAAAGACGCTTTTAAATATAAATTGTCATATTATCGAGAATAAAAATTTTTTTTTCAATTTAATTATTGAAGGTGACGGATAATTTTTCTGTTGTTGCGGAAATCAACATTCTATATTTGTGCATTTATTTTTCACTCGATATAATTATATATTAAAAAAGAAAAAATTCCCCGTCACTGGGAATTATGTGATTATAAAAGTGCAATAATAGTAACTAGAATAACTGTCATAAATATCGAAAATGGTTTTAACAACTCGAACCGTCAACGATAACATAAATTGTTTGCCCACATAATATTATCATGATTTCATCCGATTAGCAATTTGTCAAATTTCGCAATAAGTAAGATACAATTCAATAGAATCGAACCGCTTTTTATGCTAATTTTTTTTTTTAAAGATTTAGTTCGACGTTTCACAAGGGATTTCGTTTGAAAAATTAACGAAGGTGTCCATAAATCAATATAAAGTTATGAAATTCACTTACAAGGTGTACAAAGTGTTTATTTTTTTGTATCGGAAACTTTTGTAAAATGTAACGTTTATAATTTATAATATTAGCGAACAAAATAAGTTTTAAATTCCCCCTTGTATAATTGCAAAACATAAAAAAGTAAGGTCCAGAGAAAGAAAAACACCAATAAATGAGCCCCTTTTAATAATTTTATCGTTAATGGAATTTTGTACTAAAAAAAGTACACATATATACAGAGTATACATATTATAGCTCATGGAAAGCGTGACGGTGATTTATGCAATACTATATATACTAGACTGATTCAATGAAAATGATTAATTTTTTTTTCTTAATTATATCGAAAATATTGTTGGAAATGACAAAAAAAATACTGTGAAAGTTTAAACTCTTAATAAATTTCGATTTTCCATTTAAATAACATACACTAACGTTGATGACAATACTTCGGAATGTCCAAGGTATATTCTTGTAGAAAATGGAACGCTTTACAAAAAAGGTCTCTTACAATTTTTTGATATACAGGGTGTTTCTAAATTCATGCGACAAAATTCAGGAGGTGATTGCTCGTATGAAATTAAGATGGGTCTTTCCTATAACAAAATTTCCTCAGCCCCCTTTCCGAGATATTACCTTTAAAAGGTGGTGACTAAAATTGAGTTTTTATCTTTTTTATAAAATTTCAGTAACGCTAGAAACTTGAAATTCTGTAATTTTCGTGCACTCGCAAAGGACTAACCACGGGTATTTTTTCAATATTCCTGTTACATTTATACGGAGGTGAAATTAGCAACCCTTACTTTATTTCATAACAAAACTTTTTTTCGAAATGAAGTTTTATGAAATAAAATTTAACTGACTTATTTAAAAAAAATTTTATTCTTAATTTTTTTCCCACAATCAATTAGTGCAGAGAAAAAATTAACACCATAATTTATAATTTTTTTTTGAAAAAATTCCCGTGTTTAATCCTTTGCGAGTGCACGAAAATTACAGAATTTCAAGTTTCTAGCTTTACTGAAATTTTATAAAAAAAATAAAAACTCAATTTTAGTTACCACCTTTTAAGGATAATATCTCGGAAAGGGGTGGGCTGAGGAAATTTTGTTATAGGAAAGACCCATCTTAATTTCATACCTCAAGAATTTAGTCGCATGAATTTAGAAACATCCTGTATTTATTCCTTCAAAAATTATTCGAGGTCAAAGTTGAACTAAGGACAAATTTTAAATGAATTATTACAGTTTCCTGTAAAATTGTCGTATTTAGTAAAGCGTTTTAACAATAGATGTCGAAGAATAAAAATATATTATTCTAACGCTTTGACAAAGTTTTGAAAAATAATTTTTCCAAAAACAGTGACCGTTCAACGAAGAAGAAACAACTACTTCCCGGGCTACATGCCCCGAAAGACATTGAATTACACTTCTAAGTCAAACGGGGTTGGTAAATCTACAAGATTTAATCAATGTCAATGTCTGTCGGGGCATGTAGCCCGGGAAGTAGTTGTTTCTTCTTCGTTGAACGGTCACTGTTTTTGGAAAAATTATTTTTCAAAACTTTGTCAAAGCGTTAGAATAATATATTTTTATTCTTCGACAAATTTTAAAATTTTTCCAATTTTTTTAAGCAACCATCAACTTTATGAGAAAATTTTATGGGACATTTTTTGGAGAGCAATCTATTTTTCATAACTTTTTGCTCTTTAAAAGTTTTCGATATTTTTTACAGGTCCTAAGTTATCCTATCGTTAATCGAACAATATAATGAGTGCATTACTCAAAATGAAGAACAATTGCGATACTTATTACTAGTTATGAGTCAATCCAGAAAAAAATTTCCCAATTGTAATAAAAATTTTTTGGTGTAACAATTGCAATTAAATATAATGAAAAAATAATTTTTAGGTTAAAATATTATCAGTTTAATGCAAATAACTTAGGACCTGTAAAAATCATCGAAAACTTTTAAAGAGCAAAAAGTTGTAGAAAATAGATTGCTCTCCAGAAAATGTCCCATAAAATTTTCTCATAAAGTTGATGGTTGCGCCAAAAAAATTGGAAAAATGTTAAAATTTGTCCTTAGTTCAACTTTGACCTCGAATAACTTTTGAAGGAATAAATATATCAAAAAATTGTAAGAGGCGCTTCATTGTTAATTGTGTTGCATAACCAAAAGTATTGGGTGTTGCATAAAAGCGTGACGATGACGAAAAATCACGAGAGCTTATTTTCCCGACCCGACACCCCCCACTATTCAGAATTTCTGTCAATTTCTTCAAAATAATAACCTTATTTTATCTTGGTTAAAACAAATCATTGGTTAATTTGTCGAGAAAGGCAAGGAAAATGATGGAAGAAGCTATACAACTGCAGCTTATGCGGCCATTTTTTTCAAAATTGTATACCTTCTTCAATCATTTTCCTTGCCTTTCTCGATAAATTACGAGAGCTTCTAAATAGTGGGGGGGTGCCGAGTCGGGAAAATAACTTCTCGTAAAAATCCACGTTGCTCAACGCGCCTAAAGAAGTTTTCACTTCAAAAAAGTTCTTTTTCTTGATCACACTGTATAAATCATTGATTATTTTTTTAAATTCCGGTTAAAATGATTGTTCAGTTCTTATTCAACGGTATGTATCGGCAAAATTAAACGACTTTAACGATTAATTATTTAATTTTAAATGTGTTATAAATAATTGGTGGGTACAAAAAGTGTACTAGCTAAACCGGACTAGTGCTGATGGTGCTTTTGAGGCGCGGTTCTTTCACATCATCAACGTGAATCCACCTGATAAACGTTGCCAATTTTACCGGTTTTAATAAGAATATTTATATTTTTCAAGCTCTCGTATTCGAAGTTTAATTTTTTTTATCCGTTAAATTAGAAACGAAAAGATTTTAATCGAAAATTGTAGTTATTTTTAATAATACGTGATATTTGTATAATTTTATAAATTTTTATTGAATTGAATTGACAACACTGGCTCTATATTATTTGACAATGGTATGCTACCAGAGTACGATTCAAGGCCGATCGGAATCACTTTCGATTTTTATTTTATATTATGTCATACTCCATAAGGCGTGTCTATCTATAGACACATATACCTGCAACACGAAAAATAAATTGAAAACTACGAAATATTCAACTTAAAGTTCCACCAAATAAAATCTAAAATGGGAAAATCATGTAAATTTTAATAAAAAAAATTTACATAAAGTCTGTTCGTACTTAAAGTGAAGTGAATTACTTTGATAACATATTTCGTTAAATTAAAATTTTTCCATTTTGCCTAGTTCAGGATGGATTTGAAATATTTACTTAATGAATATTTAATATAACTATAAACAATATTTATTCAACCCTTATTGTCAGCAAGCAAACAGCCACATTAACCAAAAATTCCAACATCTACTGTAGAGAAAATTGATAAAATTTCCCACTTTAGTGAGAAAAAGAAGCGATGTCTAGTGTATTTTAGAAAATAGATAGAGCTGATCAAGATGTGTATTACTTCACTATAGTATGAACAGACCTTACTTTTACTACATGTTTAGGATTTTCGGGGTATTTTTAAAGGCGTTCTTTATAAAAATTAAAGGATTAAAATGGAAATAGTTGTTTGGTCTACGATGTCAAAACACCAATCAAAGAATTGAATCATTATCATTTGATTTAAATGATAAATATTACATAATTTACATAATTTAAAATTAAACGATTCACACACTATACCAGCGACGTTATATAAAATACCAGAACATATTTCAACGGCTTATAACAAAATTTATAAACAAAATATTGACTTAAACATTATAAACAAGTTGCGGTATGCGAGAAAATTATCCTCATAACTAGTCTATAATGTGTTAATTTGTTTTTGGTGTCTTAAATTTCTTTCACGAGATAACCTATAATTAATTTGGATTGTGTGGTAACTAGTGGTTATTTAAAAAAAAAATATATATATATATATATATATATATATAAAGATTATAAATCTCGGTTTCGTCAGCTTTAACTGAAGGAGACTCGCTTTTTTTAAATTAATTTGTTTTTCGTAACTAGATAGATAATTATATTTGAAATATGGGTTGATACATTTTTGTGTCAACAGAGTTCGTTCAAAAAGTGCTGGTGATTTCGTTAAGAATCTGCTAATTAGTAATTTTCTTATAAATCAATCCTTACCTTGATACATTTATTCACTTTTTAACATAACACAATTTGGTCCTATAAATAGAGCCATCCTTGCTCTATCGAACGGTCAAGAGATGAACGTCATAACCTCAACGGTTTGGCCGTAATGACATTTTGAAGAAGAGTATGTAAAAAAAATTTCGAAAAATTTCCGGTTTTTTCAAGAAAAAGCCAAAAAGTGGTGTATAATGAAGGTATTGTTGAAACGGTCAATTATTAGGTATTTTGGTTTGGAAAAACCGAAAATCGGGTTAAATGTCCAAAAAAACGTATAGTTCTCCATAAAAATCTGATTTTTTTTTAAATTTAGGGGAAAAAATTTAATCTAACCTAACTTAATCTTATCTAACCTAACCTAACCTTACCTAACCTAACTCTTATCTAACCTAACTTAATCTTATCTAACCTAACCTAACCTAACATAATTTAATCTTATCTAACCTAACTTTTTTTTTAAATGAAAAAATCTTCTTTCCTTATAATAATTAAGGAATTAAATATTTTTTTTAGATAAATATGGATCTCAAACTGTCCAATAATGTTAATTTGATCGTTTCGATTCCATAGACGTAGATGATATAAATTTCTAAAGTTAATTTTTTACGGAAAATTTCAAATATGAAGGTGTCTCTGGGAAGTATATGGTATTAGAATTTTACAAAAAGAGGATTTATAATCAATTTGAAGAGGTAAGTCCGTTTTTGGCATTTTTTTTGAAAAAATTGTACGGATCCATTTTTAAAAAAATTTTCGGTATACTTGAGGGAAAAAAAAAATTTTTTTTTTATGGACGGTTCGAAAGATAATTACTCGAACAACAATTTTCCGAAATTTCAAAAAAATCGAGTTTAATTTACTATTTTTCGGACCACCGGAAAGGCGAAATTTGACAGTTTTTTGAGTATAATGACATGTCAAAAAATTTTTAGGTCTCAACTGATGAAATTTTTGGAATCCTTGACTTCGAAAACACCCCTCCCTAAAATTTCATCAAAATCGGACGAAATTTTTTTTTGACCCCCCCTCGATGGTCCTGATAAAAATTTTGAAAATTAATTTTTAATGGGAAAAATTGATTTTGAAGAACGGAAATTATGCCCATCGTTTTCGGGAGCCTAAAAAGGTGCCCCATACCAAATTTGGTGAAATTCGTACGAAATTCAGGATTGGGCAAAATTTTACCCCCCTATGCCGGTACTTATACATAACGGGCAACTTGAGCTGGGTTTATATAGAGTTTATATAGAGGATCGAAAATGATTATGATTGACGTAATAGAGAAGATAAAAAAAAATGTTTGGGGGTAGTTGGGGGGGCTAATTTATTTAAAAAAATTTTTGTTAGAATATCCAATGGTGGATCCATTAGGAAAAAGTGATGCGGATTTCGGGAAAAATAATGATTTTTACCCATCGGCGCTGCCACTGGAGTTATAAACGAAAATATAAAGGTAACTTTTTTATTTATGGAAATATGGAAAAATACCTAAATTCATAATTGAAGTATAGGTCGAGACCTACATATAAACTATATAAAATCAATAGGCAATACGATTAAAAATTCGAGAAAAAGAGGAAAAAGTTTAAAAAAAAAAAAAAAATATTTTTGAAGAAAATTTTCATTATGCCCACGAAAATTTGCGGGTTCGAATCTATGGGAATTGAATTTAAATAAAAATTAAAAGTCGATATAGAGGGCGCCACAAGTGGCGCCAAATTTTGAGGTTAGAACATTATTTTCACTAATTTCGTAATATGCCGTTATAAACGATGCCTAAAAACACCATACGCGGTTTCCACCATCAATTCGGGACCATAGTGGGGGGGATTTTGGGGGGGGTCAATTTTGAAAAAAAATTTTTTGCATTATAAGCACCTCAAATGAGGAAGATTGCCCGAATATTATCGTTCCGAGTTGATATTTTGGCGGGTTTTGTACCTCAAAAAAAGGGGGGGTAGGGGGGTGAAAATTTAGGGGCAAAGAAAGTTCGATACCGTCTTTCGCCTGGGGGTATTAAAAAAATTTTCGGAAATTTTTTTTTTTATCTCTGACATATTTTCAACTTTACCGGTATATATTTTCAGGTTGACCCCCCCTTTTTTGGGTTCTATAGACTCGTACGATTTTTACGAATCGAATGGTTTTTGTTTCAACTCGATAGCTCAAATAATAAAAAAGTACGTTCCGCTTGGATGATGAGTCTTTCAAGGGGAGGGGGGGCGTATTTTTTTTTGGCAGCCGAAATACTTGTATGAATTTCATTTGGGGGTCTCAATATTGCAGCTCTGATAGTGTCCGAGAAAACTATGTGGTCCGAGAATGTACGTCGGGGGGCGTAAAAACCCATGTCTTGACATTGTGTTCAAAAAAAATTTCCCTATACGCCCATATATATATCGTTAGTCCAAATTGGATTTCGAGGATAGCTCACGTTCCCTGTTGACGGGGTGATTAAAGCAATAGAAGTAAAAGGAATGATTAGCCACAGCTCCACACAAATAATAGGATATACAGATGATATAGCTTTAATTACCAGAGACAAAGAAAGCCTAAAAAACATTCAATAATTTAATAAAAAAGGCAGCAAAGAGAGGAACCGAGAGAAGACAAAAGATATGCAAATATTAAGGAAGACAGACACTATAAATATGGGAAATTATACTTTTCAAAGAGTAACAGGGAATAGTAATTGATGAGAAAAAGAACAGAAGTGCGGAGATAAACGCAAAAATAATATCCGGAAACAAAGTGTATTGGAATGCATGGATGCATCAGTAAAAAAAACAAAATTAAATTTTATAAAGCCTCAATACGACCAGTAATAAAGTATGCCGGTGAAACTATGAGCCTAACTGATAAAGACGTAGAAAATCTAGTCCTAGAGAAGAAAATCATACGAAGAATACTAGGGAGAAAACAGTTCCTGAATGAAGGGTACAGAAGACTATAAACTACGAAATAAGTCAATACATGAATGGTGAAGAAATAGTCAGACATATAAAGGCACAGCGACTAAGATGGTAGGGGCATTTTCGAAAAAAGAATAAGGACGATCCAATAAGGAAAATCTCTGATTAGAAGCCCGTAAACCCCAGATCCAGGGGACGTCCAAAACATAGATGGGAAGATCGAGTTATTGATCACTTAAAGAAAATAGGAATCCGTGACTGGGGTAGAAGATTAGAGGATAGGAAGGAATGGAAAATAATTATAAAAATGGCGAACTCACACTGCATGATGAAGTAAGCAGAACACACGGATTGATTCACCGTACAAAAGGGATCAAAAGAGCTCACAAGGAGCGGCCTATACTCCGACAACAGGAGTGCTGGCCTATATTATATATACACTGTGTTCATTTGAAAAGGACCCACCCTTAATATTTCAAAAATGGGACATATTAGAAAGAAATGCCGTAACACGTCAACTTTTTACTTGAAGGGGACACTTTTTGGCGCTAATGTCATAAACGTCAGGTTCACCCCCGTCCTACTGGAGACACCCCTTACATTTTTCCAAATGGCATTAGGTATCAAGTCACACCTCATTTAAAAGGTCTGGTAAATCTCTATTCAATCATTTTGTTTTGCCTCTGATACCAGATATTTAATCGTTGTTCAAAATTGGCTCCCTTTCAATTTTTCGTATGCCCCCGTATTGTGTTATGATAGAAAGACTCTTTAAAGAATAAAAAATTTACAAATAGTAAAAAGACAACTGTTAACAAGAAAAAACTGCTATTTAATCATGTGTTCAAAGTGACCACCGTTAACATTCAGGCAAAAAAAGCTGAAAAGGACCCAATTTTAAACAACGATTAAATAACAATGGAAGGCTGGTATCAAAGGCAAATCAAAATGATTGAATAGAGATTTACCAGACCTTTTAAATGAGGTGTGACTTGATACCTAATGTCATTTGAAAAAAGGTAAGGGGAGTCTCCAGTAGGAAGGAGGTGAATCTGACGTTTATGACATTAGCGCCAAAAAGTGTCCCCCTCAAGTTAAAAGTTGACGTGTTTTGACATTTCCTTCTAATATGTCCCATTTTTGAAATATTATGGGTGGGTCCTTTTCAAATGAACACAGTGTATATTCATTCATATATTTGGGTTGTGCTCATCAGCCCAGACTCTTGAACTGAATCTTTGTACCATTTCCCATGTTATCTAGTTCCATTCCAGAAGCTTCGTATCTTCTATAAAGAGATTGGTTAATATTTGATTATATTTCAATTAAATTTCAATTATAAATTCTAATAGATTACAAATTTAATATAATCGATTGTATTTATGAGTTATTTAACAACAACAAAAAAGGATTATACAGTTCTTACTACAATAAAAATCCACCCAATAATATCCTGCAAGAATTGACGTTGTCCAAATACGTCTAGCAGGTCAATGCCAACAATAAGAACAAATGTATGTGTGTGTGTGTGTGTATAGCACATTTCATTGATATACACTTTGTGAGTGAAAGTAATCTAAAATCGAACCTCGGGCCAAACATTTTCGCTATATATACCATGCAACCATTGAAAAAATTATCAAAGTATCACCAACAAGCAAACATGGCATTCAAAGTAAGTCGTTCGTTACTAGTGCATAATATAATTTTTTATTACATTTAATATAAAATATTTTTTGTGTTCACAATGAAATTTTTTCTTTTTCAGCTCTTAGCATTCGCCGCCTTTGTAACAGTAGCCCGTGCCGGCATCTACGGAGAAACCTACTCCGCTCCATTAACCTACGCAGCACCTGCAGTAGCTAAAGTAGCCTACTCATCAGCTCCAGCTGTATCATACTCCAGTGTATCATCCCCTGTAGCCTACGCCGCACCAGCAGTTGCTAAATACGCAGCTCCAATCTCCTACTCAGCTCCAATCTCCTACGCAGCCCCATCAGTTGCCAAAGTAGCATACTCATCAGCCCCTGCCGTATCTTATTCCAGTGTATCAACCCCTGTAGCCTACGCCGCACCAGCAGTTGCTAAATACGCAGCTCCAATCTCCTACTCAGCTCCAATCTCGTACGCAGCCCCAGCAGTAGCCAAAGTAGCATACTCATCAGCTCCAACTGTATCTTACTCCAGCATCTCATCACCAGTAGCCTACGCTGCACCAGCTGTTGCCAAATACGCTGCTCCAATCTCTTACGCCGCTCCTTTATCATACGCCGCCCCAACTTACGCTGCCAAAGCTGTCTATGCCGAACCTTCAGCACCAGCCAACTACGATTTTGGATATGCAGTAAACGATCCCCATACCGGAGACAGCAAAAGCCAACAAGAAAGCCGTCATGGAGATGTCGTTAAAGGAAGCTACTCCCTCATCGAAGCTGATGGTAGCAAACGTACCGTTGAATATACTGCTGATGCACACAATGGATTCAATGCTGTCGTACACAAAGAACCTGGTGCAGTCGCCGTTAAAGCTGTAGCTGCTCCGGTCGCTTACGCTCAACCCGCTTACAAAGTTGCTAGTCCTCTTTCATATGCTGCTCCTTTGACTCAAGGAAGCTACTACCATTAAATAACGATTTCTGTTATGTATATAGGCCTAACTTATTTAAATAAAGACTGTTAAACAGATTAAAATTATTCTTTTTTTGCCGATTCCCCATAATTACAGGTACTTATTTTCGAAAAAATTTCAATACTTTGGTTTGAATATTTTTTTCATAGTTTGTGTTTCTAAAAGCTACATTCTACCAGATTTTCATCAAAATCGAACAATTTTTGCCGAAACTAAGAATAAAAATCGAAAAATTCAGTTTTTTTGCTTTTGTCGAGCTTACTTTGAGGTTATGTGAAAAAGTCATTAATAAAAAAGTTGTAGATCTTCTTGAGATTTACAACTGTTACAATCAACTCTTTTATTTTTAAACCCCCTAAATCATTTCTCCCATTTTTCAGCTGTTGCATTTATTTTTCCCCTGTTTGTAATAACCCCCTATACAACTTCCTTCTACTAAACTTTAGATAACAATTTTTTTTACCAAAAAATGAGCTAATTTGCCTGGTCTATTATTATATCATTTAATAACCCAACTGCACTTAACAGTTAGGCCAAGCATTAGGTAAATATTTTTGACAAAAATTCTAGTAGAAATCGAATGGTGCCATTTTTTTCGTTTTAAATGTTTATAACAAATTACTGAGAAACATTTACGTGTCCAAAACATATCAAAATTATACTACGTGATGTCCTTTATATGATGGCATCATACGTTTTTTCTACTAGGATTCTTGTCAAACATACTTGCTTGGCCTAAGTGACAATAATGTGAGTTTAAGATGCGCGTAGTTAGGAGGGCATTGAAGGAATAAAATACATTTTTTACGAATCTATTAAAGTATTCCATTCTTTTCAAAATTCGTCTATTCTACATGAAGAATTTGAAAACTTATGATGGCTATTCAGCTGGTTGGATGTAGGAAAAATACCCTAGCTACGCCAATGTATCTTATAGAAAAGCTTTTCCCCGATATCCTGTATAACTGTATAATTTTTGAAGTAAAAACTTCTTTAGGCGCGTTAATCACTTTTTTGGTTGAAGAAGAAACATGGATTTTTCGTCATCGTCACGCTTTTATGCAACACACAATACTTTTGGTCATTCGTCACGCTTTTATGCAGCACACAATACTTTTTCACACTGTATATTGATTTTTAGTGTTACTTATTTATACCACACATGATTTTTTTTTACCTCTACCACTCATTAAACGGTTTTATTTGTAAAAAAAGTTCATCCTTATTGCACCGTATGATATAGGCAACACTTTCAACAAAAAATAAATAGTTCCCATTATAAAAGTAGAACTTTTACTTTTACAGAAATCTAACCGTACAAGCAGTTTTCTTTAAATTCGTTTCACTACTTCTTCACCTTAACTATAGATGTCAGCACTGGTATTGAAATTGCTAAATAAAATTTATATGAGAATAATAGATATTTATAATCAGTTTTCTTTATATTATTAACAGGGCCGGATCTACGTATGGGCTCAAAGGGCTCCAGCCCAGGGTCCCCGAAAAATAAAATAATAAACCAGTAAAAATATACAAACCAAAAATATATGCTTAATTTTCCGGCATAATATTTTCTTTAATAAAATGGCAAATATTTTAATTATTTCGTGGGTCCTCCGAAAATCGTTAGCCCAGGGCCCCTAAAGGTCGCGGCCCGGCCCTGATTATTAACAATTGTCTTTTAGTGTTTTTGTTGAAAACTCAGTTGTAGTAGCTACTTTTTTGTCCTTTTAATAATTTCCAGCTTTTTTTTCAAAATCTTCACGAGTTTTTTTTAGGTTTGTAAATGCAACTTTTTTTTCCTTCCCGTTTTATTTTGATTTTTTAATTTAAATACCCATAATTCTGATTAATCAACGTCATAGGTATATAGATGAAATGTATGATTCTGAATTGTTGAATAATGATAAAATATAAACTTGTTTGAAAGGCACATCACAAGAATCCCACGTTACTATATTTCATCAGTTCCCGATATTCGCAGACAGTTCACCATGATCATATTTTCTTTATCTTCGGGTGGGTTGGGGCAATTTGTTTAAGAGTCTGCCAATTATTATGCTTCAATTACAGTTATTACCCAATTAAAATTAATGGTATAACAATCAACCCAACCTTTGCGCAAAATCAATATGGAAGTATTGTGTGCTATTTTGCAAAAATATCGTTTTTATTTGAAGTATAATTGATGGGCATTGAGGTTTTTAAATATTTCTGAAATATGTAAAAGAAATTAAGAGAAACTACAAAAATTGACAAAGCGTTCGGTATATATCATTTGGTTAACCAACCATGATCGAGCCCTATTTTAGAAAACTCGAACCATTCATCAAAATCTAATCATAATTATAGTTCTTATTGTTATGTTTTTTTTTAACAATTATCCGGTCTAAAACATATTTTATAATTCTTTTTATTTACGAGGTAATTCCAAAATTTCTCCAATTATTGAAAAATTACAATAAATCTTACAATTAGATAAAAAAAACGTAGAGGTAGAATCCAGTCATGGAACTGCCGACAGAAGTGAAAACCCCAATAAATGATTCCCTTTTAAAAATTTTATCGCAAGCCCATCGTAGATGGAATTTTTTACAAAAAAAAGTACACATATATACACAGTATCTATATGGAAAGCGTGACGATGATTTATGCAACACTATATACGCTTCATTGTGTTGCATAACCAAAAGTATTGTGTTTTGCATAAAAGCGTGACGACGAAAAATCCCCCAAAAAAGTGCTTAACGCGCCTAAAGAAGTTTTCACTTTAAAACAGTAATTTTATGAGTGATTCTCCTTTTATTCAAATCAGTTCGTTTTTAATACTTAATATTTTACAATATTCCTTGATCTACTAGTCTCCTTATAGTCTAAAGTTTTTAAAATTATTATTGGAATTTGATACATGTGTAAAGTTTTCAATTGTAACATGTCTATCGACCTGTTTCGATTTTACAGAATAAATCCTTTTAATTAGCGCTCGTCGTCACTAGCCACATTCAATTATAGTTCTGTGATCCCAAACTCTTCTACCCTGACCGTAAGACAATTGACGTTTGCCAATGGACGCTTCCATTTTTTGCACAACGCCACGTGAAACACCCCTTTCTGTTATCGACCGCCTAAAGGGACAGATCATCTTTCGCAATCTTTCATATCTTAAGTACCTATCTTATGAATTTTGCTGTGGTAAGTTCAAAATCATAATTTATAATTAATAAGCTTCTTCTAAAGTACTGTCTGATATAATTTTCGTATGCATTCTTTATTTTTTTACAGAGATAGACGAAATTAAATTCAACACGTGGTCATAAACTGTTCTTTTATACTAATATGGTAGTTTTAAACCAAATATTCTTTTATAATTCACTGTTTCACTTTTATACAAACATTTTCAAGCTTTTTCAGTTGTGAAATAACTCTTTTAATTATAAAATAACATTTTTATAAATTACTGTTAACCTATAAAATATTCTTTCGTAACGCCAGTGCCGGTTCCATATATTTCCTAAGCACGATATTTTTTCATATAACTAAATAAATAACTTTTTGCTATTATTAGTTTCTTTCGGATCATTAGTATATTTTTTTAATTCAGCCGATAATTGCTATTTTTACTGTTTTAACATGGAACATATAATGTTGGAAAGTTTTCAGTAAATTAAATAAATTTTTTGACTTTCAAATAACTGCCTTCCTTTTCTTTAACCTGAAAAGCTGACCAACATAATGTGCCATTACATTCAAGTTCCTACATATCCCTGATCCACCTGTACTTCTAGGTAAGCACAATATAAGCCAAGAATATAACACTAGGCTAGGATACAACCCAAGAATATAACCCTAGGCGAGAATATAAGCCAAGAATATAACCCTAGGCTAGGATATAACCCAAGAATATAACGCCGAGGATATAAACCCAAGAATATAACCCTAGGCTAGAATATAACCCCAAGAATATAGCCTAGAATACAACCCGAGGATAGAACCCCAAAATACCGCCCTAGAACTGAACACAACAGTTCAGATCAAGACCTGACTTCTTCTCCAGGAAACCACTTCATCTAAGAGCTAAGTACCTATAAAAGTACAAATTCCTGTTCATTTCCTGTGGCAGAATAAATTGTAAATTTGTTTTTAATTCTTTTTTTATTAGAAATCCTCAACTATAAAAGTTGAGGGAGATACCGCCCGGGTCACTTTTCTTTATTAACTTAAATTTAAATTTTACAAGGCGTTTCTACCTTTTCCGCCTTAGTTTTCTTAGTATTTTTATCGTCAAAAAGGTAGTGGCGCCCTCAATTTTTACAACCCTTCTGTTGTCCCTGTGTGACATAAACTTGGGGTCGAATCACCCTTGAGAGTAGTCTCTAGCCGGAGCCCTTCGAGCTGGTGCACTGTGGGGTACAGGCATTCACAGTTACAAATTGGCGCCCAACTGAAAGCACACATTTATCGTTACACAATTATTCCCACTTCTGAAAGTTGCTTTAAGTTTGAGAAAATTATTTTGGAGAAATTGTAGCGAATTACCCTCTATTATGTTCATTGTAATGATCGGTGGTTCGTTGACACACGCCATTGTAAAATAACCAACTATATACCTAGTAGGTTATTTATTTTGCGGTACATGAACCCACCGACATAGAAGTAGTTAAAAATAACTATTTTGTGACTTCCGTCGTATAATTTTTAGAAGTACGTCCGTTAATTAGCACACGCGTTCTTTTGCAGAAAGTTGTAAAACTTGTCGTCGTACAGATGCTGGAACGTTTTCATATAACGACATAGCGAATAACAAATGTTTGAGTAATTAGAAAATAGTCATTATTTTAATAATATATTATTGGAGAAGAAGAAAAAAATTAATCTCGTATGCTTTATTTTATACAGGGTTCGTTAAAATCATGTCAAATAACTCCATTTTTTCCTTTTTTTTTCAAATTTACGGCAAAAATAAGGCCAGAAATAAAATTTAAAAAAAAGTATCAAGCATGTAACATGTCTATCGACCTGTTTCGATTTTACAGAATAAATCCTTTTAATTAGCGCTCGTCGTCACTAGCCACATCCAATTATAGTTCTGTGATCCCAAACTCTTCAACCCTGACCGTAAGACAATTGACGTCTGCCAACGGACGCTTCCATTTTTTGCACAACGCCACGTGAAACACCCCTTTCTGTTATCGATCGCCTAAGGGGACAGATCATCTTTCGCTATCTTTCATATCTTAAGTAGGTACCTATCTTATGAATTTTGCTGTGGTAAGTTCAAAATCATAATTTATAATTAATAAGCTTCTTCTAAAGTACTGTCTGATATCATTTTCGTATGCATTCTTTATTTTTTTACAGAGATAGACGAAATCAAATTCAACACGTGGTCATAAACTGTTCTTTTTTACTAATATGGTAGTTTTAAGCCAAATATTCTTTTATAATTCACTGTTTTACTTTCATACAAACATTTTCAAGCTTTTTCAGTTGAGAAATAACTCTTTTAATTATAAAATAACATTTTTTATAAATTACCGTTAACCTATAAAATATTCTTTCGTAACGCCAGTGCCGGTTCCATATATTTCCTAAGCATGATATTTTTTCATATAACTAGATAAATAACTTTTTGCTATGATTAGTTTCTTTCGGATCATTAGTATATTTTTTTAATTCAGCCGATAATTGCTATTTTTACTGTTTTAACATGGAACATATAATGTTGGAAAGTTTTCAGTAAATTAAATAAATTTTTTGACTTTCAAATAACTGCCTTCCTTTTCTTTAACCTGAAAAGCTGACCAACATAATGTGCCATTACATTCAAGTTCCTACATATCCCTGATCCACCTGTACTTCTCGGTAAGCACAGCCCCTAGGCTAGGATATAACCCAAGAATTTAACCCGAGAATATAACCCTAGGCTAGAATATAACGCCGAGGATATAAACCCAAGAATATAGCCTAGAATACAACCCGAGGATATAAAGCCAAGGATAGAACCCCAAACTACCGCCCTAGAACAGAACACATCAGTTCAGATCAAGACCTGACTTCTTCTCCAGGAAACCACTTCATCTAAGCTAAGTACCTATAAAAGTACAAATTCCTCTATTAAATTCCGTTGTTCATTTCCTGTGGCAGAATAAATTTGTTTTAACTCGTATCTTTCATTTTTTTAAATCCTCAACTATAAAAGTTGAGGGAGATATCGCCCGGGGTGATTTTTAGTAACTTTTTTTAATTATTAACTTTTATTTAAATTTTACAAGGCGTTTCTACCTTTTCCGCCTTAGTTTTTAGTACTGTTTATCGTTAAAAAGGTAGTGGCGCCCTCAACCTTTACAACCCTTCTGTTATCCTTGTGCAGCATAAACTTGGGGTCGAATCACCCTTGAGAGGAGTCTCTAGCCGGAGCCCTTCGAGCTGGTGCCCTGTGGGGTACAGGCATTTACCGTTACAAATTGGCGCCCAACTAAAAGCACACATTTACCGTTACAAATTGGCGCCCAACTAAAAGCACACATTTACCGTTACAAGCAAATTATAGTATAGGTAAAGTAAGACCAGAGATCTAAGAAGGTCGTAAATCAATATAAACCGACGACCCTCATTATTACCTATTGTTGGAAATATAAATAAGTAATAAAAGTGTATGTCCCTTAAAAGATTCCCAGGTCCGGATTAAAATATTTCATCGCTTAAAAAGGATGAAAGTGCGGTATTCAGTGTTGCAAAGAGACTTTAAGGAAGTTTCTTTTACAAAATGATATGTACTATAAGGAAAAGTACAAAAAAATTTATTCGATAAAGAAGACATATTTTTGTGATTCATTAGCTGAAAGCTTGGGACATGCGGTGGGGTAGGTACAACTCTGCGTAGACTCGACCGCCTGCTGTTAACTCAAGTACTGGGTGATTTATGACCTTCTTAGATCTCTGATCGTACTTTACTCGGTTAAATATATAAATTTTTTTAAATTTTCGTAAAAAACGAGCTTCCTGACTTCCTGTTTGAGAGAACAATAAAATTGTGACCAGCTGCGGAAATATCCGATAACCCATCTATTTTATTCGGTGATCTTAACTTTTACAGATCCGGTCAAAGCAATTTGCGAAAGTCATTAAAATACATAAACGCACACAATAACATGTAAGGGTATTGTTAGAACGAATTTATCGTGAATTATTTTTCGTGTTCTTTTCAAGTTAAAGTTTCATTATTTTATTTGTAATGAACGCCAATTCAATAACCTCCATCTAGACATGTTACGTTATAAATATGTATAACAGTTAACGGAATCGTGAGTAAATAATATTCAAAGCCGGCCCTGACTCTCGATTGTAAATTTTGGTGGCTGCGCTCCTTTCGAGAACATTCTTTAATTATGCATAGGACGAGCGCGGAAAAGACTACAATTTTCGAGAGTTGAGAAAGACTATATATTCGCGGATTTTTGAATGAGTTGACAAGTTAGTGAAACGAACGGTAAAGAGTTAGTTCACAGAAGTTCTTAGTAATCGGACAGTGAATGAAATAGTGAAGATAAATAGTGTAATATTCAAGTGGTAAAAATAAATTAGAACTAGTATACCGAGTGTAAATAAATTAGTGGACATTGAGTAAAGTATGTAAGTAAACGAATTAATTTTAATACAGTGTGTGTTTCTTTAAATAAATAAATAGTAATTAGCCATAGTTCAATATAATTTTCATATTCAAAACTTAATCTTTACATACACACAAGAAAGCAGATTCGGTAGATTAAAGTTGCATTTAGTCATTTTGTGTCAATGATGATAGAAACAACAACAAATAAGATATATGTATAGGCACAATAAACACGCTTTGGTGAACGTTCGGTAAATTACCTTCCTTTATTACATTTTGATTGTTGTTATTCGTATTTCCATTGTTAGCTAATAACTGTCATTAAGGAAGGTGTTACTATATGATTGTGTATGTGTGTGTTTTTTTTTCCTTCTTTTTTATACAATGAACGGTAGATAATACAGCCAGACGCGTAGCGCGAAGGGGGATGTATTTTTCAATTGGAAATAAAAAATTTAAATTGAGCCCGCAATCTTATTTGTCAAGCGAAATCGCAAGGGTGCCAAAGAAAGAAGGCGAAATGACTAGTGACTAGTGACTAGTGACTAGTGACAACTGTCTAGTGCCCGGCCGGTCGGTGCGGTGGCACCGAGTTTTCCTGAATGCGAACGAACTATAGGTTCCTTACGCCATTTTTTCCCATAGATGAATGTTTCTTCAAAATTCCAAAGCAGTGGTAGTTTATTTTGACTTTCAATAATTTGTGCGATGTACATTAGGTCCGTTGAATAACATATTCAAACTTTAAACTGATAATTAAAATGTGGCGGTGAAATCCTACGCTACGCTACTGAATGCAGTTAATTTTATCATTACTAACAATACAGCACGTACTGAATTAGCTTGGAATTCAGTTTGTACCGGTGTAAAAACAACTATAACTCGATAGATATTTTTTGAATAACTATTTGATTTTTTTGCTTCCTATAAAACAACGAAACTATTCTACTTAATGATGATTAATATAAGAGCAGTTGTTTAATTTTACAAGCGATAATTTCTATTTTTTTTTTTTTTGGTCTCTCAGTGATGTTATTATGTTCAAATAAACAAATATAATTATTATTTTCTAAACACAATTAAAAAAAAAATCGTCCAAACAGACATGAACGTTAAAATGTTGACCATCAACACTACAATAATCAACCTACTTAAACTGCGATGTGTATCGAATTGGATCGTAGAAGAAAAAAAAAAGAAGGAGAACATTTTTAAGATTTTTTTTATAATGATTTTGCGCGATAAAAACCGTTATTGTTGTTTAATTTTGCATAATTGAATTATTAAATTTGTGTTCTGCTTTGTTTTAACACAGATTAATTAGATTACGAAGCGAATTATATCATAATTGCTGTAAAAATTATAAAATTGAGGGGAACAAAAATATTTTTTGTTAAATTCCATTCGGGGACCTCAAAATGAACAACAATTATTAAAAGGAAATGTTTCTTCGCTATAAAATTATGCAAACAACTAATATGGAAATTGAATGAATTAGTAGATTTCCATATATTTTGCATTGTATAGAATATGTAAAAAATCAGCGGAGGACACAGGGGTACCCGAAAGTGAAAATTAAAATTTATCGAAAAAATAAACTTCTTAACATTAAGCTTTAGAAAATTTTTATAATCATTTTCGAAATCTACGAGGTCGAATTAGTGGATTTCCATATATAAAAGTGTCGGAGAACGCTTAGTTCCCATTTTGAAAATTTGAAAATTTGAAAATAATTTGAAAATTTGAAAATTCGAAAGTGGGTTAACGTAATAGTCGAAGGTGTACGCGCTAAGTCAAAAAATCGTAGAAGCCATAATATTGGGAATTATATATATTATAATCAGAACCTTAATGTACCCTGAGGCGTTTTTAATTATATACAAATTTAGCCCATTCCCGTTTATTTCTAGCCTTTAACTTCGCCTCCTGCCTATTTAGTCCACGTTCTTTCAGGATTTCCGCTAGTTCATCATTCCAGGTTTATCGTGATCTCCCCCTTGTTCGTCTTCCACATGTTTTTGTTTGCACTCTATAAAATCACAATAAAATCAAAATTTGAAATAAAAACAATTAAAAATTTTGAGAATACAGTACTAATTTTGATGTAACCTATATACGAATAAATTCAAAAACCCTGAAATAAATAGGTAATATATTATACAGAGTGGAAACCACTTATGGAATAAAATTCTTTATGTCATTATTTTAGAAAATTATAAAAAATGCCGGGACACGTCAACTTTTGAATTGAGTTGTGCGTTATGTAAACATAAATTTAAATGTACAGGGTGATTCACGCAAGTATGCCATAGTCGGTGTTGTTTTTTTTTAATGAAACACCCTGTATATTTGCATATTTTTGAAATCCCCTTAATGAACCGATCTCAACAAACTAAATAATGTATAGTAATTATGAATTATACAGGGTGAAATTTTGATTTTTACAGTTATTAAACACATACATAAAATACCTGATGTATTTGATTTTAATACATTAAAATAAATGCTCAAAATGTTCTCCACCTAGTTGTTGGCAATAGAACAGTCTCCTATAGAACTCCTTCTTAACTCTGTTTAAAGTTTGAGGTGAAATATTCCATATTTCTGTAGTTATCCTGTCTTTGAGGTCTACAATGCTAGTTGGTTGTGTTGCATATACTTTGTTCTTGAGATAACCCCACAGAAAAAAATCAAACGGCGTAAGGTCTGGCGATCTAGCTGGCCACTCAATAGTACCTCTTCGTCCAATCCATTTATTGGGGAAGATTTCATCTAAATAAGTTCTTACCATTAAAGCATAATGGGGTGTTGCCCCAAACATTTTCATTCGGTAAGCTAGGATCTATTGCGTTGGGATATAAGTTTGCCAACGCAGGAATAACTGCATTTCTAAGCATATTTAAATATTTTTCAGCTGTCAAATTTCCATCTATAAATATAGGACCAATAATATGGTCGCCTATGATACCGGCCCAAACGTTCACCTTTTGAGGGTACTGAGTATGTGTCTCACGCATCCAATTAGGATTCTCTGCTGACCAATATCTACAGTTCTGTCGGTTTACCTCTCCATTCAATGTGAATGTTGATTCGTCAGAAAAAAGAATGATACCAAGAACTATCTCACTTCTGTTCATCTTATTCATCAATCTTTCGCAGAAATCCATTCTACGATCTGGATCGTCTTCTGTTAACTCCTGCACAAAAGTTAATTTGTAGGGATGAAGTTTTTCTTTATGAAGACATCTTAGAACAGTTGTATGACTAACATTATTTTCACGGGCAATTTGACGTGTACTTGAAGTTGGATTCTCTTCGACACTTAACAAAGTATCCACTTTCACATCATCTTCAACGAAGTGTGGTTTTCTTTTCAATGGTTTAACATGTCCAAGTTCTCTGAATTGTGCGTGAATTTTAGACACAGTACTTTGTGAAATATTAGGCAATTCGGGATACCTGTGATTAAATAAGTTTGCCACTTCAGCTTGACTTATCCCCGTACCCGATCATCATTAAAATCTCAATTCGGTGAGTCTCAGTTAAATATTTCATTGTTAAGTCGACAAGGAAAGAGTGTTTGACAAAGATTTTACTTTTTCGGTATAAACTGTCAACACATCAACAACTGACAGAATAGAAAACAATCCACCGATTTTGTCTAATTATTGGCGTTTTTAGGCAATTTTTAGGTATTTATGATAAAATTCATGGGCGTAGCAGGTTTTGTTTCATATACAATTCCGTCTAATAATTAGTTAGTTTAGATTTTTGATAAATCCATATTTAGCTAATTTTAAAAAGTACCAATATTTCAAGTGTAATAAATTATTAATTTTAAAATTTCACCCTGTATAATTCATAATTGACCATATATTATTCAGTTTGTTGGAGTCGGTTCATTAAGAGGATTTCAAAATTATGCAAATATACAGGGTGTTTCATTAAAAAAAACATCACCGACTATGGCATACTTGCGTGAATCACCCTGTACAGGGTGAATTAGTAGAAATCCATATATAAAAGTGTCGGAAAAGACTTAGTTTCGATTTTTAAATTTTTATTTTTTTTAACCATTAACTAACCTTTTATATGGTTGAAGCTCGATAAATCGTTAAGCAACACAAGAAAGAACGTGAAATTGTTACAAATTCGATTCCGATGCACAAATTTTACATTGTGGTATACCTAATGGTTTCTAAAATCCATCATCCTATCAGGTCATCAACCTCTATTCGAATCATAATTTCATAGTAAAAAGTCAAATTTTCTGTAAAATATTAAAAATTTTGAAAAACTTTTAATTTATTTTCGGCACATTCTAAAGTGAACAGAGTATTAATACGAGCATAAAATCAGTTTACACAATTAATTTTTATTTGGTAGCTTGGCACAGCTTCTCTCAGCGTGTATACAATAACTTATATTATTTACTTTCATATAATTATTCTTAATGGAAATGTCTAAAATACCACTTGACCGGACTAGTATACAAGAAAAATCAATATGAAATTTCTACCAAACATGCCTCGTACTTTCACTAATTTGTCTTTACAAACTTTAAGTAAGTACATATTGACTTGGTTTATTGTACTTTATTTAAAAAATTAACCCACTCGCTCGACAGTTAAATAGAGTGTAACATGTCTATCGACCTGTTTCGATTTTACAGAATAAATCCTTTCTACCCTGACCGTAAGACAATTGACGTTTGCCAACGGACGCTTCCATTTTTTGCACACCTCCACGTGAAACACCCCTTTCTGTTATCGACCGCCTAAGGGGACACATCATCTTTCGCTATCTTTCATCTCTTAAGTATCTATCTTAGGAATTTTGCTGTGGTAAGTTCAAAATCATAATTCATAATTAATAAGCTTCTTCTAAAGTACTGTCTGATATAATTTTCGTATGCATTCTTTATTTTTTTACAGAGATAGACGAAATTAAATTCAACACGTGGTTATAAACTGTTCTTTTTTACTAATATGGTAGTTTTAAGCCAAATATTCTTTTATAATTCACTGTTTTACTTTCATACAAACATTTTCAAGCTTTTTCAGTTGTGAAATAACTCTTTTAATTATAAAATAACATTTTTTATAAATTACCGTTAACCTATAAAATATTCTTTCGTAACGCCAGTGCCGGTTCCATATATTTCCTAAGCACGATATTTTTTCATATAACTAAATAATTAATAAGCTTCTTCTAAAGTACTGTCTGATATAATTTTCGTATGCATTCTTTATTTTTTTACAGAGATAGACGAAATTAAATTCAACACGTGGTCATAAACTGTTCTTTTATACTAATATGGTAGTTTTAAGCCAAATATTCTTTTATAATTCACTGTTTTACTTTCATACAAACATTTTCAAGCTTTTTCAGTTGTGAAATAACTCTTTTAATTCTAAAATAACATTTTTTATAAATTACCGTTAACCTATAAAATATTCTTTCGTAACGCCAGTGCCGGTTCCATATATTTCCTAAGCACGATATTTTTTCATATAACTAAATAAATAACTTTTTGCTATTATTAGTTTCTTTCGGATCATTAGTATATTTTTTTAATTTAGCCGATAATTGCTATTTTTACTGTTTTAACATGGAACATATAATGTTGGAAAGCTTTCAGTAAATTAAATCAATTTTTTGACTTTCAAATAACTGCCTTCCTTTTCTTTAACCTGAAAAGCTGACCAACATAATGTGCCATAACATTCCAGTTCCTACATATCCCTGATCCACTTGTACTTCTAGGTAAGCACAGCCCCTAGGCGAGAATATAAGCCAAGAATATAACCCTAGGCTAGGATATAACCGAAGAATTTAACCGGAGAATATAACCCCGAGAATATAACCCCAAGAATATAGCCAAGGATACAGCCCTAGCTCAAAATACCGCCCTAGAACAGAACTCATCAGTTCAGATCAAGACCTGACTTCTTCTCCAGGAAACCACTTCATCTAAGCTAAGTACCTATAAAAGTACAAATTCCTCTATTAAATTCCGTTATTCATTTCCTGTGGCAGAGTAAATTGTAAATTTGTTTTTAATTCTTTTTTTATTAGAAATCCTCAACTATAAAAGTTGAGGGAGATACCGCCCGGGGTCACTTTTCTTTATTAACTTTCATTTAAATTTTACAAGGCGTTTCTACCTTTTCCGCCTTAGTTTTCTTAGTATTTTTATCGTCAAAAAGGTAGTGGCGCCCTCAACTTTTACAACCCTTCTGTTATCCTTGTGTGACATAAACTTGGGGTCGAATCACCCTTGAGAGGAGTCTCTAGCCGGAGCCCTTCGAGCTGGTGCCCTGTGAGGTACAGCATTTACCGTTACAAATTGGCGCCCAACTAAAAGCAACATTTACCGTTACAAGAGTCTCAATCTCATTCGTTGTTAAAAAAAATTCCTTCGGTGATCTGTTTACCTTGAATTTCCAGTACTTCGGTAATAACTAGCCCTAGGATGAAAATATCTTTAGTCACTACCAATAGAACAAAATAGAGTAAATGATTGTTTATATTTCTTAGCAGGTGGCTTGTCGTGTGCAAATATCGTGAGCGGAAAACGACTTCTCTCGATTTATTTCTAGTAGAAACCTTAAACGTTGTTTAAATAATTATTAGACTTAATGTCACGGTTAAAGGTGAACATCACACCGGGATAATGTTAATTATTTGTTTATTTTATTGTATGATCCGCGGTAATGGGTTGGCTTGTTAAAATATTTCATGTTTGCCACTCTCTCTTTTATATCCTATATTCTCGTTAAACATATGCATTTTAATTGTTGTATATTTAAATATTATCATATCAAAAATAGAATGAAAGAATGGATGAAAGTTGCCGTTATTTTTATAATGAAAAATGATTAATGTACAGAGTGTTTGATTGAAAGTTATTTTAAAGGAATTTATACTAATTGCTATAAAATTGATGAATAATAAATAATTTCCGACTATCTCTCTTAAACGATTTTTTTTCCGGAAGCCACTCACCTTTCTCGATCAAACACTCGGTACATCTCAATTATATTGAAATCATAGCAAAGACATGGACAAAGTTTTGCTTAATTTTTGAGAGAAAGAAGAAAATTGTCGAAATTACGTTACGAATTTTTACCGATCTTCTACTTTTTTTTTCTATAGATAATTTACTTTCACTAAAAGACCTTGCTGTATTATAAATAGGAAGAGAATGATCTGGTACTTTTGGTGAAATAATAAATTGTTGGTCAATAAACTATTATAATAAGTGTAAGAAATCGACAATCTATTTTTGTAAAATTGTCGATATAGGTTCAATTAAAACAACAAAAATTGAACAGCTACGAGGCTGATGAGAGAGAGCTGGTCATATATTTATTTAATAATAATGAAATTTGATTAGCATTATTGATGATGATTTCTTATCTTATACAGGGTGAAGAATTTTGTATAGTATCAGGTGGATTTCATTTCAAAAATCTTCTATAAATCTCAATAATTTCCTCTATCGTTTGGAAAATGTCTTCAAGTAGTTCAGGGAGATCATTTTGGGATAAGCAATTCCAGTAGTCCTCTATGATTCCAATCTACACAATAATTGAAAAAAATTGAGAAAGATGCAGGTTTTTGTATGCCCATTATGATCTCATATCTGACTATGAAGATATGAATATAATAGAATATAAGAATATGCCATAATCTAAACTATATATGTATATATTTCTGGTCAAGTTCATATTAATAATTACTATTGAATGTTATATAATTAAATATAGTAAACATACGTTTATACGATTTTCGGTATCTGTCGACCTCGTAGGTGATATTTATGCATTCTTTAACGTTCAATGATTTATTTTATTTTATTTTATGCCAAAAGGCATCACACTAGATGAAAACACTGTATGACATCTCACCTGTCAGCAGTTTTTTCGCGTTTGCCCGCGGCAAAACTTGACAGCTGACAAATTACAATATCTTTGATAACAATAAGTGATTAAGGTCTCCTAGGACACCAGAAAATGACGCTAAACAATTTTTCTGATTTTAATGGAGACCAATCAAGTGGATGGTACAAAAACATTCCAGTGGGAAAGACGAACTTTCGAAATGGACTAAAGAAGCATCAAATACAAAAGAAATAAAAATAACAAATCACTCTATGCGGTCGACATCAGTCAGTAGCCAAACTAAAGGAGGGGTGAGCGAACAACAATTAATTAAAATTACTGGCCACAGATCAGCCAACTTAATCTACAAATAGATAATCAACATCATAAACACCCTTAGAAGAGAAGCCTCAAAAACAGAAAACAGCCGCTTCTCCAGCTTCTCACTCTACATCTGGACCCATCAATAACATTAATGATTTACCTACACCCACTAGCACTCATGCTTCTTGTGTTTTTTCGATTTTTTTCGGAAAAATTAAATGCCCTCATGATGTTACTTACGCATATTTATTATGGATTCTCCAGTGTTGTTTGAATTTATTCGTAAACTTCCAGTTTCCGATAAGCGTTGGTGAATAAGAGCATAAGTAAAGAATGTCATATCGTAAAATTGAATACTTAATTTTAATTATGATCGACCTCTGATCTCGCTTCCGGTATTTGTGACAAACATTCAATAATATAACAGTAAACGTCAATGTTATGAGTAAACGAAAGTTAAATTTAAGGAAAGTGCGAGGTGTGTGAGAAAATATTTAAAACTATAAATCGAAAAAAAAAAACAACAACAAACTATAAGTATCAGTAATGATCAAAGTATAAGTTTAATAAGTGAATGCATTTAATGGAACTTTCTATTCAAATTAAGTAAGACAACATATATCGAATGTAAGTATTTTCTATGGATAACTTATTCTGATATAGCTTCTCCAATTATTATAATATCAACATGCATTTAAATTAGTATATAGGTATATCTAATTCTATACAACTTTATGTGCGGTACAAATTCTTTTGATTTTATTACGTTTCTAATCGATATTTATTCTTGGATTATTATTATTGCATTAGATACACTTTTACATTATCACGGTACAAAATAATATTATTATAAAGATCATGTTACGTAAATTAAATTTATTTACGAGAGTTTTCATCCCTTCGTATCCGAAGCAGTATTTAGCAGATTTTATATCAAGATATTCTGGAAGCACAAAAAAATATTGAAAGACAAGCAATTATAAAATATAAATAAAAGATGAATAAAGAGATATTATGTTTAAATTATGTATGTATGTATATAAAGTTTTTCAGAATCTGGCTTCCTAAATAGTAAAATGTTAGCTACTCAAAAATATGAAAAAACGGAGAAAAAAAAGGAAAAATTTCTTGAAATGCTTGGAGGAAATGTACAACTTCAAATGGCCTTCGAATAATTAAGAATTGAATTGCAACTAGAAGAAATACAGTTTGAAATATTAGAAGGTATGTTCAGATAAATAGGCAGTAATCATAATCTCTAATAACACACAAATTTGGTCCTATTAATAAGTTGTAATAAAACAATTACAGAATTGATAATATCTAATATTTTAGGTTATTTTCCATGAAATGAACGAAAAGATGATTGCTTCCGAACTGGGTCAAGCCTTTACAAGAAGAAATTATGAAAATATTAAATATACAGAAAGTTGCACAAGAAGTAATTTACTACACATTATGTAACTTCTTTTACCTAAATATAAAGTGTACAATCCTTCGATCATTAAACATTGTACATTGTTCATACCTACCTATCCTATGTTAATAAACAGAATGGAAGCAGACACATTTTAATTGTCATTTAATATTTCCCCTATACGAGGTAGAAGTATATACAGTTTATCATGACTAACCCTTATATAAGAACAATTTGTCATATCTAGGAATATATACCGGCCGGCTTTTTAGTATTTTAAATATTTTGGTATAAAAATATAGTAAGAGAAAGCAAAAATGGATTAGGTATAGCAAATTTAAAATCTAATAAACAATTGTAAAATACTTCGTTTATATATTAAAAATCAATTGTTTATAGCAATAAAATTGTTCGTATGTGATTTAAAATATTTAAAAAAACAGTATTACCAATAACTAGCAGTAAATAAAATGAAAACTTACCGTAAATGTATCAGATTGTAATCCAAGTAATCCATATAGGCACTATTCACTACACTCCGACATCTGGTTCATCATTATCAAATCCCATCAGATATAAATATATAGTTTGTTTGTTGATGACACTGCCACTTCTCTAAATGAACACTCGATTTAGATTTAAACTGTTCACAAAAATTTTAAAAATTCACTATCACATCACTTTTCTTCCATTCTACTTGTTGTTCCTGTTGTCTATCTAGCAACCTCTTTCTTCGTATTCCAGGATTACTTCTTGTGTATAAGTTTAGTTGTGTCTATATATACATTGGTTCTGAGAATGTTTATACAAAATTTGAAGTAGATTCAATCAAGGGATCACGTTGTCCCATACAAAATTTACCCCCATTTTTCACCCGCATAGGGGTAAAATTCCGGAAAATCCTTTCTTATTAGATGCTTACGTCATACAAAGAACACACCCTCCAAGTTTCAGGTTTCTACGATCAGCTGTTGTGCGTTGATCCGTTAGACAGTCATTCAGGACAAAGCATTTTATTTATATGTATAGAAGATAGAAGATGGATTGTAATTGTATATAAAATATAAAATTGTGACTCGTCGTCGTACTCGCTATTTATTTTTTCTACGAATTTCCTGTAGTTCAGTCAACCATTCATTTCTAGACCGTTCCCAAGAAACCGAATGACATTCTTTCCGACACTCCGAGGAGTAGCTTCGTCACATTGATTTATTGGTCGGTTTCATTGTCGATGGTCGATGTCAATGAAGAAACAGTTGGTCGAGCAACTTCTTCCAACAATAATTATACTATACAATACTATAAACTAGGGTTGCGCGATACACTAGAAAGTATCGATATTAGGTATCGATACGGATCGGAACGTAAAGTATCGATACAGTAGAATATCGAATATTAATTTATCGATACTCGAAATATCGATACGTTAACGATCCGAAATTTTGCTAATTTTGACGTTTTTTCGATAAAAAACACTTTTTTTGGGTGGTGGAAAAAGACATTATTGCGATTTCCGGCCAAAGTTGAGTTCCTAGAATAAAAAAGTTGTAGATCTTGCGAAAATCTACAACTTTTTCATCACATAACCTCAAAAGTAGCTCGAAAAACGCAAAAAACTGCATTTTTCGTTTTTTATTTTTAATTTCGTTAAAAAATGTTCGATTTTGATGAAAATTTAGTAGAAGATAGCTTTGATAGTCATAAACCACGAAAAAAAATTTCAAATTAAAATATTGGAAATTTTTCGAGTTATGACGTTTTTTCGATAAAAAACACTTTTTTGGGGGGGTGGAAAAAGACATTATTGCGATTTTCGGCCAAAGTTGAGTTCCTAGAATAAAAAGTTGATTGTAAAAGTTGTAGATCTTGCGAAAATCTACAACTTTTTCATTAGTGACTTTTTCACATAACCTCAAAATTAGCTCGAAAAACGCGCAAAAACTGCATTTTTCGTTTTTTATTTTTAATTTCGTTAAAAAATGTTCGATTTTGATGAAAATTTAGTAGAAGATAGCTTTGATGGTCATAAACCACGAAAAAAAATTTCAAATTAAAATATTGGAAATTTTTCGAGTTATGACGTTTTTTCGATAAAAAACACTTTTGGGGGGGTGGAAAAAGACATTATTGCGATTTTCGGCCACAGTTGAGTTCCTAGAATAAAAAGTTGATTATAAAAGTTGTAGATCTTGCGAAAATCTACAACTTCTTCATGACTTTTTCACATAACCTCAAAATTAGCTCGAAAAACGCAAAAAACTGCATTTTTCGTTTTTTATTTTTAGTTTCGTTAAAAAATGTTCGATTTTGATGAAAATTTAGTAGAAGATAGCTTTGATAGTCACAAACCATAAAAAAAAATTTCAAAATAAGATATTGGAAATTTTTCGAGTTATGACGTTTTTTCGATAAAAAACAATTTTTTGGGGGGGTGGAAAAATACATTATTGCGATTTCCGGCCAAAGTTGAGTTCCTAGAATAAAAAGTTGATCATAAAAGTTGTAGATCTTGAGAAAGTCTACAACTTTTTCATCAGTGACTTTTTCACATAACCTCAAAATTAGCTCGAAAAACGCAAAAAACTGCATTTTTCGAGTTATGACGTTTTTTCGATAAAAAACACTTTTGGGGGGGTGGAAAAAGACATTATTGCGATTTTCGGCCACAGTTGAGTTCCTAGAATAAAAAGTTGATTATAAAAGTTGTAGATCTTGCGAAAATCTACAACTTCTTCATGACTTTTTCACATAACCTCAAAATTAGCTCGAAAAACGCAAAAAACTGCATTTTTCGTTTTTTATTTTTAGTTTCGTTAAAAAATGTTCGATTTTGATGAAAATTTAGTAGAAGATAGCTTTGATAGTCACAAACCATAAAAAAAAATTTCAAAATAAGATATTGGAAATTTTTCGAGTTATGACGTTTTTTCGATAAAAAACAATTTTTTGGGGGGGTGGAAAAATACATTATTGCGATTTCCGGCCAAAGTTGAGTTCCTAGAATAAAAAGTTGATCATAAAAGTTGTAGATCTTGAGAAAGTCTACAACTTTTTCATCAGTGACTTTTTCACATAACCTCAAAATTAGCTCGAAAAACGCAAAAAACTGCATTTTTCGTTTTTTATTTTTAGTTTCGTTAAAAAATGTTCGATTTTGATGAAAATTTAGTAGAAGGTAGCTTTGATAGTCACAAACCATGAAAAAAAATTTCAAATTAAAATATTGGAAATTTTTCAAGTTATGACGTTTTTTCGATAAAACACACTTTTTGGTGGGGTGGAAAAAGATATTATTGCGATTTCCGGCCAAAGTTGAGTTCCTAGAATAAAAAGTTGATCATGAAAGTTGTAGATCTTGAGAAAATCTACAACTTCTTCATCTGCGACTTTTTCACTCAACCTCAAAATTAGCTCGAAAAACGCAAAAAACTGCATTTTTCGTTTTTTATTTTTAGTTTCGTTAAAAAATGTTCGATTTTGATGAAAATTTAGTAGAAGGTAGCTTTGATAGTCACAAACCATAAAAGAAAATTTCAAAATAAAATATTGGAAATTTTTCGAGTTATGACGTTTTTTCGATAAAAAACAATTTTTTGGGGGGGGGTGGAAAAATACATTATTGCGATTTCCGGCCAAAGTTGAGTTCCTAGAATAAAAAGTTGATCATAAAAGTTGTAGATCTTGAGAAAGTCTACAACTTTTTCATTAGTGACTTTTTCACATAACCTCAAAATTAGCTCGAAAAACGCAAAAAACTGCATTTTTCGTTTTTTATTTTTAGTTTCGTTAAAAAATGTTCGATTTTGATGAAAATTTAGTAGAAGGTAGCTTTGATAGTCACAAACCATAGAAAAAAATTTCAAAATAAAATATTGGAAATTTTTCGAGTTATGACGTTTTTTCGATAAAAAACACTTTTTTGGGGGGGTGATTTCCGGCCAAAGTTGAGTTCCTAGAATAAAAAGTTGCTTATAAAAGTTGTAGATCTTGAGAAAGTCTACAACTTTTTCATTAGTGACTTTTTCACATAACCTCAAAATTAGCTCGAAAAACGCAAAAAACTGCATTTTTCGTTTTTTATTTTTAGTTTCGTTAAAAAATGTTCGATTTTGATGAAAATTTAGTAGAAGGTAGCTTTGATAGTCACAAACCATAAAAAAAAATTTCAAAATAAAATATTGGAAATTTTTCGAGTTATGACGTTTTTTCGATAAAAAACAATTTTTTGGGGGGGGGTGGAAAAATACATTATTGCGATTTCCGGCCAAAGTTGAGTTCCTAGAATAAAAAGTTGATCATAAAAGTTGTAGATCTTGAGAAAGTCTACAACTTTTTCATTAGTGACTTTTTCACATAACCTCAAAATTAGCTCGAAAAACGCAAAAAACTGCATTTTTCGTTTTTTATTTTTAGTTTCGTTAAAAAATGTTCGATTTTGATGAAAATTTAGTAGAAGGTAGCTTTGATAGTCACAAACCATAGAAAAAAATTTCAAAATAAAATATTGGAAATTTTTCGAGTTATGACGTTTTTTCGATAAAAAACACTTTTTTGGGGGGTGATTTCCGGCCAAAGTTGAGTTCCTAGTATAAAAAGTTGATCATAAAAGTTGTAGATCTTGAGAAAGTCTACAACTTTTTCATTAGTGACTTTTTCACATAACCTCAAAATTAGCTCGAAAAACGCAAAAAACTGCACATTTTTCGTTTTTTATTTTTAGTTTCGTTAAAAAAAGCACGACATCATTTCACAACGTGATTAAAAAATCACGATATCGCTCATCACTATAGATAACGCCACTTGCCCCGCTACCACTAAAAATCCCGTATCGCAAGGTATCGATACACTACAAATTTATCGATACTTGGAATGCATCGAAAAGCATAGTATCGATACAAAATATCGAGTATCGGTAGTAAAAGTATCGATACACTGGAATATCGGTTATTATCGCGCATCCCTACTATAAACCATTAACGGGTAACTGTTTTAAGAAATTTGCAAAAAAAAAGTTCAGTTCATCGAAACCAATCTGTCAGTCATACTGACGGTTATTAGAATTTTTTTTTCAAGAATTTACTAAATAATATTATTTATTTTATTATTAGATCTACTATAATAATTCTACATTTTAATAATATAAAAGAATTTAACAACAAGACCGAAAGATGCACATTTCTTGTATATTTGATTCGATAGGAAATCGAACTAAGTCAACCATAACTGGAGATGACAGAGATGCTTACAGATGTTGTTTCAATGTAACAAACTAAAACATAGGCGGGCTATTATTGTAGAATACAATTAAATTAAATGATTCGAATTATGAAAATAATTGGGGGATATTATAGACGATTAAAAAGGTATTAGTTTGACTTTGACCATGACTTATTGAAAGGTGACAATATAATATATATATAGATCAATTCACAATGAACTAAATGATCTTCAGGCTTGGTAAAATAAATACAATTACATTCGTTTATTGAAAATGACGCTACTGATTGTTTAAATTTGTTTTTTTTTCTTGATGCAACGTCATTAAAATCGTTTCGGTCGATGCTTTCTTTTCATGCGTGAATCAAATTGAGAATAAAATAAACTCGATGCGAATTCTTAAAGATATACACTTTTGTATTACAAAATAAAAATAAAAATAAAAATAAAATAAAAATAAAAATAAAAATAAAAATAAAAATAAAAATAAAAATAAAAATAAAAATAAAAATAAAAATAAAAATAAAAATAAAAATAAAAATAAAAATAAAAATAAAAATAAAAATAAAAATAAAAATAAAAATAAAAATAAAAATAAAAATAAAAATAAAAATAAAAATAAAAATAAAAATAAAAATAATAAAAATAAAAATAAAAATAAAAATAAAAATAAAAATAAAAATAAAAATAAAAATAAAAATAAAAATAAAAATAAAAATAAAAATAAAAATAAAAATAAAAATAAAAATAAAAATAAAAATAAAAATAAAAATAAAAATAAAAATAAAAATAAAAATAAAAATAAAAATAAAAATAAAAATAAAAATAAAAATAAAAATAAAAATAAAAATAAAAATAAAAATAAAAATAAAAATAAAAATAAAAATAAAAATAAAAATAAAAATAAAAATAAAAATAAAAATAAAAATAAAAATAAAAATAAAAATAAAAATAAAAATAAAAATAAAAATAAAAATAAAAATAAAAATAAAAATAAAAATAAAAATAAAAATAAAAATAAAAATAAAAATAAAAATAAAAATAAAAATAAAAGAAAAAATAAAAATAAAAATAAAAATAAAAATAAAAGAAAAACAACCACAAAGAAACCATAGAGATTTTTTTCTATAAATAATTTTTCTACACAAACACTTTACACTATCTTACGCGCGTTTCGATAATAAAATTATCTTCTTTAGAGACTGAAGGTAAACTTTACAGTTCACTAAACAGAGACTGAGAGTAAACTGTAAACTTTACCTTTAGTTTCTGAAGAAGATAATTTTATTATCGCGCGTAAGATAGTGTAAAGTGAAAATGTTGGTGTATTGTGTTCAGTATCGCCAAAACTTATTCTTTGAGTTATTGTAATGAAAATAATAGCAGAGCATTAATAGTATATTATGCAACGATTATATAATAACCATTACATGAGAGTTGCATACACTATTTTTTCTACGAACAAGACATTTTATTGGTCATTAGGAATTTTTGGTCTGGTGCTTCTTCAATCAATTTTTAATTTCAAATGGCAAAAATGTTTTAGATTTTTTTCCGCTATATCCTGCGGACTTTCTTTTTAAAAATGCCTGCAATTTTGGATATTTGCTAATATCACTTTTATGTTTAATGTTAAGTTGGGTTTTTAAAATAGAGTAATGTGTCTAGAAAGAAGAGGATTTCTATTTGATTGAGAGAGAGAAAGAGAGAGTACACTAGAAACCACTGGATACATTTTTCGCCTTTTCAGCGATTTCAGGTGATGTGTATGAAAACTCTTCGTCGCTCGATATTTCTTTTAAAAAGTTTTGACTAACACAAAATATACGAAACTCTTAGAAACTGTCAAAAAGTCTACAGAAAATATTGGGTCTGCCTACTTGGTTATTTAAAAATCTAGATTTTTATTGGTCAATTTTTCAGTTTCATAATGAAAACCAGTGTTATAATGAGTATCATTATGAAACTGAAAATTGGCATTTAACTTATACTTATAGTATAGGAGTAAAAAAAAATTTTTATTTCCAATAAAAATCAAAATAAATTAGCATAAATATAATGCTCCTGATACGTAATTTCTCAGTTAATTTTCAAAAGTAATAATCAAAAGTCTATTGAACTCGAGCAATTTGTATCTAATAAACGTAGATGGATACCGCGCGATAACACCAGGTTACCGATTTCCTTTGCATCATCTGCAGTTGATTAACTAGTAATCAAAATAGATTTTTCCGTTGATAAAATTTTCCCATAGTAGGTACTTACTACCTACCAGTAATTCTAATGGTAGTAAGTAACTTCACTTTAATTATTTACAAACGGTAATTACGTAATGTAGAATATTATAATATAGCCAGTTCGTTAAATACCGTATTAAGGATATTTTTCACAAAGAAAAAAGTACACTCACAGACAAAAATATTGCATATTTCATTTAAATTTTTCTTCGACAGATTTTTTTTTATTGGTTATGCCTGCGCGGCCATTTAGTGGTCCAGTACCTTCAGGATGTCGAATTTGACTGACCACCAATAAGTCCTGATGCTTATCCCATAAAACATACAGATGGCGAAAAAGGTTAGCTTGGCATATGATTTACACAAGTACGACAAGGATAATATGAACACCACCACTTGAAAGAGAGAGAAGAATTGTTCGTGCGTTTCTGGCAACAGCGGTTGATGAACACACGCCCATTGGTAGAGGGGACTGAGCGAACAATTATTCTCTCTCTTTCATGTAGTGCTGTTCATATTATCCTTGTCGTACTTGTGTAAATCTTATGCCAAGCTAAGCTTTTTCGCAATCTCGGAATCTCCTTAAACGAAAAATTGTAGAAACTGATTTAATTCCTGAATTAAGACAGGAAGAATGTCGAATTCCACAAAAACCATTTAAAAATCTTCAACGTTGCATGCCTAGAGAGAGAGAGAGAGAGATAAGCTTTATTTTCATGAAAAATTTTACAATTTTATGGACAAAGCGACATAATTAATAAAATAGATAAAATATAAAAATTCACAACAAAATATTTAAAAAAAATTATAAATATCAAATATGCAGGCTAACGTTAGAGCTAGAGAAGGAAATACGAAGTACTAACTATGTTGGTTTAAGGCATCGTTTCTCAAGCGGGGGGTCGCGACCCCTTGGGGGGGTCGAGTTTGTTCTTAAAGGGGGTCGCAGTCTGTTTAAAACTACATATAGGTACAAAAGATTCGTTTATTAAAGGAATTAATTTTAATGTGAGTGAGATAGGATAGTTGTGGTAGATACTTGCTTCCTTGGCTTATACTACTTCCCTAAAAATGTATAAAATAACAATGAAGCTCAGCTTCGCCAGGGCTGCCAGTTCGATTTTTATTTCATCGGTAAATACTTTGTCAAAAATTCAGCAGATTTATTTTAATGAAATAAGTCTATGACGTCAAAAAAATATGTATTTTTATACAAAAAAAAATTAATCTATTTCCAACAAAATAGTGACGGGGTCGCAAGACTTTTTACTTAACTTTTTAGCTTTCTCGTGGGTCGCAACATAAAAATGGTTGAGAAACGATGGTTTAAGGGATTGTTATATCGTTCTTATTATTAATAAATCAGGCAATATTATTAGTTTGTTAACGAATCCATGTAATTTATTTGACCATAAGTAAAACACTTCTATGTGAGGCATTTATCAAAAAAAGTGATAATAGATACCAATTTTTTATAAATAAAAAAATGAAATATGCGATATTTTTTGCTGTGAGTGTATTTTTATTAATTATGAAATTATGTTAAATAATTTCTAAAATTAATTATTATTGATAAACAAGACGAACCGTCACGGAGCATAATAATTAATTTACAATATTTCTAAAATTATAATCGATTTTTTTAATTAATAATCATTGGTTGATCGGTTATAAAAATAATTTTCTACGGGTCGTTATTTAAGAAATGCAATTAAGTTTTGTCGATTTTTCCATCCGGCAATTTCTCTTGTTAACGACAACCAAATAAAAAAAATTAAAAAGTACATTCAAGTGAATAATAAAAATTTTGCGATAAATTGACCAAAGAATTGATTTAACGTTAATGTTCAATTATTATATGAAAGCTGAAATCGGTACTTAAATTCAACCACAATGAAATAAGGAAACCCTATATACAAGGCGCTCGTGAAGTAAACAAAATTTAGAGGAAACAGTGATGCCAACTTGAGCCTAAATCTAAGGAGAAAAATTCTATACAGGGAGTGTTTTAGGGGGAAGAATTTTTTTTAGTGCTAAAATTTTAATAGGGTGTTCAACTTCAAATTTTGACCCCATGTTTCATTAGGTAATATTAATACAAATGGGATATTCAAAAATAAAATTATTTTAAATTTAGTCTTTAGATTAACAGAAAAAAAATGAAAACAAAAATTTACTAAAACTATACAACTTATAATGCAGATACGCCATTAGTATAAATGTGAAGTTGTCGATAGTCTTCCTTTGCTGTTCCTTGTTTTAGCTTCTTCTTTTTTCCTTCATTGGCATGTTTGAGCTTGTTCAGGACAGAAATGTTGACATGTGACATCTATCACTCTGTTGTTTACATTGTTCAATTTGAATTTGAAGCATTTTGTTAATAAAACATATAAAGCTTAAACTCTAACTAAACAAAAATTTAAACCAAGATGAAACCTCATGCGAATGCAAAAAACTCACTGTAATTCTAACCTAAACTTCTTCTTTGTGACTAACTTCAACTTATACTAGTGACGTCAAAATCTAAAAGGCGGATTTTGATGAATTTTTAAAATAGAATTCTCTAAATGGAAATAAAAACAAAACAACAATATTAAACTTGATAAAATATGGTGCGATGTAATTTGTTCCCTTAGAATTAACGATCTGCTAATCATTAACAAGAATCTATTTTTAGTTGAACACCCCATTCTGTGTGTGGTTTTTTTTAATTGCACTACTCTCCATACTAGGGATGGCGATCTGAAATCGATTAATCGAATAATCGATTCCTCGGACCGAATGAATCGATTTTTTAAATCGATATGTTGTATTGAATCGATTCTGTGAATCGATATTTCACCCTTGAAAATCGACTTTCGATTTTTATTTTGTATTTTTGGTAGAGCGGCTTTTTTTTTCAATTGCCCCGGCAACATCGCAAGTAGTGATGAGAGCGGAACCGCTCGGATCCCAGTAGACTCGACAGACACTGTTGCTTTTTTTTCAAAAAAGCTTATAGGGAACTCTATAAATAGGGATGTTTGAAAAATTAAACGATTTTTATATAAATCGATTATTATTTTGTTATAATCGATTTTTAATTATCGATTTTTCGAGTAATATTAATCAATTTTGTATAAATTACGTGTGTTTAAGGAGTGGATTTTCTAAAACGGCTCTCGTATTATTTATTGACTATTTTTCAAAATGTTGACACCTTTAGACGATTATTGACCATTTCTCAAAATTATGGACCATTTCTCAAAATTATTGACCATTTTTCAACAATTATTGTCAGTTTTTGACAAAAATCGTTCATTTTTAACAATTAATTGACAATTATTGACCAATTTTGACAGTTTTTCCAAATTTTTTGACAAGTTTTGACCATTTTTTTGAAATTATTGACCATTTTTCACAATTATTGACCAATTTTGACAGTTTTTCAACAATTATTGGCCATTTTTTTTAAATTATTGACCAATTTTGACAGTTTTGCAACAATTACTGACCATTTTTCAAATTTTAACAATTATTGACAATTTTCAACAGTTTTTGACAATAATTGACAATTAATGACCATTTGTCACATTTGTTTTAAAGTTTTCGATAATTATCGACCACTTTTCAAAATTTTTGACAATTATTGACAATTTTTAGCAGTTTTTGACAATAATTGAGAATTATTGACCATTTTTAACAATTATTGACAGTTTTTGACAAAAATTGTCCATTTTTAATAGTTTTTGACCATTATTGACCAATTTTGACAGTTTTTCAACAATTACTGATCATTTTTTTAAAATTATTGACCAATTTTTACAGTTTTGCAACAATAACTGATCATTTATTAAAAATTTTTGACCATTTTTTTAACAATTATTGATCAATTTTGACAGTTTTGCAACAATTATTGACCATTTTTCCAAATTTTTTAACAATTATTGATCATTTTTTAAAAATTATTGATCACTTTTTACAATTATTGACCAATTTTGACAGTTTTTCAATAATTATTGACCATCTTTCAAAACTTATTAACCATTTTTCAACAATTATTGACCAATTTTGACAGTTTTTCAACAATTATTGGCCATTTTTCCAAATTTTTTGACCATTTTTGATCATTTTTCAAAATTTTAACAATTATTGACAATTTTCAACAGTTTTTGACAATAATTGACAATTACTGTCCATATTTCAAAATTTTTGACAATTTTCATATAATTTTATTTGATATTTTTTCAATCCGATAAATATCGCTAACGAATAAATCTCTTAGGTTTATTATCGGAATATATACGAAAAGCATGTCCATTTTTAAAACAATCGAAAAAAAATTAACGATCTTTTCGCAGAAATCGATTTATTTTTTATTAAAATCGATTTTTTCGACAAATCTATTAATTTTGAATAAAGAAAAATCGATTTTTATTTTATCGACGATTCTTTTTCATTGATCTCATACATTCCTAATCCGATACTTTGTGTTAATAATATGGTAATAAAAAAATAATTGTTATTATTATCGAATTCCCTGAACTTAAAAAAAATCCCCAATTTTACTGATGAGAGATCTCGGAGAGAGATTGTTTATTTAGGGGTAACTTTCTTGTTGTTTTTCAATAAAAAAGATCGATTTATATTTAAATCGTAACAAATACAAACTTGAAAAAAATCGATTTTTTTTAAATCGATCTTTTAGACCTTGATTTATTTATGTATCGATTCATCAGGTTACGATTCGAATCGATTAAAAAATCGATCTTTTTCAGAAAGAATCGCCATCCCTACTCCATACCCATACTTGTATTCAATAAAAGTTTATAAAAAAAATTGAATTGATTAAATGATACTCTATTGTCATTAATGGTTACAAGATAGAGCTGATCAGTGCTCCCAACTTGAGGGATTTTTCTCCAAATTTAGGAAGTAAATAAGAGAGATGGGATTTTTTTAGGGATTTCTTGACTTCTTACATTTTTTATTTTCTTATTTTTTTTTATTAAGAAAAATGATGGCCTGGCCTGGAGTAATTTAATCTAGCCAATCACAATTATTTGTTGACCTAGCGGGTTAACGCTAAAATATTATTTTTATAGGGGTATTTTCATGTAAATGTTATGATTTTAGAGGTTTTTGATTTAAGTTGGGGAGAAAATTTTTGAGAATTGGGAATACTGCTTATATTGTTTTTAAAATTCCTTTCTGCTAATTTCAGCTCAATTTTGATACTTTATCCTTCTCACCCACAACAATCCTTGCGAAAATCTTACCTATACTAATATAATATGATGTTTCCTATGTATGATTTCGATTATTTGTTGTCGAATACATAAATTACTATTTACAGTAAACATTTATTTATTTAACGATGAAAACGGATGCATATATATAGGTATTTCTAAGCGATGTCAATAAATCCTGACATCCTTAAGAAAAACGAATTATTCAGGACGAGGAAAATCGGATCGTTAATATTATTATAGAAACTTGTAAATACTTTCATTAAACATTAACGGAAATCCATTCAATCTTAATTATACTATGCTGATATCTTTACAGTTTTACACTACGATGTTGTCTTCGATCACGTTCACAACTAAATGTAGCGAAACAATATTATTGTTTTTTTTTTAATATTATTTGAACTAGAGTAAGTTTCGCTTTCTTTACCACCCAATTACATCAGTTTCTATTGATAAAACCTAAAAAACGTCGAAAACGAAACCTTCTAATCATCATTCGTTGTAAATTTCTGTGCGTCCTACAGTAACAGTAAAAATACTACTTATACTAGAAAATGATATGCATATCTATTCTCGTAGTCATGTACACTCCAGGTACTCTCCAAATCAATAGAATCAATAAAAATTTATTTATTTCTTGATAAATGTGTGCTTTAGTGTTGTCTTTGCTTTTCAATAAAAAAACAACACGTATTCATTTTAATGAAGAAATGATATTATCTAGTAACTTGCTGAATATTAAAAACAATATATTGTTACGCGAGCTACTGCATCAATATGCTCACTTAGTGCCCCCAGTGAAATCCCCGTATGAGATGGCTATGGCTCCTGCGCCCAATTTTCGAGAAGCATCCAGAATACGAAACATCGAGAATATCCAGTGAACTCGCCAGAACGTCGAGAGGTTTCTAGAATTACGGCGCGCGAGTATAAATAGGCCACGAGCATCGCTGCAGGAATTAGTCAATCAGTCAGTGTTGATACCGAAGGAAAGTAATCGCGCCTCGATAAAGTGTTTATTAAGTGACTCTCATATAAATTATAATTAGTGTGTTTAGTGTATTAGATAAATTATTAAATAAGGACTGAATTACATATAAATCTGTAAATATAAATTAATTGTAAATATAAATTAGAATAAACGTTACAATATTTTACTGGGAAACTTTTTTATTTGATACTACATAGTTTTTATGCCAATTAGACAGATTGGAGAACTTATAAACTTTTCGAATTATTAAATTCGGAACTAAGTCTATTCCGACACTTTTATATATGGAAATCCACTAATTCGATCCCGTAGATTCCGAAAATGATTATAAAAATTTTCTAAGGTCCAAGGTTAAAAAGTTTATTTTTTTTGAAAATTTCTACTCTTCTCTTTTGGGTACCCCGGTATACAAAATATCATAGATACTTCTTCACTGATTTTTTTCCAAATTCTTTCATTGCCTGAGAGTGTGGATTTCCAATTTCAGCTCAAAATTATATAAAATACAAAATACACCTGCAAAAAGGGGAACAAGGGGGGAAGAAAGAAAAATAGGTCCGCGTGACCACGCAAATGTCACACAATTTCAGAAGAGAGCAGACAGACAGAGAGCTCTTTCGAAAGTTTTGGTCAGATATGAGCTCGGACCATGGAAGCTGGAGCTGGGCATGGAAGATGATATTTCGAAACCCGTAATAATTTGGAGTGATGGGAGTGGGTACCAAAATAAAAATTCAGTGTTGTTTAATGCTCTATTAAGTTTGAGTGTCAACAAAAATATTTTTATTTATCAGAAATACCTCGAAAATGGACACACCCAAATGGAAGCCGATTGAAAGAAAGCTAAAAAATAAGTGAATTTATTTGCCTGGTGACTACTACAGAATCACTGAAGAAGCTAGACAAAAAGATCCTTATACAGTTAAAAACATCTCTTATGACTTCGTCAAAGATTACTCCCAAAATCAAAAGTTTGATTCCATTAAACCTGGCAAGAAAGTAAATGATCCGACAGTGAATGATATTAGAGTCATTAAATATAGTCCAGATGGCAGCATTGGTTTTATCAAAACATTCGAGAAATTTCCAGGGAGAAAGATAGATAAACCTGTACCTGATTTGAAGATGTTTCCACAAGAAAAAGACACAAAAAAATTAAGAAACAGAAATGGGACCATCTTCAACAACTGAAGGTAGTGCTTCCTAAAGGCTGTCACTCATTTTATGACAACTTGCCCCATCTGGGAGAATAAAATAGTTATTTTCTGTGGTTATTTTTTTCTAATTCTGTTAACATCACAAAATGAAAAAAATTATTTTGAGTTTTTCGTATGTTATTTTTTCAAAATAAAGCTTGATTTAATGAAGAATCGTTTATTGTTTTACCACTTACTTGATATTTCACGTAACTGCATTTTTGTATAATTTTGAAAACGTATGCCCAATTTTCATTGAAAAATATCGTAATTCACAGTAATAAATAATATATTGCACTTGCAAATCATCAAACTTAAAAAAACATTATTATTTTAGTTTTTTACTCTTCCTGTATAGTTGCTTTTTAACACTTACGAGGGATCAGATCTTAACCGTCGATATGGAAAGCTTAGCGGCCATACACAAATTTAGGTAAATTAGAATTTTTATGTTTATCGAACTAATTGAAATTTTATTAATTTTTATGAAATTATAAGGCATTTTTTTTCTAACTCTCAATATTAAAATATAAAATATCCATCCAAAAATAAAATGCATTGCACGTGCGACCTATATGTTAAATTATCAACCATTATTACTAATAATATGCGCCATAATCAACCATAGTACATCAATAAATTACAATTTAATCGCAAGACCCTCTAGGCATCATCTTAAATATATTTTTACTTTGCTTATCATTATTTAATAGAGTACCTAAAATAAATTAACTATTCAATTTTTAAATGAAAACTAACCTAATATACCGGGCGTCCAATAAAAAATTGAACCTATCATAGCAATTCACACAATGTCAAGAAAGATTTCGTTCCAAAGAAATGAAAGATCATTTCCTTCACAATAAAGAAGTGATTTTTCTGTATTTCTATTTCTCTTAAAATCCAGGACTGGCAAGAGTCTTATGCGGTAAACCGGGATCTTAGGACCATTGTAAAATCCCGTGACCCGAAGAAGACGGATGTAGCTCTCTACAATGGATTCTTAAAAACAGAAACAGAAAGGTTCTGACACCTGGCAATAATGAGGAACTGGAAAGGTACACGGTTCTATCCAAAACAAAATAGACATTGCCTCTAAGCAATCCTGTCCGATGAGAATGATCCAGATAGATGACAAAACCAATACTTGGTGGTGTCCCGAACTGGAATACCTCAAAAAGACAGCAAGATCGACCCTTAACAAGGCAAAACGAACAAAACTCAAATAGGAATGGGGAATATGCCATGTCAACTTCAAAGAATTCAAAAAAGTCTGCAGACAAAAACAAAGAGCAGCCTGGAGAGTCGAAGAATTCCTACAAGTTTCTAAGCTACAGAAGGCGCTCTCAAACGACCACTATAAGAGTATCGTCATCCTGAAGAGGGAAAATTGGGTCACAGCCAAGAGATTCTTATGGAAACACATTTCCCAGGTTCTGTCATTCCTGGACGGAAGAACCAGTTACACGCTCACAATACGACTGGCAATTTGCTAGTGCAGTAATTGAGGAGGACAAGATAAGGTGGGCCATATCGGGCTATTCCCCTTTCAAGTCACCAGAACCTGACGATATAAGACCATCCCTACTTCAGTGGAGAATGGTTATCCTTATGCCGCACCTGGTTGGAATATTCAGAGCTTCTTTAGCTCTGAGATATATTCCCAGAAAGTGGAGAGGAGTACGAGTGGTATTCATACCCAAACCAGGAAGGATGGATTGCACCTTACCAAAAGCAATTAAGTCAAGGTTATTATTTCTAACCAATCCTGTTTCTCGGTCTATATTTAATAGTTATTTAAGGTAGATTTTTTTTGTACCAGTTTATCCAATCTTTGCCTTTTGCTTTTTTTCTTTAGTGGGCTTCACAAATAATTGATTGTTGGTGAATGTTTCACATCCCTTTCCTGTAGTTAAACAATGAACCATATATTATATTATATTGATATGGAAAGTGAAATCATACAACACATACACCAAACAAGGGTTATTTCAGTATAAAATCTAAATAAAATATAAACAAATCACCTGACAAATATTTACAACCCAAACTTTAAACGGGAATCTTTATAACTTCTCTCTAATTTATGGAAATCCTATCACATAGTTTCAGAATTTTCAAAAGCTCTGCAAAAGTTTCTTGGCTCATCATAAATCTAAAAGGAAAGAACCTGAAAATTAAAAATTATTAGTTAGGTTATAAAATCTGACACTGGTAAAAATAGAAAAAGTACACTTATGAACATATCTAACAAAGTGTGAATCTAGATTTGTCAACTCGAACGGAAGAAAGGACATGACAACTGAAATTAAAACAGAATTTTAAAATTTTTTAACTAAAAGATAAAAACAATAATAAATTATTTGGAGACATTAAAAATAAACTTTCATATCAGAAAAAGATCAAATTATAAAACAATCAAGTCAAATAACAGAAATCAAAAATTATTAAATGAATTTGATTGGTCAACAAATATAGAAAAACTTAAAAATAAAGAGACATATGGATTTTGAAAAGATAGAAAAATTTGATATTGGTTGCTATTGATTAGAAAACGGTTAGTTACGAAAAATATACAGAATTGAGAAGTATAAGCTTTTTAATGTTTACAAATTTATTTAAAATTAGACTACGTTGTATTAAAAGTGAAACTATAAAGTGATTTGTGTTTCTAACCTTTCCTTATCAAGTTCCTGTTAAAAACAGAGGTTGAATAATATCTGTAAATATAAAATTCTTTAAACAAACCATGAGTGAAGGTTCCGAGAGGTAAACAAAACTGAAAATCTTCCCAAGCCGACCCCGAAGCCATATTGAAGCCACTTCTACGAGAGACTCCAAGGCCCAGAAAGGTCTAAAACATAGAAAATCTTAGAAAATAATACAAGATAAAAAGGTATTTCCTAAACTATAAGTTACATTATTAAACTTACGTGCGTGTGATCAAATCCAGAACTTAATATTTATTGAATAAAGGACAAGAAGAAGAAGACACTTTATTGGCAGAAGACAACAAACAAGAAATGGGAGATCAAGCAGCAGGAAAATCACAGGAAAAGAAAGAGGAGATGGACGTTATGAGTATGTTACACATGATGATAAAAAAAATGGATCAAACTAACAAAGATATGAACAAAAAAATGGATCAAACTAACGAGGAAATAAAACAATCAAATAAAGACATGAACACAAAATTAGATCAAACTAATGAGAAAATGGATCAGAATAAGGAAGAAATAAAACAAACTAAGGAATCAATAATGAAGTTAATGGAAGAGAAGTTAGGACAAGTGGAAAAGAAACTGGAAGAATCAAACTTATATATGGAAAATAAAATAGAATTTACTAAACAAGAAATGAGAGGAGAAATGATTGGAAGGATCACAGAGATAGAAAATTTACAAATTAATAGAATCAAGAAAAGAATTTCAAAGGAAAAATTCAGAAAGAAGTAAGTGAAATCAAGATGGGAGTACAAGATACCCAACAAAGAATGCAAAATTTAGAAGGAAAATGGGACAAAACCCTGGCTGAATTCCAACAAGATGTGGAAGTAGCATGGACCGAAAAACAAAATCAGAGGGAAGAAAAAACAGAAAAAAGAATTGGGGAAATCCAGAAGGAAATGGAAACATTAAAAAGAAAAATAGAACAGACAGGAGTAAGAATAAATAGTGGGGAACAACAGAAAGAAACTGTAGAAATGACCAGGAAACTGGAAAATATGGAAGCAAGACTGGCTTACCTACAAGAAGAATGCGATCAAGCTGAAGGCAGAAATTTCCAAGACAAGAGAAAAGGCATGATGGAAACCAGAATTGTAAATAATTATATAGGAAATAAAGGGGAACACAAATTTGAAGGAAACAATAGGAAAATACACCCGAAGGTATTTATAAAAATCTTGAGAAATAAAATGAAAAACATTAGAAGTAATGAAGATATGAAGGAAATGATTCGGGAAAATCTCGATAATCATGCTTTGGTGTGGTTTACCAGCAAAGAAGAAGAGTTTAGCAGTTTCGATGAATTTGAGACATTATTTATGCAATATTTCTGGGGGAACAATGCCCAAACTAGAGTGAGGTAAATATGAAACAGGAAGAGGCAATAGTATGAATGACTATGCCATGAAAAACTTCATGAATGCCAAATTCCTAGATCCACCCATACCAGAGGAGGAAATAATCATGTTTATTTCCAGACATTTCAAATTTGAGATAACAGAGACAATCGCTATTCAGAACATAAGGAACATAGAACAATATATATATATATATATATATATCCACCCTCTATCTATCAACAAACAAACAAACGAAGAATCCATACGACAAACTCCATAACATGGCCTACTGCACACGAGCCGGCTATAAAACAAAGTGCACTGCAATGTTCTATCAGTCGACAGTCAGCTGTTTCAGTGTTCGATCCGCTACGAAGCTTTAGAATTATTATAAAACCTCCACCACCGGCGCCCGCTTTCGGTTGTTTCGTTGCCGCAGTTTATTTTTTTCCAAAAATTATCATGGCTACTTATGCAGCATACAGACATATCGAACTCGATAAAGTTGGATATGGAAAAAAGAGGTGAGTTTTATTCAGTGTATTTGAAAATTTTAGAACTGACCTGACGTTTAACGATCGGTTTTCAGAAGGGATGTGTTCGTCTCCCGTCTCTCTTTAGCTTGCTCTAGTTTTTGGGACATTTATACGATGTATCTACAAGTATTTTTATATATTTTTTTCGGTATATCTGAACATTAATTTGCGCTATTTATTATCATTTTATGAGTACCTAATTTTTTTTTAAATATAAAATAAAAATTAATTATGAAAATTTTTGCAATAATAAATACTAGGGTAGGTGTCTTATTCTGTAGTAGGGTATTTCATATTTTCAATTAATTAAAGATTCTTTTTAATTTTTTTCTAAAAAATAAAAAAAAATTGGAAAAAATGTTTGTATGAACCCGATTTTCGAAAATTGATGGTTTTCTTAGAGCGAGAAGCAAGTTGCCCCCTCGTCCTTTTTGTGTAGTATATGGGTAATGGGGATGCAATTTTTACTAAGGGAAACCCTTCCTTGAGTACTATTCTAGAGTGTAATTTTTTTTCGGTAAGATAAAGAAGTTCCAGAATATAGAAGAAATGGTCGGAAAAGAGCTGAGACGATTTTCTGGAAATAATACTTCATCTGAAAATCCAAGCGTGGTACAGAGGGTACTAAGAACATCTAGCCAGTGTTTTTAAAGAAAAATAATTTTCCTTCAACTCCATACGATTTCTTTGGAATCTATATTTATGTTCTGTATAACCACCCTAACAGAAACTATTAAATATTTGACATTTACAAATTTATGCAAATAAATCCTGAAATGATTTTCCAAATTTCCTTGATTATATCGTGTAATCACGTCACATTTTCCTCGTAAAGTCTACAAAAATCCGAGTTCACTTTCTAACGTTCACGAAGTTTTAGGGTTTCATTCCTTCGCAATCATTTATCAATCAATTCATGTTTTATATAATCGGCTATTGCCCTCAAATAAATCAATATTTTATGGAATTACCTGATACATAAATTAATTCATTAATTATAGGTATGGAAACATTTTTTTTTGACAATTCTTGGTTCTTTTAGATTGGGTATAATGGAAATGGATGTATTGTACTTAGTGTAATTTATTTTAATGATTTTAAATAATTGTTTCAATTTTTTTTTTAATTTTCAACTTTTTTTTAAGAGATTTTTTTATTTTTATTTTTACTAGATATTTTTACAATGATGTTATGGTGTAGTACTAATGAAATTTTAATTATTGTAAATGAGTGGGTAATGCCCGTAAATAAATAAATAAATAAATTTCAGAAAGTGAATAAAAGACATTAGAATCAACCCTTTAAATTACCATCTAATTTATATTTTAAAAACATAAAAATACATTTGACCTCGTAAAGTTTACCGACTTCTAACTGTAATTTGTTACATTAATCCTCTTATAATTCGTTTAGATTTAGATTCACGAGACCGTCTAATTGCAACAATTTTTTTTAATGCATTTATTCACAAGAATAGAATTTTCAGTTTTTATACTTCCGCTTTTTTTTACACATCTGACTAAACAAAAAAAACAGAGGAGAATTGTTTTTATGTTTGTCAATTTTTTTTTCGATTCCTAAATTAAAAAGAGGAACACCGAAAACATATTTTATAGTAGGGGAGCCCACGGTGCTAAATGGGGATTTATTGGAGCGTCATAGAGACCTTTTGTGTTGAGAAGCTTAGATGATAAAAAGAAGAAAAAATTTTAGATAATGTATACCTTTTCATCGGTGGGGTATACAGATTTTCAAAAATGTAAAAAAACTGTTGCATGCGCGTCAGATATTGATAGAATTCATGTCCCACGTATTTTTAATAATGTACGTAGGTTAATCTGATCGTTTGCATGGTGGGGGTGGTCGTACGAAAGGGTTGAAAATGAGAAAAAAAAATTGATTCGAGCGCGTCAGATTTTGTAAGGGGACGTTAAATGAACCTAAAAAAAAGCTCTCATTCAAAAATCTGACGATTTGGATGTGACGCAAACTCGCGGCCATTATTAGAATGTGCAAAAAAATACGCCATTTTGAAATACATCTTCATGTCTAGACGTGCTGTCCCATAATCTGACGATTATCTGGAGGGATTCGCCTCATCTGACAATAAAAAAAATATTTTCGAATTTTTCAAATCATTGAACTTAATTAATTGACAAGCTCAGAAAACAAAAAAGTGTATGTCTTTTAAGTAGAATATGTATTTATAAAAAAATAATTATAAAAAATTATCTTCATTTGTAGAATCATTTTCCTCTTCTGGCTCGATTTCATCCACACCTGCGAACCAGATCATTTCTTACTTTCCGTCGACACATTTCCATCCATAGTCCATTGGAAAAAGATCAATAATTTTTGCATTATGGGCATTACTCCTCAAGCATGTAATGAATCTTGTGCGTAACACTTGCTGGAGTAACTCCGATTGACAGGATAGCAAGTTGCATGCATCGTAATTCCGGATACTCATGGAGAAGGGTTGTGATTTGTCTTTCACCTTGTACGTCTTATTGAAGATGACAATCCTGGCTTGATTGACATCGTCTAACTTTTTCAATTTTTTTTTGGAAAATTTCTGAATTCATCAGAAATTGTAAAGGTTTTATTTTTCCCTCGTCGGTACAATGTCAAGTTGAAATCGCAACCATTGAACGTATGCAAAGCTGAAAGCTCCTTCGAAATTTTTGGGCATAATTTATTACAATGAACGGATACGTCAATGTATCAGTCAGCATACTCTCCAGAGTTTAAATTTTCTTCAATTCAGGTTCAAGTTAAATTGTTTTTGGAAGAGAAAAGTAACACTCTTATATTTGTCATATAATTAATAACGTTACGGAATTAAACAACAAGAAGGAATGGGATCCAGTCTTGGAAAGAGTGCCATTCAATGGTACACAGACGGCTCAAAAGCAATAGAAAGAACTGGGATAGGAGTATATGGATCAGGAACCAAATAGTCTGAAAGCTTGGGAAAAACCTCAAGTGTCTTTCAAGCCATAAGAAAGTGTGTCCAGTTCAGTATTGATAAAGGATATAGAAGGCAAAGGATTATCATAATGTCGAATAGTCAAGCAGCCTTTAAAGCACAGTTCTTGTGTAATCAGTTCCAAAATGGTGTGGGAATGCCTAGGCAAACTCAATGAACTAGGCGAGAAGAATATAGTCACTTTACTGTGGATTGTAGGACACACTGGAATAGAAGGAAATGAAATAGCAAAAAGGGGAACTGAAACACCCTTTTGGGGGCCGGAACCCTCCAATGTAATATTGGAAGAAATAGGCAAAGCCGAAAAAACAGAAGATCTGACCATTGGAAAGATCCAGTAGGACTTAGACAATCAAAGATTCTCCTGGGAGATCAAATGAATGCATAAGTCAAAGTAAAACTGCACTAAGAGGTTTAACAGGGTTAGTAACAAGACATTGTCGCCAGAATGGGCACCTGAAAAAGCTCAAAATAGTGGAGCAAGAAGAATGTAGATTCTATGGCATGGAAAAAAAAATCTCCATCCACATACTTGCGAGCACAACACCTGGATGCTGATTATTGAATAGAAGAGGGATATTTATCTAAGTTAAAGCCTGCAGACATGCTAACATTCTTCCGGGAAATAGGACTAAAGGAACTACTAGTTTTTGAGACCTTCTTCAGGAACTAAGTAGAAGTAAGGGGGAACCATAGATATTTTAGGTCTCAGTGAATGTAACCCGAATTTATATACACACATAATAAATAAAATTTATGATGGTTCACATAACACAATAATGACCCTATTACTTATATACAACAGACGTGATCAATACGAAAACAAAAGCAACTGGAAAAACAATAGGCAATTTAAGTGCCTAACCTGTAAAGTGCAACACCCAAAAATGTTTAAAATAATTTGTTTGGGTGGGAAGTATCGTTAATTTTTTCTTCTTTTCTTTATAAATTTTCATAGAATTGTGCCAGACAGGTACGAATACGTATTATTGGAAAAAAAACATCATTTCTACCGAATTTAATGCAAATACTGACCTACTTTATTATAAATTATGTTTGTATCGAGTACTTATTATAAGTAGCCAAAAATAGGATAATGAAATTAATATAGTTCGATCAAAAATCCTTTTAGAAACATAAATTAATTTTTTTTTGGTATAACATACTCCATTTTCCATATTTCTTTATAAAAGTTACTATTATAGGTATGACCTAATTTGCAAATAATTCATTGTCGAACCACTTATTGTAAGCTTTATACATGAAAGGCGATATAAAATTAAGCACCTCTTACAAAAAATTCTACTAAGAAAGGAAGTTACTCCGTAATTAATTTCTTTTTTGCAAAAACCACTTTATTATTATAGTGTTATTTATATGTATTATGATGAATAGGTGTTAGATACTTTTATTGCTAAAACCCGCGTTTTAATGTTGTGTTTTATATACTCGGAAGTGGTGCTCCAAATTTAATACAATTTATATAAATGTCGTTGATAATAATTGGTGACGCGTGTAACGTTAAAATAACATTAAAAGAAAGTTTGTTTATTTTAAGAATTATTAACGAAGAAATATGATTTATTCAAGATATTCGACAGTTATATCGACATATTAATGTAAACTTTTTATACCAAAGAACATGGAACAAAAAATATATAAGTAGGAAAAAAAACAACCTTTTTAAAAGTACATATCTACATACATAAAGCGCGGATTTTCATGCAATTGTATATTTTATGCAAAAATATATTATATGCACTTTTTGAATATTTTAGCAATTTTTGATATTTAAAAAAAATAGGTAAATCATTTAAACACTACCCCTGTACAATAAGTACATATTTGAAGTAAAACTATTGAGGTAAGGTCTTTACCTGTGGAAATCCCTAATCCATCCATTACCAAGAATTACAGTATTATCTTCCAATTGTTTTCTAATGGTTCCAAAAATAACATAATATCCTGTAGGTACTTATCTAGTTAACAATTTTCTACCTGTTTTAAAAATTTATCCGAAGATTTTCTTTCTATATCGAGGGTAAAAAGTCTTCCTACCATCTCAGTGTTTTGTGATTTCATTTTTCTCTCATATCTGTATTTATTAAATCATCACCTTTTTGATATATTCTTGTATATAATACTGCATATTTCAGTTTCTGTGCATATTTTTTCAATTTTTCTTGAACATAAAACCGCGCTTTACCTATGAATATACAATATTGACTAAAATTTAAAATCAACACCACGTTGGGCGCCAATTATATTGAATTTTAATTTGGTCAACATTTATTTTATTCTAATATGCCCCAGTCAGAACTCTTCTCAGGTAGTAGTTCAAAAAAATATAATTCAATTTATTGAGATAAAAAGAATTCTTTTGGATCACGACCTGAGAGGAGTTTTGGCTGGGACATATTAGAATAAAAAAATATATTTACCAAGTTAAAATCAATATAATACTTCAGTTGTGCTATGAAAATTGTAACTGTATGTTTGTGGATTAGAGGAATTGAATTTACAGATAGCATTAGGTATATTATAGGGCTTGGCACTTTGCCACCCTGCTTCCTTTGACTTGGGGTGAAAATTAATATCTGATGGTCGTTGCACTCAAAATTATGTACCTAGGGTAGGAAACACACAGTTAATGTTCTAAATAAAATTCTCTTTTAGGTTTCGAAATGTATCCAAAAAAGCAATAATTTTATATAAAAACTATTTTTTTATAGTCGAAATGGTTAATCCATATTTGGAACCCTACCAAGATATCTCTAAAGACTTGTCACGTTATCTAAAAAATTCTCTGATCAATACATAAGTCTGAAAATATATCGGTATTGACTCGGATATTAGAAAATTTAATGAAGACAGCGAATATGATCGGTTCTTTTATATTTATATAGAAAATAGAGATTGCTCACTAAAATGAATTTAATACTTTTTTTTGTAAAGAGAACGACCACTTCATAAATCCTAAACTATAACGCGAGTTAATTCAAGCGTGAATGTGAAATTTTTATTTAGCGCCTTCTAACTGTGTTTTACTTTCTACGGGGAATGTCTGTTACTTATAGATGTTAGATGATAAAAGACACTACTTTTACTATTTTTTTTTTCATCTTTTCAGTAATATATATCTATTTATCTGTAGAAATATTAATTAGTATTCGTAAATAATTGCCTTTCAAAACTATCTTATTTATACTGTATGTATTGGAATTGTATCGAAATATTCCAACCTGTAAGACAATAAACTGCAATGTTGTTAATGCATATCATTAGCATAAACAAATTACGAGTAGTTGATGAATTTGAATATGTAAAGTGTATGTATATTGGGGTGACATTCACTGAGACCTAAAATATCTATTGTGCCTCCTTACTTCTTATTAGTTCCTGAGGAAAGTCTCAAATACTAGATCCTCCTTTAGTCCTACTTCCCAGAGGAATTTTAGGATATCTGCAGGCTTTAACTTTATATCGCAAATCTTTCTCTAATTCCCGCTCGTCGCCTCATTGGCCTCTGCCAATCTTCAACCCTGACCATAAGACAATTGACATCTTCCAACGACCGCTTCCACTTTTACAACGCCACTAACGAAACCCCTTTTCGCTATCGACTTTCTTTGAGGAAAGACCTCCATTTTTATCGTTTTTATATCTTTCCTATCTAAATTGCTGTAGTAAGCACAGCAGCTAGGATACTGTTAATTGCTAGGGTACCTTAAATATCTCAAAGATGTCGCTTAGACGCCTCAAAGATACCGAGTATCAAGACACCTTCTAAGATACCGCCAGAACGCAGTTAGGACATCTCTAAAACTCCTCTACCTCCAAATTTATTGACGACCCACCACTGTGATACCTCCAGGCCAAGTTTCCATCCACCCTTCCGGAGGAAAATTCAAGATAAGTACCATAAAAAGTCATTTTTTTCCAATTCATTGGCAGGAATAAAATTAATGTTTTAATTTCTTATCCACCCGGTTATAAGAGCTGTAGGGGATCGTTTCCGGGTTAAAGTAAGTTTTTAATAAATATATTTATTTAATTTCTACAGGGTGTTTTTACCTTTTTCACCTTAGTTTTCTTTTTGTTTAAATTTATTTTTGTTTTTTCGTCGACGTCTAAAAGGTAGTGGCGCCCTAAAGTCTGACAACCTCTGACATATCTAGTGCAGCACTAACATGGAATAGAACCTCCATTGAGAAGAGTCTCATATCGGCATCTGTCTCGAGTGGCCACTCTAGTGCCCAAGTCAAAACAACCGACTAATACGATTACACAGTAATCATTTAGGTGTTGTTCATTAGGATTCTGAAAATGTGAGAATGAAGGCTTCTTCTTTCATGCCACAGAATCTACATTCTTCTTCCTCTACTATTTTGAGCTTTTTCAGGTGCCCATTCAGACGACAATGTCCCGTTAGGATCCCTGTTAAAACTCTTAGTGCATGACTTATGCATTTATTTGATCTCAACAGGAGGTACTCACCCAGAAGAATCGTTATACTAGATCTTTCCAATGGTCAGATCTTCTCTTTTTCTTTCATCTTTATCTATTTCTTCCAATATTACATTGGAGCTGATACCGCAAAAGGGTTCCGGCCCCCAAAAGGGAGTTTCAGTTCCCCTTTTTGCTATTTCATTTCCTTCTATTCCAGTGTGTCCTGGAATCCACAGTAAGGTTCTCGCCTAGTTCATTGAGCCTAAGCCTTTTCCTTCTATATCCTTTATCAATATTGAATACTTGGGGTTTAGTTCAGATTCTTTTTTTGAATTTCGTATTTAATTTCCGGTGGCAATTAATTTAATCACTATCGATTGTAATAAATTGAGGGGGTTTTATTTGAATATCCTGTATACAGACATCTCGAGCTAAAGGAAGTGTTCGAAGACAAACATAACGTGTTTCTATCATTATATTATATAAATTCTACCCCTTTTTACTAATGCATTGCCTAAATATAGAAACCAGATGAACATACGGAATAAACAGATGAAAATAACAAAAATAATACCATACGAAACGGTGAGAGCTGTGATAATAAAAAAGCGAAAATTACGGTAATTTTACCAGTTTTTATTACCATTTTACAATACCCGATATATTTCGATGCACATGAGCGTCCTTATCGTGCCTCTTAAAGTATACAAGGTTATTACAAAAGATTCATCGGGTTTGACAAAGAATGGTAAATGATTGTCGGTAGACAGAGAATATATTAAAGTTTTAGCGCATTACAAGATGTTCAATGTGGGCTCCGTGAGTCGCACAAACGATAGTCCAGTTCAGCAATGTATCTCGGTCAATACTGTTAACAGTAGGGATGGCTAACCTGTACTGGATCTGATCCATTGGAGGGGTTGGACTAATGGAACCGACAGTTTATTCAGGTACGAGTATTAGTCCAATCATTGTAGCGTGGCACGGCCCACGACTGTTCTATCCTGAATCGGGCACAGATTTTAAACGGACTAAGATGAACGTACCTCGCACTCGTACAACATTAACGATAGGCTGAACGCGAACGGTTCAAGATCAGTTCAAGTCTAGTATGTACTCGTTTACGGTTGTTTACCTACTGCTGTAAAAGCCTACCTACCCCTCGAAAAAAAGACCGGCTGGATTGATAACTGCAACTGATCTTTGGACTAGTTATCACTCTGGAACTGATCCATAAAAATATTTGCATCAGCCATCCATAGTTAACAGCATCGGTAATGCGTCTTCTGAGCTCAGCGAGTGTTGTAGGTAGTGGTGGTATGAAAACCGCGTCTTTAATGTACCCCCAAAAATAAAAATCGCACGGTGTAACATCAGGAGAATTGGAAGGCTATGCAAACAATGCCGAATCTTTTGCAGCACAACGGTCTATCCAACGATGAGGAAGTTTCTTGTTCGACGCATAATGCCAGTTGCCAGTGAGGTGGAGCACCATCTTGTTGGTATATAAAGTTGTTGGAATCAGCGGAAATAATGCTCTGATGACCTGGAGGCTCAATTTCGTAAGTTGCACTGTAACAATCGATACACATCGCGCTTATTCTAACACAGAAAATGCCTTCTGCTGCATAGTCGCCATTTTCATTACTGTAGATATGACACGGGCGTGCGCATGATAAACTGCCTCAGCGGGCGCGAGTTTTAAACCTAGAGGTTGTCGCTGCCTATATACATGTCATTTATTGTTCTATCTGTCATATTGGAACGTTATTTTCTGATATAAAATTATACAAAAAATTTATAACATACCAAATGTTCTTAGTAATGTTTAGATACTCTCACAAATCGTATTTTTCTGAAAAGTTTAATATTAGGAGCTACTGCACAGTTCCGAATTTTAATGCATTCTCTTTCGAGGCAATTGATAGAAAGCAGGCCGGAAACCTCTCCATTCATATTTATATGTATACGTTCAACTTATTTTAAATTTCGCTCTCCGAATAGACTTGTTGCTTACTCCACCAAAAGATTGTAACGGTAAATGTGTGCTTTTAGTTGGGCGCCAATTTGTAACGGTAAATGTCTGTACTCCACAGGGCACCAGCTCGAAGGGCTCCGGCTAGAGACTCCTCTCAAGGGTGATTCGACCCCAAGTTTATGCTGCACAAGGATAACAGAAGGGTTGTAAAAGTTGAGGGCGCCACTACCTTTTTAACGATGAAAACTACAAAAAACTAAGGCGGAAAAGGTAGAAACGCCTTGTAAAATTTAAATGAAAGTTAATAATTACAGTGACCCCGGGCGGATCTCCCTCAACTTTTATAGTTGAGGATTTTAATAAAAAAAGAATTAAAAACAAATTTTTTAATGTATTCTGCCACAGGAAACGAATAGAGGAATTTGTACTTTTATAGGTGCTTAGCTTAGATGAAGTGGTTTCCTGGAGAAGAAGTCAGGTCTTGATCTGAACTCATGAGTTCTGTTCTAGGGCGGTATTCTGAGCTAGGGCTGTATTTTTGGCTATATTCTTGGGGTTATATTCTCGGGGTTATATTCTCCGGTTAAATTCTTCGGTTATATCCTAGCCTAGGGTTATATCCTCGGGTTGTATCCTAGCCTAGGGGCTGTGCGTACCTAGAAGTACAGGTGGATCAGGGATATGTAGGAACTTGAATGTTATGGCACATTATGTTGGTCAGCTTTTCAGGTTAAAGAAAAGGAAGGCAGTTATTTGAAAGTCAAAAAATTTATTTAATTTACTGAAAGCTTTCCAACATTATATGTTCCATGTTAAAACAGTAAAAATAGCAATTATCGGCTAAATTAAAAAAATATACTAATGATCCGAAAGAAACTCATAATAGCAAAAAGTTATTTATTTAGTTATATGAAAAAATATCGTGCTTAGGAAATATATGGAACCGGCATTGGCGTTACGAAAGAATATTTTATAGGTTAACGGTAATTTATAAAAGTGTTATTTTATAATTAAAAGAGTTATTTCGCAACTGAAAAAGCTTGAAAATGTTTGTATAAAAGTAAAACAGTGAATTATAAAAGAATATTTGCTTTAAAACTACCATATTAGTATAAAAGAACAGTTTATGACCACGTGTTGAATTTAATTTCGTCTATCTCTGTAAAAAAATAAAGAATGCATACGAAAATTATATCAGACAGTACTTTAGAAGAAGCTTATTGTAATGAGGTAAAAACTTGACTTGAGGAGAATGAGTGATTTGTAAAGATTGATATATTTAATTAGAATTTAACTTTTAATTACTTACTGTGTACTTACATTATATTGTTTATAATATAGATAATAAAACAAATCTAAATGTTGAAAATAACTATTTACAAGACACTGGACGTGATGCCTGGATTTAATTGAACAGTCACTATGGACCTGGTCCAAGTAGGTTGAACAACCGAGATGACGTACCTGGAATTAGATAGAAAAACACTCTGAGTATTCAATTTGCCATAAATAATGATTAATTATTTAACTAACGATTAGTATAGTTGAAATCCCCAAAATTAATGAAAGTATTAATAATATACAAGGTGCATCTTATGTGTTTGAACTGTGATTATGTATATCAGTACTAAAGTAAAGTTAAAACTTCACTTGATCAAAAATAAATGCCTAATAGTAAGTATTTAGGGTTATTAGGAAAGGTGCAAGGGGCGCAAACTCTCCCCAGTGCATGTAAGGAATATGTGGCACAAACTCTCCACAAACAATATTATAACTACTGCAAGTGGCACAAACTCTCCACAGTACAGCAAAATAATAATACACTGCAAGTGGCACAAACTCTCCACAGTACAGCAAAATAATAATACACTGCAAGTGGCACAAACTCTCCACAGTACAGCTAAATAAGGTTACACTGCAAGTGGCTCAAGCTCTCCACAATACAGGGGGGTGGAAGGAGATATGGGTGACGTGAGAAGTCACCCTGTATCAGGAATGGACAAACCGCAAGTGGCGCAAACTCTCCACAGTACAGTATAGGTATGTGAGTTAAACTGCAAGTGGCACAAACTCTCCACAGTACAGCTAAATAAGGTTACACTGCAAGTGGCTCAAGCTCTCCACAATACAGGGGGGTGGAAGGAGATATAGGTGACGTGAGAAGTCACCCTGTATCAGGAATGGACAAACCGCAAGTGGCGCAAACTCTCCACAATACAGTATAGGTATGTGAGTTAAACTGCAAGTGGCACAAACTCTCCACAAACAATATTATAACTACTGTAAGTGGCACAAACTCTCCACAGTACAGCAAAATAATATTACACTGCAAGTGGCACAAACTCTCCACAGTACAGCAAAATAATAATACACTGCAAGTGGCACAAACTCTCCACAGTACAGCAAAATAATAAAACACTGCAAGTGGCACAAACTCTCCACAGTACAGCAAAATAAGGTTACACTGCAAGTGGCTCAAGCTCTCCACAATACAGGGGGGTGGAAGGAGATATGGGTGACGTGAGAAGTCACCCTGTATCAGGAATGGACAAACCGCAAGTGGCGCAAACTCTCCACAATACAGTATAGGTATGTGAGTTAAACTGCAAGTGGCACAAACTCTCCACAGTACAGCTAAATAAGGTTACACTGCAAGTGGCTCAAGCTCTCCACAATACAGGGGGGTGGAAGGAGATATGGGTGACGTGAGAAGTCACCCTGTATCAGGAATGGACAAACCGCAAGTGGCGCAAACTCTCCACAGTACAGTATAGGTATGTGAGTTAAACTGCAAGTGGCACAAACTCTCCACAGTACAGCTAAATAAGGTTACACTGCAAGTGGCTCAAACTCTCCACAATACAGGGGGGTCGAAGGAGATATGGGGACGTGAGAAGTCACCCTGTATCAGGAATGGACAAACCGCAAGTGGCGCAAACTCTCCACAATACAGTATAGGTATGTGAGTTAAACTGCAAGTGGCACAAACTCTCCACAGTACAGCTAAATAAGGTTACACTGCAAGTGGCTCAAGCTCTCCACAATACAGGGGGGTGGAAGGAGATAAAGGTGACGTGAGAAGTCACCCTGTATCAGGAATGGACAAACCGCAAGTGGCGCAAACTCTCCACAATACAGTATAGGTATGTGAGTTAAACTGCAAGTGGCACAAACTCTCCACAGTACAGTAGGATTGGATGAATAGGAAATGCAACAATAAATTAATGTTCTTGATAACGTTGAATATTAAAGAACTTTAAACAAAGTTGTTATTAAAAATAATTAGCAAATATACATACCCTATGTGATAAAATATCTTTTAAATTCAAATATCAAATAACAGGCAAAAATGAATTACTCTGTGAGGTAGACTCACCTATTTAATTTCTGACATGCACCACAATACACACTATATTTTATATATTTAAATTTATCTGGCTCAAGTGAACACTTTAGTTATCTTCTAGCAACTAAAACCCAAATCGTTCTTAAAACCTTTCTTTCCCCTTTCGTGATCTCGAAGACTACGTGACATTTTGATATTTTGCTTATCTGTTTCAGACAATTGGTTGTTTTGTCGAGAAATGGATTTCTGAAATATTAGGGTATACCCATGATTTAATTCGTTTTACTTGGAACGAAAACTATTTTAAGAATAACAGGGTGAGAAAAAAAAATTGTCTTACATTATTAATTATAAATTATGATTTTGAACTTACCACAGCAAAATTCATAAGATAGGTACTTAAGAGATGAAAGATAGCGAAAGATGATCTGTCCCCTTGGGCGGTCGATAACAGAAAGGGGTGTTTCACGTGGCGTTATGCAAAAAATGGAAGCGTCCGTTGGCAGACGTCAATTGTCTTACGTTCGGGGTAGAAGAGTTTGGGATCACAGAACTATAATTGGAAGTGGCTAGTCGATAGACATGTTACAATTTTCCGAATTTTAGCTTTGTCAAACTAGGTGAGCCTTTTGTAGTATCCCTGTATTTAGAATTCGAATATATTCTTCCATATATCCATCAACTTAATATTTTCTATCGCGTGTATAGATACAGCCATGCAATAAACTGTGACTGATGTTCTTCGTTTTTTTTTTATCTTGCCAAAAAGGAAAAAGACCATTGTTTGTAATTTGTAATAAACATGAAACTGTGTGCTTGCTGGCACTTAGTACGGTTTCTGCGTAGTACCGCTGTTGACGTACCGGATATAAAGACCACTATCTTGTTTGATAAAATGTAAAGCGTTGTAAGAATTTCATATTTAGTCATCACAATTTTTCTTTCTAGACTAAATATCGTAGGAAACAAAAAGATAGATTACAAAACATCTGAACTAGAGTGAAATAGCAATATATTTACCTATCACATAAAAATGCATTAAATATAAAACAAAGAGCCGTTGTTATCCGATCCCATCTCGCCTACACCCTTTTATTTAAACATCACGATGTTACTTACTAAAAACTTTCTCCGGATAAAAAATACTCACGTATTTTATTATTTATTACAAAATTTTACCGCGATTCCGATTAGATTCGGGTTAAAAATAGATTTTTCATTGGCATTGAATTGTTTGTGTACGTACAGAGAGTTCAATGTCACTTTTACGTGTAAATACGTTCAAGTTTTTCATTCATTTATAGATTAGTATTTTCTTTTGTTACTAGATGTGGTCGATCGACGAAGGCGAAACGTTGAAATAATCGTTTTTTATTATATAAAACCGCTCCTAGTCGAAGGACTTCTAAAAATTATTCTCTATAAAAATATGCTCCTTTCTTTATATTTGATTGGATGTCGGTTTTTTTTTCCCAAGTTATTTATATTTCTCAATGTCAAAGACAGTGGTGGTATTTTCGTGTGGTCTCAATGTTGTCAGTCATTGAAAGAGGAAACCACGACAAAAGATAAAAAAAAGCAATTCTATAATTATTGCACTCAAAGAAAGAACAGATACAGATCTTATAGTCATTGCTAATGTTTAAGATAAAAAAAAATTACAACAATAATTTACAATTCTGACCGCTGAGTTCACAAGATTATTATTATTATTATTACGATTTCTTTGGAATTCGTAACGCGAAGCCGTCGTGTGATACTTTCTTCTAAGTTCTTATCTTCTTATATATAAACTTTTTATGATAATTCTTGAAATTACTTGACGACTGCAACGATGACGCTCTGGAAACTAACCGTATATATATAAGAATCGTTTCGAACATTATTACATGTTACTCGAGAAACACTTTGTACATAACGGGCTTTAAATTACAAATTATATCGCCCATAAAAGTTTTTAGAAAATACCATACGGGAAATAGAGCAGACATAACAAACAACTATAGGTACACAAAATGTATTATAACACTTTTTTTTTTAATTATTTTTATAATTAATATTCAAACAAATTTTAATGAAAATCATTTTATGTATTTACTAGATGTGATATTTTTGCATTCTTTGAAAAACCTTTCAAGTATTTAATTAAGTTTTCATTGATTTTTTTAATGAAATTTTTTTTTACCTATCTCGCCTCTCTTCAACGTGTATGTACATCAGTTTTTCCAATGTCTTCAGTATAAATGACATCAGACTTATTCAAGAGTCTTGCTTTATTGTCAACTGTTTTTCCAGGTTTGAAAATGAAGCTACTTTCACTTTACTCCACACCTTTGGTATGTAGCATAGTCCCATGCTTGTTGCTTTTTTTCTTTTCTGGTGCCGATGAATAATTGGTTCAATGGAATCTATGGTCCATTTTGTATTACTTTGATCTACCACAACTCTATATATTCCCAATCCTTTTCGTTACTTTGATTCGGAGTCTTCGAAACCGTAATGATGTTCTGTATCTGGTCAAAGATTACAAAATATATATAAGATAGTTTACTTGAAGGCGGTCTGATTCTTCTTAGTGTTTTAAACGATCGCCGCACTCATAAATCATATTTACGGCTCCCTTTTGTTGTAAATAACGACACCGCTACGTACCAGGGAATTAGAAGAGTATATTTTATTCCAAACTATACAGGGGTAACTTGAGAAATATATATTCAAATAGGATGATTTATTAAAGGTTTTTTTTATATAATGTTTTTAAATGTTAATTATTTCGAAAAAAGTTCGGGATATGAATTTAAAAAGGAGAGTTTAGGTATAAGTAAAAAATACATTAAAATTTTTAAAATGAATCAATTGACAGATTTTATTCAACATTTTAGTAATTTTGTGATGCTTATTGAAGATCTAGCGGTTATTTATACAAAATATCACAAATTAAATTATACATACTTATTGGCCACCAGAATAATAGGACCTCTAAAACAATTTTGATCTTTAAATTAGACACTCCGTATTTTTTAGATTCACAAGGTTAAAACAGTAAAAACATATTATGCAGCTGCAGGATATATTTATTAATAAATTAGATATGTGAATTTTCAAATTTCTATGAATACCCAGTACCTATAACTACTAAATAACTAACTAATTTTTTATTATCAAATATCTTTGTTACAATAGTTTTGAAAAAGTTGAATTCCGTATTTGATAATAACTAATTTAATACCCACCTCTCAACGTCTTTGGGACAACGATAAAAGGATATTTCTGGTTTTCCCACCTTGCTGGAACAACCGATCACAGCACAACACACAGGCATTTTAAAACAACAATTATAATATTATTAATGTTACTTTTGGAAGACAGGAGTTAAAATAATGCGAGCAAGAAATTTTACTTCCGGAACGTTTCCCGAAAAACTAAATGAAATACTTCTACAAAGTTTCTAGAGATTGTAGGCACATTTCTGGCCCTTAATTGCTTCTCTATATTTTTATCATCGTTTACATTATAAGTACTTAAAATCAAGACTGCATTCAGAATTCGTGGGAAAGTGATAAACTACCATTTATTATGTATACAACTAAGACTATTAACAAATATCACAAAATATTTATTTTATAAGTTTTGCTATTGAAGAGGAAACTATGAATATTATTTTTTCCCTATTGCAATAATTAATTAATAAATTTAAAATATCTATAAAACATAAACACGAACAACGAATTCTAAAATACCAGTGCTCGATAGGCGACAACCCGTATAATATGCAAAATTAAATGCAAGTAAGGATTTAGCGACATACTGTAGCATGGCGCCAACCGCTAAGTCACCAGACAGTAACCAGCGGTATGAATCCTTTGATCGATAGAATTCGTACGAGTGAACAATCTTATATATATTTTGTAATCTTTGATCTGGTGGTTCATCAATTATTTTGTATTCTGGGAATTGTTTTTCCAAAAAAATGGTGCCAAAGTCTCCTCTTCGTTCTGTGAACACTTATTAAGACCTAAAATATCCATCCACAAGTTTTAATCTAGTTAAATATCCCTTTTCTATTCAGTAGTATCGAGTCCCAGCTGTTGTGCTCTGGGATTCTTACATCCCACAAGTATGTCAATGCTATTTTTTTTTTCATTCCATAGAATCTACATTCTTCCTTCTCCACTAGTTTGAGCCCAGTCAGTCAAAACTCTTGGTGCAGTCCCTCTCTGGCATTCCGGAATTCTTTTAATCTAATTTTGTCATAGTTTAACAGTATCTTTGATTGTTTTAAGTTAACTAGATCTTTCCAATGGTCCGATTTTTACTTGACATAGATAATAGAATGTGTTGTAATTAACACATTCATTTCCCCAGTAAAAGTATTGCTAGATCATCTGCATATCCCCTTCCTGTTCAATTCCTCCAGGAGTTCGTCTAAGACAAGGTTATAAGACACCTCCCTGTGGGCATCCCTTCATTATCGATACCTCCATGAAATCTCCAAATAAGATTCGTGTAGAAAAGCATGTTTTACATCCATCGACATGTGGTGTCGTCCTCTCCACGCCTTGCAACAGCAGCTATCATGAAGTCAAAGGAGGTGTGGTCGAACGCTACTTCTATATCAAGAAATGCTCCGAGTGCTATCTCTTGATTTCCTAGGGCAGCCTCAATTTTCGACACCAGTTGGTGTAAGGCTGTTTCACAAAGATTTTCCTGATTGATAGGCATGTTGATTATAATGTAATGGCCTTTCAATGAGAAAGTTTTCCCTAACATGCCTATCAATTAGTTTCTCCATTATCTTCAACATGAATATAGTCCCCTCTAAGGAGGGGGAAAGGAAAATTTTTCTAAAAAATTGAATAGATGAGGATTTTACTTGATGAAGATCCATACTAAGCGATGAAATAAAACAATTCAATTTGCTTAAATCTCCCATTATATTTTGAACCAACGTTCAATTTAAAATTAGTGACGCGTTTCGCTAACACCGTAGCTTTATCAAACTAGTGAAGGTATAATGAAATTTTTTTAATTTATACAGTGCATTAATACGGAATTTTAAAAATATTGACAAAAGTATTGTAATATGTTTACATGGAAATAAAAAAGAGTGCCTAAATATGGAATTCTACCAATATTAACAAAGGTATTGGAAAAATTTACCTGGAAATTCATTGACAACAATCACACCTGAATTATCTCTTAGATAAATAGGTTTAATATAGGAAAATGATTGATATCTATTAGGTCGTTAAGAAGATTACCTGAATATTTGTTTTTATTAATCTCAAGGGCTCAAGGGCTTCTATTAAGATTTAATTTAAAGAATTTGGGTTCTACATGCAAAATTTCAAAATTTGAGTCGAAAGTGTGTTGATGATTTGAATAGTTAGAATCTAATTTTTTGTTGTGTTCTGAAATTCTAGTTTTAAAATTCCTAAAAGTTCTACCGATATAAATGTTGTCACAGTCGTCATTACCACATTTTAATTTATAAACTCTTGATTTGTTTAATTTGGAAGATTTAGATTTGTTTATTTTTAATGAGTTTGGATATAGTAGTTTGTGCAACTAGTGTGGATATGATGGCCATATCGCACGAGGACGCCTACGGCGTCGTGCTCAATCGTCCGAGAGCGATATGGACAATCCACACGAGTCGAACAGTATATTTTTCTACGACCCACTTAAGAAAAAATCTAGAAAATAAACATTTTATTAAACTGTAATATAACTTCAAATTAAAAATTTTCAATAATTTTACTATTATTATTATTTTATTATTATTTAGAAATAAGATTAAAATTAAAAAAAAAAGGCCCAACGGGGAATCGAACTCGGATCTACCGCGTGAGAGGCTGGGATACTTACCACTGGACTACCGATGAATATACTAATCATCTATCTATAATGTCAAATGTATTACATAAAAACTCTCGTTTGTCAGGAGTACCCTTAAATATTCAATTTATTCTGTTTCTATACGTTATAAGTCTCCTTTGCGGCTAAGCGAATATCTGGTGGAAAATTATTTATTGATTCATCACTGGAATCACTCATTTTTACTAATATTTTTCTTTAAAATTATAGAAATATTTTGACAAGTTATTTTGACGTTTCTATGAAATTGAAAAAAGATTAGTTGGCGGGTACTAAACGCAAATGCTGATTGGTGGATTTCATATACGTTCTAGGATGTATATGAAATCATATCCGTTCAGTGAACCGGAATGGCCTACATTTACATTCTGTAAATTGTGCAGAAATTGGATAATATACATGTGGGTGTAGAAAAAATTGTAATCGGTTTTAAAGCGAAAATTCTCTACTTAGACTGGAAATATTGATTCATAAAATCATCCCACTACGTAAAATTTCATCTCTAATCGATTGCTTAAATTCCAATGTCCGCCTATGGTTTATTGCGGTTTTAGGGTCCCCTATCTGAAATCGTGTTATCAATATGATAAAAATATGTTATAGTCCAAAAATAAAAAAAAAATTACACTCCTCATCTTTCATATGTGTCATAAGATTAATCCGAGTTTAAGATATAAATTGGACAGAAGTAAAAATTTACGTCTTTCGAAGTTTGAACGGCCAGATGGTTATAGTCTGTCTTCATGGTATTATGCATATATGTATATCAACATTAATATTCTGTTCAGTTATTTATTAGTATTATTATTCAGGTGATTGAAGTGCGTGTCCGCTCTCAAAAGAAAAATTTAAAAAAAAACTCGACATACTTTTTATAATAATGCTTGTTATAAACCGAGTCAAGTACTTTTTTATAACATTTATACATGATGGATTGTAATTAAATCCTTAACTTGTTAACATAGTTAATAATAATTGAGAGTTGTTATTTTTGAAGTAGTAACAGCTTTGCATTTATTAAGCTCTTCTTAAATAACACTAGTGCTTCTCAAAAGTCTCCCCCTTCTTTTCTTTCGAATGGTGATACTTGGAGGGTGAAAATGAACTATTATAAGCTTCTCTACTATACTCTGTCCATCCAAGCAACGGAGTGTTCCAAAACAGTATCATGCATAGTGCAGGTGATCTCTCCAACTCTGTATGGACAATGAATTCCGCCGGCCGATTGCAGTTACATCCGATTGGTCAGCGCATGGAAGCATATTTATTTTAACCAATAGATGCAAAGGCGCATGGTGATCACGCATCTATCGTTGTTTGGGTCGCTCTGTTTGTTCGATGGATACAGTATAGTGGTAACAGGTGACGTAATAGGCATCCGTAACGTCACCAGGCAAATGAAGAAACCAATAATATTAAATGGGACCTCATGGCAAGTGACACCTCGTTTGAAAGGTATTTAGAATACCTATTCAATCATACTAATTTTTTTTGGATTTACGATGTTTTTGATGGTTAAAATAAATAAACACTAAAATTTAAGTTTCGCTTTTAATTAATAAAGATTCAAAAGTCCGCCTATGATTAATTGTCAAAAAAGTTGAAGTTGTAAACCCTTCTTCTTCCACAGCCCAAGTAGCGTCTACCTGTGGAGTCAGTTCTAGTACAGTACACAGGGTGTTGACCAAAAGCAAATTTAACCCATACAAATTAAAAATGGTGCATCAACTTTCAGATGACGACCCCGACCGAAGGCTGCAATTCTGTGAAAATATGTAGATGGATTGAACGAGGCGGTCCAATATAGAGGTCAGCTCGGTCACCGGACCTAACACCTTTAGGTTTTTTTCTGTGGGGATACCTTAAATCTAAAGTTTACGCTACAGCTCCTGACAGTATTGACGTTTGAAAACAACGCGAATTGTTGAAGAATGTAGGGCAATTTCCCCTGACATATTTTATCGAGTCCGACAAGAGTTTAATAATTGGATGTTGTATTGCCAGGAAGTAGATGGAACACATTTCGAACAATTATCATAAAAACTTGCTCTTAAATATTTATTAATTAAAAGCGAAACCCAAATTTCAGTGTTTAATTATTTTAACCATCAAAAACACGTAAATCGTAAATAAAAAAAAATAGTATGATTAAATAGGTATTCTGAATACCTTTCAAACGAGGTGTCACTTGCCATGAGGTCCCATTTAATATTATTGGTTTCTTCATTTGCCTGGTGACGTGACCGATGCCTATCACGTCACCTGTTACCAGCTTACAATAGTTCATTTTCGCCCTCCAAATTTAATCAGAAATTTCAAAAGAAAAGAGGGGGGAGGGGACTTTTGAGAAGCACTGTATATTAAAATGAAATGTACAAAATGCGATAAAAGTAATAAAAAGGTACATGAACACATTAGCCTAGATTTATTAGTAGCAAAAGGTCGTTCCCATAGTCGTGTGAAAGATCGTGATCCCAACTGCGTAAGACGAAACGTGTATAGATAGGTACGTGTACGAATATATTATATGTAGATGATAAAAAAAATAACGAATGCATTTTCGAATTCAATTGCTAGCCAAATAACTCACGATTCATCATTAAAACATAGTAATTATGTCATTAATTGAATTTACGATAGTCTTTTTTTTTTTCTAAAAGATAAATATATTCACAGCATCTTCTCGTTGGAATGTAAGGGAAAGTTTTAGATGCAAATGGATGAATAAATATATAGTAAGTAGCATAAATGTATGTTTATCGAATTTCTTTTACAGAACATCGTAAAAAATACATATTTTTAGGGCAATATAATACAATGTTCCCTTCTATAATGATAGATAGCAATCTGACCCCAAACCGGCACGAAAATAATTCGGTATCGAACTACCACCATCTGGCTGAAGTGAATTTCAAACAGTTTCTACCGTCCAAGTAGGTGATAACAAAAAAGTATCACATATAATACGAACCAATCATTATAACTAACTCAATTTGTGAATATTTATCGAACCTCCGTTGCTAAGTAACCACCTGACTGCCTATTGGCAAGCGCGTACGTGTGTTCTTCCCTCTCACTTCGACAATTGACTGATATTGATTATCCAGTGGCGTTTATATTGTCAGTATTTACCTTCGTTTTTTCAGTTTTACTCGGTATCTTATTATTTCGTATTTTAACATTATTTGTTTTTAACAAATACCGTGGTTTGAAAAATACCTTACCTTTAAAGCGAAGCATAAATCAGTTTCTATATATAATTATTATATAATAATAATTATTATTTTTAATACTTTTATAAAATAGGTACCCTACGCCATTGTTACGTTTATGACAGATATCGGCCATGTTTCCTCGCCCCTTACCGATGCTGCGTAGCTTCAGAAGGACTTGCCAAACTATACCTGCTTCTTTAATCCTTGGTCGAGTTCCGCAAAAGGTCGTGCGAGGATTAGAATAGGGATGGCTAACCTGTACTGGAACTGATCCATAAAAATGTTTGGATCTGCCATCCCTAAATATGGCTAACAGGCCAGTATTTACGAGAGCTTATTGCTGACGCGGCCAATTTTTTAACACTGAATACCTTCTTCAATCGTTTTCCTTGCCCTTCTCGATAAATTTCAATCATTTTACTTGCTCTTCTCGATAAATTCTATACTTTATTTCTTTTTCCGTAGGAGCAAAGTATCTCATTATTTATTCAAAAGTAACATAAAATGATAAAACAGGTCGGTTTTACCAAAATTAAATCGACATGTCCTGTATCGCCTCACATACAATAGGGTCGTAAAATTCGGCACACTGGTTAAAGATTCATTTATATGATAAGCCGGTGGCCAGTGTCGTGCAGTTTGTTTAAGGGTGTTGACGAGTAGGGATGGGTCTTACAGTTTTTTAACGGATTATAACTTAATTGAATGGTATCCGTAAAATCGGTTCTTAATAATGCAATAATTACTTACTAATAATTTGCCTAACTTTTGCACTATTAAATAAATCTGACAAATGAAACCATTCAGGTATTTACCGAAAAATGTAACGCCAACGGTTTATCGCTGCTTTATGGCTATTGACCCTTCCTTGTACTCCTATGCAATAGGAAATCTAGTCTAGTCCCACTTGCTAATAATATGATAATCCCTCTTTCGGGTAGTTCCAGGTAGTTTTCCGGAGTTCTACCCTAGCCGTTTTATTCAGAAAGTATTTTACCAAAATTTTCTTATTAAATACGATGACTAGACTTTCTCAAGGAAAAGGCAATCGGGAAATGATTACTTTCCTTCAACTCTTACTCCTAAATATTACCGGACATCGTTTTAACAACTACAATTCAGTATTACATTTCAGCAGCTCATTTTTGATTGATGTTCATTTTCCGGTAAAATAAAAATACAAATTTTGAAATAAATAAAAACGGCATGGAATTTACACTGACAGAATATTAATTAGCAGGTAGGTATTTGCCCATCACTTAAGTTCGATAGTATCTCGTGTAATCTAAGATCCAATCGATATCTTCACTACATATCTCACCTTGTCATCTGTCTGTTTATCTTAATACGTACATTTACCTAGTAGATAATAAGTACGTCGAAATTTCACTTGAAATAAAATTACTCGGTGTTATTTTTTTTTCATCAATCAGTGGCCAGTTAATTGATGAGTGAACAAAAGTCTTTATAATTATCTAGTCACAGATAACAGTTGGTTGAATTTTTAGAAAATCTCGCTGCTTGTTGTTTATTTTTTATTTACCATGTTAAAGTGGTAGCAGTGGCGTAGAGAAAAATCTTAAAATTCCCAAAGCGTTGACATTTCCTGTGAGATTCTATAACCAATTTCAATATTTTCATTCGTTTGGGTTGTTCTCAACAGCCCAGACAACTGAATTGAATATTTTTACCATTTTCCATGTTATCTACTTCGTGTCTTCTATAAAGGCCACTAGTTTGACTGGAGGGATTTTCAGTAGTTGTAATGGTTGCATTAATTCCTTTCTCCAAAGTGCTTCCGTCTAAGTACTTGTAAGTTCTCGCAGAAGAAGAGTGTGTGAGTAGGTGTTTCATCATCAAGTTCACATTTTCTGTTCACTAACTTTGCCCATTTTGTACAGATGTTTCCTCATGCTGCAGTGTCCAGTCACCAGGTCGGTATCTGTCTTAAAATGTTTCTTACCCAGTTTCAATAGCATGGTTGAGAGTCCATGGTCTACCTTGTTCAGTAAACCATTTGAGTTGGTGTTCCCTATCTAGCCAGTTCCTGATTTCTCCTCTTATGCAATCCCTTCCACTTCACCAACCCCTTATTTTTAAATAGGGAATATACCATGTACGCCGGCATTTAGATGGAGTATTCAGACATAATGATCGTCCAGGATTTTTTTCGATATTTATAACATCTTTGCAAAAAAAAGTCTTAATTAATTTAAAGTACAACAGCTCTTAAAAATGAAACGCAACGCCTATGATTTGCTAAAGTGTCATTTCTTCTGTCACTCGTTCTGCAATAGAATATACCATTTTGGAAGTATTCAAAAATTAACTAATAACATTGTTAAAATAAACAAACTGTCTACTAATTTTTTGCAATAATTGTTTTAATTTACTTTTGATGTGAGGGGTTGTTGAAGTGGAATAGTGGGGATTGGCAAATGACAGATGCCTGTATCGTAAAAATGTGTCCCCCTTAGAACAAAAATCGACGTGTTTCCTAATTTCCATAAAATCTAAGGAATACTGCCAAATATTGGGGTGGACTGTTTTCTGTGGCCCACTCTGTATACCATCCAAACAATATCGTTACGTAAAAGTCTCGTTAGTATACTAAAAAAAAGACATATATACTAACAAGTTAAATGTTTTTACGAAAAAACAAACAGAAAAACCCCAAAGTTTCTGCCATTTCACATAAACCAACACGATGAAACAATAAATGAATTTGTTAGGGCCGTTAAAACGGATAAATAGAATGGAATGAACACTCCTTGGTACTAACAAAATAAAATAATACGAAATGCTGGTGCATCCATGTGTGTGGGCCGCCTTGAAAAATAAATTCCATTCCTATCTCATTACGATCACGAGATATATCTCGGTGATTTATTGGGTTATTATTATTATTGTTATTATTATTAAGAATGGGATGGTTTTAGGAGATCTTACAATACCAGCAACGTACGATTTTTTAAGTTCTTTTCTACTTTCTTTATTATATGGATTGATCAAATATTGATCTTGTAAGGAGGTAAAAACTTGACTTGAGGAGAATGAGTACTGTGTACTTACATTATATTGTTTATAATATAGATAATAAAACAAATCTAAATGTTGAAAATAACTATTTACAAGACACTGGACGTGATGCCTGGATTTAATTGAACAGTCCATGTGGACATGGTCCAAGTAGGTTTTGAACAACCGAGATGACGTACCTGGAATTAGATAGAAAAACACTCTGAGTATTCAATTTGCCATAAATAATGATTAATTATTTAACTAACGATTAGTATTGTTGAAATCCCCAAAATTAATAAAAGTATTAATAATATACAAGGTGCATCTTATGTGTTTGAACTGTAATTATGCATATCAGTACTAAAGTAAAGTTAAAACTTCACTTGATCAAAAATAAATGCCTAATAGTAAATATTTAGGGTTATTAGGAAAGGTGCAAGGGGCGCAAACTCTCCCCAGTGCATGTAAGGAATATGTGGCACAAACTCTCCACAAACAATATTATAACTACTGCAAGTGGCACAAACTCTCCACAGTACAGCAAAATAATAATACACTGCAAGTGGCACAAACTCTTCACAGTACAGCTAAATAAGGTTACACTGCAAGTGGCTCAAATTCTCCACAATACAGGGGGGTGGAAGGAGATATGGGTGACGTGAGAAGTCACCCTGTATCAGGAATGGACAAACCGCAAGTGGCGCAAACTCTCCACAGTACAGTTTAGGTATGTGAGCTAAACTGCAAGTGGCACAAACTCTCCACAGTACAGCTAAATAAGGTTACACTGCAAGTGGCTCAAATTCTCCACAATACAGGGGGGTGGAAGGAGATATGGGTGACGTGAGAAGTCACCCTGTATCAGGAATGGACAAACCGCAAGTGGCGCAAACTCTCCACAGTACAGTTTAGGTATGTGAGCTAAACTGCAAGTGGCACAAACTCTCCACAGTACAGCTAAATAAGGTTACACTGCAAGTGGCTCAAGCTCTCCACAATACAGGGGGATGGAAGGAGATATGGGTGACGTGAGAAGTCACCCTGTATCAGGAATGGACAAACCGCAAGTGGCGCAAACTCTCCACAATACAGTATAGGTATGTGAGTTAAACTGCAAGTGGCACAAACTCTCCACAGTACAGCTAAATAAGGTTACACTGCAAGTGGCTCAAACTCTCCACAATACAGGGGGGTCGAAGGAGATATGGGGACGTGAGAAGTCACCCTGTATCAGGAATGGACAAACCGCAAGTGGCGCAAACTCTCCACAATACAGTATAGGTATGTGAGTTAAACTGCAAGTGGCACAAACTCTCCACAGTACAGCTAAATAAGGTTACACTGCAAGTGGCTCAAGCTCTCCACAATACAGGGGGGTGGAAGGAGATATGGGTGACGTGAGAAGTCACCCTGTATCAGGAATGGACAAACCGCAAGTGGCGCAAACTCTCCACAGTACAGTATAGGTATGTGAGTTAAACTGCAAGTGGCACAAACTCTCCACAGTACAGCTAAATAAGGTTACACTGCAAGTGGCTCAAGCTCTCCACAATACAGGGGGATGGAAGGAGATATGGGTGACGTGAGAAGTCACCCAGTATCAGGAATGGACAAACCGCAAGTGGCGCAAACTCTCCACAATACAGTATAGGTATGTGAGTTAAACTGCAAGTGGCACAAACTCTCCACAGTACAGCTAAATAAGGTTACACTGCAAGTGGCTCAAGCTCTCCACAATACAGGGGGATGGAAGGAGATATGGGTGACGTGAGAAGTCACCCTGTATCAGGAATGGACAAACCGCAAGTGGCGCAAACTCTCCACAATACAGTATAGGTATGTGAGTTAAACTGCAAGTGGCACAAACTCTCCACAGTACAGCTAAATAAGGTTACACTGCAAGTGGCTCAAGCTCTCCACAATACAGGGGGGTGGAAGGAGATATGGGTGACGTGAGAAGTCACCCTGTATCAGGAATGGATAAACCGCAAGTGGCGCAAACTCTCCACAGTACAGTATAAGTATGTGAGTTAAACTGCAAGTGGCACAAACTCTCCACAGTACAGCTAAATAAGGTTACACTGCAAGTGGCTCAAGCTCTCCACAATACAGGGGGATGGAAGGAGATATGGGTGACGTGAGAAGTCACCCTGTATCAGGAATGGACAAACCGCAAGTGGCGCAAACTCTCCACAGTACAGTATAGGTATGTGAGTTAAACTGCAAGTGGCACAAACTCTCCACAGTGCAGTAGGATTGGATGAATAAGAAATGCAACAACAAATTAATGTTCTTAATAACGTTGAATATTAAAGAACTTTAAACAAAGTAATTATTAAAAATAATTAGCACTCTATATGATAAAATATCTTTTAAAATCAAATATCAAATAACAGGCAAAACTGAATTACTCTGTGAGATAGACTCACCTATTTAACTCCTGATATGCACCACAATACACACTATATTTTAATAGATTTATTTGGCTCAAGTGAACACTTTAGTTATTTTCTAGAAACTAAATCTCAAATCGTTCTTAAAATTTTCTTTCCCCTTTCGTGGCCTCGAAGACTACGTGACATTTTGATACTTTACTTATCTGTTTCAGACAATTGGTTGTTTGGTAGAGAAATGCATTTCTGAAATATTAGGGTATACCCATGATTTAATTCATTTTACTTGGAACGAAAACTATTTTAAGAATAACAGGGGGAGAAAAAAAAATTGTCTTACAATCTATTGATGTGTTTCATAGAAATTAATCTGGTAGGTACAATATCAATTGAAAATATGTAAAAAATTAAAGTTATATTGGGAATATCTTTATACAGGGTGAGTCATAACTATTGGGACATAGGAGGCTAAGGGCAGATTGTTCGGACCAACATAAAATATATGGCGATGGGACCAAAATATAGCTGTGAAAAAAGATAATGGGTGTTAAAGTTTTTTGCCAATAATTTCACTGTATAAGTATTTATCGATTGTTACCAAAATCGGTACAGTGGCATAATTTTGTAAAGGGAATTTTTTTTATGTACTATTTTACATTTTGTTACAGGAAGGATTTCTGATGATGAAATCGACTGGTAACTTTTTTTGACGAAACTTTCTAATGACAGCATCTACGTTAACAAAAATTTTCTATTCGATTCAGACATTTCAATTACTAAATTATGTAATTTATTATTGGGTTTTTAAGGAAGTAACCAAGAGATATTAAATATAGCTGGAAGTAATTTCTCTTTTTTTGGTATAGACAAATTAACCAAAGAAGGATTTAATATTCTTTATTTTCGTTAAAAATTCTTTTAGAACTATATTTAATGCCTATTCTCGAAATTTGCGTGGAAAGAAAGTTGAATTTTAAATTTAAATTACGGGCTTGGTCGCAGAAATAACTTAATTTGTTTCATATAAACAATCACTTTTTGTTATAAATAATGTGAAAATAAATGTAAATTTTAATAATAACATCATCTAGAATCAAACTTAATTTCGGCTGTCACTTTCTCTATTTAAATATTTATTTAAACAGAAAATTGATGTTTATCGAAATATATCTGCGTGTAATTTCCGATTTGAACAAACAGAAAGTACAAATTTTATGGCTCATTCATAGTCAGAAAACGACACACAGACAAGGCCATAAAGTTGAACGCAAACCCACTGACTTGAAACTTACTTCAGATTCGAAACTGATACCTCTGAGATGTAATCACTGTCCGTGGTTTCGCAGAGATATTACAATTCCTGCTTTATGATCACGGAATTCCGTGTTAAATCACCCGTCCATAACAATAAATTCCTCTTTTGTTATTTATACCATAGAAATTGTTTATACGATCTAATATTCATTTATATATATATATATATACAGGGACTGCTCTAAAGTATGATAGAAATTTAAAAGTTCGCGACCTACTCAGGTAGACTTTGCAATTAAATAGAGATGAAATTTTAATATATATTTTGATAACCATCAATTTTAATCTATATAAACTACACGGTTGTTCAGTCTAAATTGGAAGTGAAAGTATAATTTGAGGCACGCTTTTTTTCTTCTTTACTTTAAGGTATAATTCAATTTAGTGGATTAATTATGTATTCGATAAATATATATTTATGGCTATTATACCATCACGTTTGTACCATATATATGCGAATTTATTACAAGCGAACTAAAAACGGTAATTTTAAGGATGATAATTATAGTTTTACCTTTCTAACAAAATTATATCATTTTACTATGAAAAAAATTCTATCATCGATAAAGATCAACTTCAGTTTTTTACAATAAATTGTATGTAAAATTGGGGTCACAATCACTGAGACCTAAAAGTTATATTGTGGCCCCTTACTTCTATTTAGTTCCTGAGGAAAGTCTCAAAGACTAGTAGCTCCTTTAGTCCTATTTCCCGGAGGAATTTTAGGATATCTGCAGGCTTTAACTTCTATCCAGTAATCTCCTAGGTGTTGTGCCCTAGGATTCCGAACTGCTGTGCAATTCTCAAGTATGTGGATGGAGGTTTCTTCTTCCATGCCACAGAATCTACATTATTTTGAGCTTTTTCAGGTGCCCATTTATATGACAATGTCCCGTTAGGATCCTTGTTGATACTCTGAGTGCAGTTTTACATTGACCTATACCTTCATTTATTATCAACAGGTAATAGTCACCCAGAAGAATCTTTGATTGTCTAAGATCTTTCCAATGGTCAGATCTTCTGTTTTTTTCGGCTTTGCTCTACATTGGGCCTGATACCGCAAAGGGGTTCCAGTTAAAAAGGGTGTTTCAGTGCCCCTTTTTGCTATTTCATTTCCTTCTATTCCAGTATGTCCTGGAATCCACAGTAAGATGACTATATTGTTCTCGCCTAGTTCATTGAGTTTGCTTAGGCATTCTCACACCATTTTGGAACTGATTGTTCAAGAGCTCAGTGCTCTAATGACTGCTTGACTATGTTTATTATAATCCTTTGCCTTCTATATCCTTTATCAATTTTGAACTGGATACACTTTCTTATGGCTTGAAAGATACTAGGAGTTTTTCAGATTGTTTGGTTCCTGGACCGTACACTCCTATCCCAGCTCCTTCTATTACTTTTGAGCCGACCGTGTACCATTTTTTCCCAGGTTTTCTGATTTCTAAGAAGAAAGGAGGTGGTTTTTTTTAATGAATCCCTCTTTATTTAGTCTGTATCTTGTTCTTTCTGCAACACTTTCCACCACCATATGTGTGAGGTAGAGAATCTCTTCCATGGCTGCCGTTGGGCATGTTCTCTTTGCTCGAATTTCGGAGAAGTTTTCTCTCGTCGTCAATAGGCTAGTTCTACTACTCAACGCATTGGCACCATAAGTACAATAAATTGATTAATTCATTTAGAAAGTCTATTAACGAAAATGAGAATACTGAGAATCCCACATCGTAAGAATCTCCCTTGATGACCGCATTCTATTGAAAATTTCTTTGTTTCTTAATAGTTTTTTTTATCTATTTTAGGATATCGCTAAGTGTTTTAGATTATATGATAATAATATATCATTATTTTATTTCGCTAGATTTATAAACACCATTTGTCAAACAAACTGACAGATCAAACATTGAGAAATAATTGAAAACTTTATACCCAAATCTATTAATATATTTTTTCTACAATCATTAACAAAAATTACGTTTTTTTAATCGATTTTCGTTCATAAAATATGTATTTGTTAAACAGTTTAAAAAAGTGACATTAAAGTGATATAAAGTAGTTTTTTTAACGCTAATTTTAAATATTTCCGCTAATGGCTCTGCAGATTGCACTCATCTGACATTTTACTTAGCGTTTTGTCATCATGATAAACATAAACATTCAAACCGTCGCCATTTTTAGTCCATTTAGAGCAACCTAAATAACACATTTTTTGGTTTTTGCTTGCTTGTAGAAAAAATAGTGTATGAAACATATGCATAAAGTGTCTTTTTTCACTCATGGAATTGACGCAATTTTTCCATTCGTGTAAAAAAGCACTTGTTGCATAAATAACTATTTTCTATGTTCATGCAAAAAACAAAACTTTATTGAATTCTATTTAGTGGGAAAGCTAGTTCTTTATTGCTCTAGTGCACTCATCTGTCATTTTACTTAGCGTTTTCGTTTTGTAATCATAACAAACATAAACATTCAAATCGACGCCATTTTTAGTCCATTTAGAACAACCTTAATAACACATTTTTTGGTTTTTGCATGCAAAATATTGTATGCAATTATTTTCTTCGTTTTTGAGTCTTAAAAAGTATCAAACATTCAAAAATCTTTCATGTTTTATTTAATAATTGGGTTAAAAATATAAAGTTCGTTAGTTAGTTACAAGGTCTAGGGGTTTCGTGATCGTTTTCTTTTAGATTTTCTATTTTTGGTAGCACTAATTCATGTTTTGACATATATTATCTCTTACTGGAGGTAAAACATAAAATACACAGTCCTTATTTCGAATTGTCAACAACTAATAGTAAAATTTAATGCTATGCTATCATGAAACACAAAACTATAAAAAGCTATATTTATTCTTCCACTATTTGTACTGTGTGACCCCTACTAGTGAAATAGAAGCAATAATTGTAAAATTGATAAATTCAAAAAAATATAACCAACTCAAAGTTGAATTGTTAACAACAGCAAAGTGCTAAAAGGGATTTTTCGTTAAAAGGATTCAAAGATTCAGAAGAGCTCTTGGCTTTTGTTTGGAGAGTGAAGAGAGTGCAGAGAGTCTAGAGAGTAGAAAGTATAGAGTAGAGAATAGAGATAAATCGTAGAGAGTATAGAGAGTAGAGAGTGGAAAGTAGAAAGTAGGGAGTAGAGAGTAAAGCATAGAGAATAGAGAGGGAGTAGTGTGTAGAGAGTGGGGAGTAGAGTGTAGAGAGTGGGGAGTACAGTGTAGAGAGTATAGAGTGAAGAGTAGAGAGTCGTAGAGAATAGAGAATAGATAATAGAGAGTATATGGTAGAAAATATACAGTAGAGAGGTATTTTGGCATATGCGGTGATCTTACTTTGATTGAATATCTTTTTATATACAATTTCGGTCATGTTTATGGAAATGTAGTGTCTCCTCGCTCGACATAAGAAATTTTAATTTCAATAAAATACTCGTAAATCATTTACTCTTATTTTTTTGCTTGCCTCTGGCACGGTTCGAATTGTTAAAGTGTGTCGGATCATTTTTCACGTTCTGGTTCTCGCATTTAATTTTTTCGTATCCGAATAATTTACACGACTTAATTAGTACGTTGACAACTTATAATCAAATGCGACTGTAACATTATATATTATCAAACATGATAGTTTTAATTTGATTGTTGTAGTGAATAACTATATATATATACCGGAGGCGGAAATAAATTTTTATAAGTATTACGAAAAAGATTAGTTTCGAGAAATATTAAAAAATAAATCCATTGAAAGTATCATAAGAATATTTCCAATTTTAAGGCAGGTGTTTTGCGGCTTAGAATGTGATTATATTGACCTTAATGTGTAACAAAAAAATAACAAATTCAAGAAAGTAATTACCAACTGGAAGGAAGTAATTTTCTCATTGTCCAAGAGTCTAATACAACGCAAAACCGCACCATGTAATGTAAGAAAGAAATGGTAATGAAATTTGTATCATTTCTTAGTGGTGTTTATTGTTTGTCTATACCCAGTAACGACAAAATGATTTCACGGTTAGGTAATTTATAATTATAGTCAGATAATTAACATTACTTTTTTTTTACCCAACTCTGCCAGTCGTAAAATGCGGATATACGCGTTTTTCGACCATTACATTGTACTTTCATCATCTTCGCACGGTTTTCTAACCGCTGAGGTTTCAGAAGATAAATATATATTTATATATCCGACAAACTTCCAGTAAAATATTGTTACGTCGGACCACTACTGAGGGTACGTAGAGGTCTATGAAGAAAAAGAAGAAGATATAGGTACATTTAGAATAATCTAGAACTGTCTGTCGAAAAGTCTGGAAAGATACTGTGCAATTTTTCCTCGGCTTTTTGTTTTGGGACCTTTCCTACTATTACAGCAATCTTCTACGTCCCTTCGACAGTTGACCCAATAATACCTTTCCCGAACAGTGTTCCTTTAGTACCAAAATGTCCTCCTGAGTGGCTACTCTTCAAACACACTTCTGATCTGTGATCTTAGCAGTACCAATTGGTGAACTATACGTACTCCCATCTTTGATGCAATATGCCATCATGAAGATACAGTGAATCCCACCTCTTCCCTACCTCTTGCCAAGTAGGTCTGACTCCATTTTTAAGCCATTCTCTTATAACTTTCAAGGCATTGTCTGTCTTTTGACCTTTTCTAATGATTTCAAGAGGATTTTGATTATCATCACTTTCTGGCTTGATTGTGGCAAGAGGTAGCCAAGTAGGTCTGACTCCATTTTTAAGCCATTCTCTTATAACTTTCAAGGCATTGTCTGTCTTTTGACCTTTTCTAATGATTTCAAGAGGATTTTGATTATCATCACTTTCTGGCTTGATTGTGGTTGTCTGTAGACTAATTTCTTCCACTGGGTTCTCCTTTTATAGTACCGGCATTGTCGTTCTAAGCAGGGTCGCCTGGAAAGTATATCGGCATTGCTATGGAGACGTCCATTTCGGTGCACTATTACAAAGTTATATTGCTGCAGTATCTCTATCCACCTAGCAACCTGACCTTCAGGATTCTTAAAATTCATTAATCACTGCAAAGCGCTATGGTCAATTCTTATAACATAACTTCTACTTTAAAGAAAAGTATGGAATTGTTCAAGGGCTTTGATAATAGCCTCTAAAGTTCTTTTCTGGTGACGCGATAATTATTCTCATCCTTTCCCATGGTTTTACTAAATTATGCAATCACTTTTTCTTCTCTTTCTTGTTCTTGTGATAGCCGCGTTGGGATGCATCACAATCCAAAATAAATGTTCCTTACTCCCTTGGGTAGGCTGTGGTTAATCGCTTCTTCAACTCTACTAAAGCATTTTGACAATCCGGCGTTCAGTCAATGTTGTTCACAGTTAGTCGATGAAGAGGTTTAGCAATTCGACCAAAGTCCTTGACAAATTTTTCGGTAATATGAACAAAGTTCAAGAAAATTCCATATTTCCTTTTTGTCCCTTGGCTTAGGCCAATCTTTAATAGATATATCATCAAGTTATACTTTTCCACGTTAACCCCCTCAAAACCATCTCTATCAGTCGTTCAAATTGCAGAGTTCGAAAGGGAGGATCCAGAGAAACCCAGTATCAAGACTCCAGAAGAGACTAGTTTGAGATGATTCTAGATGTATATCTTCTTCTTTTTCCTTATGGACCTCTACATGTGTAACGTTCCTGGTGAACAAAATACCTACAGCAAAAGTCTCTTCTCAAAATTGTTATTTGTATTTGCACTGTTTTTTTTTGAAAAGTTTACTAAAATTTGTAATTGGCTAATGGCTTTCAAACACGCAACTTGATTTATCTGTTTAGTAGCAACGCCAACTTTGATAATAGGTAAGTTGTGAACTTCCCAGTTGTGTGAAGAACTAATAGGGGTATTGTTATAGAACGCAGGGCTGGGTGTATAGAAATTTTTTGTAAATCGTCTTCTAAGCTTGATTTTTTGAAAAGAATAAGCTGATAAAAAGTATGGAATTAAAGGACACTATATTATATTAAATCTGAGAAGTTTTTAAATAATAGTTCAAAATCTGCTACAAAATGTTCTTTTTATAGAATCCTTCTCTGCGCCGTATACCATCATTCTATTTCATTATAAATATAGACGGTCTGAGACTAGTAAATGTGGGGGTGGGTGGCGACGGCAAATAGCGTGCCGAGCTAGACTGTGCCAACCTTAGGTCAAAAACCCCTTCTTGAACGCAATCAATGCAATCGTTCAAGGGCGCATACAAAGGGATTAATAAGGTATAAAAATTATAAACATAGACTTTTATATACATAGTGTAAGACTCGAAAATGATAAAGAATAATAAAACTCGAATTTAATATAATAAATTACTCTTTTCAATACGACGGCTATGTATAGACTGAACATTCCAAATCACTTCCCTTTTCAGACTGCTTAACCCCTTGGCCATGTGTAGGTATATGTTACAAGAGATGAGATAAGCAAAACTCCGTTCAGAAGTAAAGTGACATCTTTGTTAATGGGTCTTGTCTAATAAATATAATACGTTAGATATATAAATATAACACTCGGCCATATGTTTTGCCAAATAAAATACAAAGGCAACGTGTTTTCCAAAAAAACTAGCGGTGTTTGCTTCTATGGACGTGTTGCCAAAAAAACACTAGCGATGTTTGCTTATAGGCACGTGTTGCCAAAGAAACACTAGCGATGTTCGTTTATAGGCACGTGTTGCCAAAAAAACACTAGTGACGTGCGTTTATAGGCACGTATTGCCAAAAGAACACTAATGACGTTCGTTTATAGGCTCTTGTTGCCAAAAAAGAAAAACTCTAGCTATGTTCGTTTATAGGCACGTGTTACCAAAAAAAAAACACTAGGGACGTTTGTTTATAGGCACGTGCTGCCAAAAAAGAAAAACTCCAGCAATTTTCGTTTATAGGCACGTGTTACCTAAAAAAACACTAGCGATGTTCGTTTATAGGCACGTGTTGCCAAAAAAACACTAGTGACGTTCGCTTATAAGCACATGTTGCCAAAAAAACACTAGCGATGTTTGCTTATAAGCACATGTTGCCAAAAAACCACTAGCGATGTTTGCTTATAAGCACATGTTGCCAAAAAAATACTAGCGATGTTTGCATATAGGCACGTGTTGTTAAAAAAACACTAGCGGTGTTTGTTTATAGGCACGTGTTGTAAAGAAACCACTAGCGATATTCGTTTATAGGCACGTGTTTCCAAAAAAAACACTAGCGATCTTCGTTTATAGGCACGTGTTGCAAAAAAAACACTAGCGATGTTCGCTTATAAGCACATGTTGCCAAAAAAAACAATAGCGATGTTCGTTTATAGGCACGTGTTGCCAAAAAAACACTAGCGAAGTTTGCTTAGAGGCACGTCTTGTAAAAAAACCACTAGCGATGTTCGCTTATAAGCACATGTTGCCAAAAAAAAACACTAGCGATGTTCGTTTATAGGCACGTGTTGCCAAAAAAACACTAGCGATGTTTGCTTATAAGCACATGTTGCCAAAAAAACACTAGCGATGTTTGCTTATAAGCACACGTTGCCAAAAAAACACTAGCGATGTTTGCTTATAAGCACATGTTGCCAAAAAAACACTAGCGATGTTTGCTTATAAGCACATGTTGCCAAAAAAACACTAGCGATGTTTGCATATAGGCACGTGTTGCTAAAAAAACACTAGCGGTGTTTGTTTATAGGCACGTGTTGTAAAGAAACCACTAGCGATATTCGTTTATAGACACGTGTTTCCAAAAAAAACACTAGCGATCTTCGTTTATAGGCACGTGTTGCAAAAAAAACACTAGCGATGTTTGCTTAGAGGCACGTCTTGTAAAAAAACCACTAGCGATGTTTGCTTATAGGCGGGTGTTGTCAAAAAAAAACACTAGCGACGTTTGTTTATAGGCACGTGCTGCCAAAAAAGAAAAACTCCAGCAATTTTCGTTTATAGGCACGTGTTACCTAAAAAAACACTAGCGATGTTCGTTTATAGGCACGTGTTGCCAAAAAAACACTAGTGACGTTCGCTTATAAGCACATGTTGCCAAAAAAACACTAGCGATGTTTGCTTATAAGCACATGTTGCCAAAAAACCACTAGCGATGTTTGCTTATAAGCACATGTTGCCAAAAAAATACTAGCGATGTTTGCATATAGGCACGTGTTGTTAAAAAAACACTAGCGGTGTTTGTTTATAGGCACGTGTTGTAAAGAAACCACTAGCGATATTCGTTTATAGGCACGTGTTTCCAAAAAAAACACTAGCGATCTTCGTTTATAGGCACGTGTTGCAAAAAAAACACTAGCGATGTTCGCTTATAAGCACATGTTGCCAAAAAAAACAATAGCGATGTTCGTTTATAGGCACGTGTTGCCAAAAAAACACTAGCGAAGTTTGCTTAGAGGCACGTCTTGTAAAAAAACCACTAGCGATGTTCGCTTATAAGCACATGTTGCCAAAAAAAAACACTAGCGATGTTCGTTTATAGGCACGTGTTGCCAAAAAAACACTAGCGATGTTTGCTTATAAGCACATGTTGCCAAAAAAACACTAGCGATGTTTGCTTATAAGCACACGTTGCCAAAAAAACACTAGCGATGTTTGCTTATAAGCACATGTTGCCAAAAAAACACTAGCGATGTTTGCTTATAAGCACATGTTGCCAAAAAAACACTAGCGATGTTTGCATATAGGCACGTGTTGCTAAAAAAACACTAGCGGTGTTTGTTTATAGGCACGTGTTGTAAAGAAACCACTAGCGATATTCGTTTATAGACACGTGTTTCCAAAAAAAACACTAGCGATCTTCGTTTATAGGCACGTGTTGCAAAAAAAACACTAGCGATGTTTGCTTAGAGGCACGTCTTGTAAAAAAACCACTAGCGATGTTTGCTTATAGGCGGGTGTTGTCAAAAAAAAACACTAGCGACGTTTGTTTATAGGCACGTGCTGCCAAAAAAGAAAAACTCCAGCAATTTTCGTTTATAGGCACGTGTTACCTAAAAAAACACTAGCGATGTTCGTTTATAGGCACGTGTTGCCAAAAAAACACTAGCGATCTTCGTTTATAGACACGTGTTTCCAAAAAAAACACTAGCGATCTTCGTTTATAGGCACGTGTTGCAAAAAAAACACTAGCGATGTTTGCTTAGAGGCACGTCTTGTAAAAAAACCACTAGCGATGTTTGCTTATAGGCGGGTGTTGTCAAAAAAAAACACTAGCGACGTTTGTTTATAGGCACGTGCTGCCAAAAAAGAAAAACTCCAGCAATTTTCGTTTATAGGCACGTGTTACCTAAAAAAACACTAGCGATGTTCGTTTATAGGCACGTGTTGCCAAAAAAACACTAGCGATCTTCGTTTATAGACACGTGTTGCCAAAAAAACACTAGCGATCTTCGTTTATAGACACGTGTTGCCAAAAAAACACTAGCGATCTTCGTTTATAGACACGTGTTGCCAAAAAAACACTAGCGATCTTTGTTTATAGACACGTGTTGCCAAAAAAACACTAGCGATGTTTGCTTATAGGCACGTGTTGCCAAAAAAAATACTATCGATGTTTGCTTATAGGCACGTGTTGTAAAAAAACCACTAGCGATGTTCGTTTATTGGCACGTGTTGCAAAAAAAAAACTAGCGATGTTTGCTTATAGGCGGGTGTTATCAAAAGAAACACTAGTGACGTTCGCTTATTTTTATATACATAGATAGAGATTCTAAAAAATTTAAACGAGCGAAAGGTGTTTTTTTCTTATTTTGTAAAAAGATTAATTGTATTCATGGGATAGAGAACATTTTTATATCGTTACCTAACACACATAACCTTTTACAGTAAACTACTTACTAATGAATTCTAAATTTTCCCATTGAACTCTTTTCTTTGTCGGCGAAGGATTTCAAGCGAAGAATTTACATTATCAATCGAAATGACACCTCTTCCTTAATTACTGTACAAGTAGCATAGACCAGTATAATCAACGCAAATTAGATTTATTATTAAAAAAAACACACACACACACAAGAATGGACAAATGAGAAAGATTTACTACAAATTAACACTTTCTTTGTGATAATAGGGAAACATTTTTTTTCGTCACATTCTATATGTTTTTCTTGAACTGGCCTATTAGATTCGTGCGAATATAATAGATTCTGTAAAACAAGATTTTTTCTTTTTTAATTGAGAAACACGATGATGGCATAGCATGCAAATGTTACAGAAAGTTCAATAGACCTAGATAATACCAGTTTTCCTTCGAGTGGAAAGCCGCCACTATTTTCACTTATTGAAATTCTAAGAAGGATGTGTGTACAGGATTCGATATACGAGTTGTATATCCATTTTCATGACTTTTTTTTTTATTTTTCATTTACTTTTATTTATACAAGGCATAACATAATAAAACATTTAATACGCAAAAGTGTTTATCATCTTCATCTGTGCAACTCATCCATTATAAAAACCGTCTCACGTGACTAAAATTGTATTCTGTCATTCTGTTGCTGCTGTCAATTCGTATGTTTTACAACTTTAATCCTAATAAATATTGAAATTTATAGGTCGCATGTTATCAAAAAAATATATGTATACAGGGGTTTCCTAAGTAATCTAAAATATTGTAGTGGGCGCTTCTTCACTCCATTTTAAGACGAAAAGTTCTTATAAACATATGTGATGTCTTGTCGTTAATGAGATACAGGGTGTTAAATTGTTTTACTATTTTATTAGAAGCAACATGTTTCGTCTTAAAATGGAGTGACGAAGCGCCCACTACAATATTTTAGATTATTTAGGAAACAACCTGTATATGCTTGAAGAAAGGTTTCGAAATTAATTTCATATCAAATGCAACTCGTATTAAACTCAAACTACGTCAGTCGTACAAAAAATTTTATGTGTTGACAAAAATGCGCGCTGTTGCCGCGTTTAAAATTAGTTTATCTAATTCAGTTGACGTCTTGACATTTTTGGTGTTATATTTGCTGATTTTATTTTTCGATTCATCCATCCAAGTGTTATTGAAAAACTGAAAAGATATTACAAGCAGTGATGTGTTATCAAAGTTAAAGTCACATAAAAAAAAACGTATAAATAAATACTACAATAATTAATGCATTTGCTATTTACAACATGAAGCAAGTAAGTATAAGTTTAATATTAATAGAAGAATATTTGATAATTTCATTTGACCTTCACTAGATTCTCATACTATTTCAAAGGCAACATTGTCCAGTTATGACAGAAGTCACGTGCAACGGTTTTTATACTGTTTGTTCCAAAACCCTGAGCAGGATTATCAGAACTAACGATATCAAAAGCTTTGTTATAGAAATATGCATTATAAAAATGTTTTACTCGTGTATCGAGGGCGTTTCAATAATAATTTACGTCCCAAGAGATGTTTGAACGGTAACTATTATTATCTAAATGCTTCTTCTATTACGGTGATCTTAATAGAAATCTACCAGTTTTTTTTTACCGCTAATTAATCCAATTTAACGACATTGTCTTTCCATTTTCATTAATTAAATTTCACGCCTTATAAACACCCGATTTCGATAATGAATGGAATAATTTTCTCTTCAAATCATTTTAACACAATTACCCACATGATCGTAAAATTAAATATCCCCCCTCACCAATTATTTTACTTTACTTCCAACAATCTAACCTTGTACGTTTATATGGACTTGTTTGTACCAATTAATCTTAAAATTTTTTTTTCTTCTCATTCTGAAAAAATAGTAGAGACGACCCGCAAACACAAAGCCACATGTGTACGGACTTTTTAAGACAGGCATAGGTAAAAGTATTGCGTATTCGCTGGGGTTAATTATACAGTGATATGTGAAAATAAAAAAAAAAAAGATTTTGTAAATGTTCCTGATATTCTTCAACCACAAATCTGAAGCGACTTCACTATAAGTGGTATGATCTGTATCGGTCTAACTATGTAGTACGATCGGTTTCTAATAGCCCGACAAACTGGATAATTTACTGATTAACTAATATTTCTCAATTAGGAAGAACAAGGAGCATTTGTAATCTTTAATCTACAAAGGGAGTAGGCAGCGTAAAATAGAATATTTTAAATATAAAGATAACCTTCTCTAGAAAAAAAAACATAGGCGTATCTCCCGGCTTCCTGTCTCCTACATAAATTTTCCGGTTGCATTTTATATAATATTTTAGTACTTCTAAAATAAATATTACTCCTTTGACGATTTTGCTAACTAAGGAGCCGTAGTTTATAGACTTTTATTATTAAAGTTTGCTATTCTCGAGTTTCAAAGTCATTCATTCATTATTGCGCCAAAAATTTTCTCGGCTTAATTACATTTTTCGATTGACTCGTCAACTTTAAGTATTCAGTTTAGGTACAGCTTTTAACAAAACGGTCCGAAACTTTGGCGATGAATTAATTAAACATGACACTTGCAATGATACTTTTTTTAAAATTTTCATCATTTTCTACCTACAGTTGTCTTTCTTTTTGAAATGAGATTAGGATGACCCTTTTCATTCATTCATTCGTTTGTGTTGTGCTCAACAGCCCAGGCACTTGAACTGAGTCTTTGTACACCATTTCCCATGTTATCTACTTACGTAAACACTCGGCGTTGGGCGTTAAAAAAAATGTTTCACGTTCCAGAAGCTTCGTGTCATGTATTTTTCGGGTCGAGATGGGAACCTCATTTTCGAATGGGTCCAGGATATATACAGTGTTGGACTCATCCCCAGGGGGATACCTACCAACCAAACCCACCTCAAACTCGCCGTTACCTCCGCCTCGGAATCACTACCTTAGCATACTTCGAGACTGGCGGCGGTCCCTCGCACGCTATCCGCTTACACCGCCGACTTCTCCCTATCTATCACTCCTACCACTCGAGTCCTTTTCTCTCCCTAATTACGCTATCCACTACGCCACTCACCTCCTCCCCCCTTAACATTATCTCCACCATGTTCTCCCAATACACCGCCTACCCTAGTTTCCTCTCCAACTTCTTCAGCACTTCCTCGTTCCTCCAGCATCTAAACACAGGCCCCAATTCACACCTCTCGCACACTCCACTCTCTCTTTTCCCAATCTTCTGGAGGTACCCTACTCACGACCCATGTCCAGTGATCACGAGAGTGAACACCTGTGTCAAGAAGTAGTTCACCTCCCCGAATTTCCGGACCATCCAATCTCTCCTACTCCCAATCGCTCCCTCATACTCCTCCCACCTTCTTTCCATTTCCTCCTCCATCCATTCCTGTACTTCCTCTCTGGTCGCACTTCTCCAGCGTTTGTTCCTATCTCTAGCCATCACGTCCAATGGGTAGGACCACTGCTGCCAGTCCACCCACTGTCTTGTACCTCTGCACCACCATCAGCAGTATCCCTCTCTGCACCCGCAGGAGTGTCCTAATCCTCGCATTCACCCACGCTCTTTCACCCCACACCTCCTCACCGTACAGCATACTCTACTCTACCGTCCTACCCATTACCCTCCTCTTCCACTCTCCCGGCCCTTTCATATTACACATCAATCTCCCCAGCCATGCTGCCCTCACTTTCCCCTTCTCTGCCGCCTTTAACATGTGAGTTTTGAAGTACTCAACCCTGCGGGAGAACTCTTCTATTCGTAAAAGTAACTAGTCTGTTTTTTTTTTGGATTAACCGAAAGGTTTCATAGTAATTTGTTGCACTAACTGTAACCTACGGAAACAAGTTTTTTACAAAATGAAATTAGGTTAATTATTCCACATAGTATAAATGTATAATGATGACGATAGGATGAATAAACAACAATTTCTACTTTTTATTACAGTTATTAGTTATAAAGAAACAATCATAAATAATTAATAATAATTTTCTACTATTGTTGGCTAAGATATCAATGTCGATATTATTGATTGATGATAGGCTAAGAAGTGAGTAAATTAAAACTGATACTCTTTCTATTGTCACTTTATACTGGTCCACATATTTAATCATGAGAAATGTATTCCTCTTCCAGATTCACATTAATTCTTCTAATGGATGGGCACTTAGTTGTTATACACCTTTCAGTTTAAATAGATTCCGACCTACTCTGTCTTTAATCAATTATTAGATTAAACTTGCCAATATTCTGGTCAGATAAACCGAATGACTGTTATTATTCCGTGTCCGTTAGACAGTAACATGAATGCAGTAACACTTACTTAGTGCGTGCATACTTTTGTTAGATTGAAAATGATGGAGAGATAGATATGTACAGGGTATTAGCAATAATAAAAATTCTATTATTTATAATGAATAATCAGTTTTATTTGAGTGAGTCCAGTTGTTATTTGACTGATATCCTGCAGCAGCGTATCTTTTATCATTTCCTCTGTTACTCGTGCTTTTACATTTTTTAGATCCTTCAAATTCTTCTTTAGCTATTGCTTTGTTAATATCGTCCTCTCCATGCGTTTTTCCAATTCTGTCGGGTCGTTTAGTAGTTCTTGGTAATACTCTTTCCATCTCTTTATAATTTCTCTTTCTTCTGGTTAATATTTCAACAAATTTATTTCTGACCTTAATGACACAAGTGTTCGATAGAATGATTTCTGCAATTTCTTTCCATTTTTTCTCCTTCTTAATTCCTTCTTTATAACTTTTAAAGTTTTCTCCTCTTCTGTTCAAAGATATTTTTTCCAAGTTTTTTTTCTTTCCTTCGTCTTCTATATTTACGTTGTTTGTTTCTTTATTTTGAATCTTCATGTCATTTTTCAATTGCTTTATATCTTCTAATTTAATTTAATACTCTAAAATATCTCCTTTTAAAGTGCCAAATTTAATTATGTAATTTTAACCACCATATATATATATATGATCCGCTTGATTGGGGTGTATCAGTCCCCGTTGTACGTTTAAATTCTTTCACTTAGGCCCCTCCATAATTTCCAATTTTTTTGCTTTTTCTTTCCAGTTTGCTACTCCTGCTCTATGGAGGCCCTCCTCTACCTCATTTTTTGCCACTTTGACCTGGGTCTACCGCGTCTCCTCCTTCCTCCCGTGTTCCACTGCAAGATATTGTAGAGGTTACTCATTTAGCTCGTCCTAGCCATTTAACTCGTTGTACTTTCATTCTTTTTACATCTTCTCCTTTCTGTTCGTCCAAAATATCACGATTCGTTCTGATTTTATATTCAATCTTATTTATTTTTACAGGTCCCAATATTGTTCTCATGATCTTCCTCTCAGTTATTCTTAATTTTTCCTCTTCCTTCTTCGTTAACGTCATTGTTTCTGCTGAGTACATCATTATTGGCCTTATTAAAAATATATTTACTTTTGTTTGTTTTGTTAACATTTTGCTTTTAAATAGTTTCTTATTAGCGTGGTAGGCTCTATTTGTTGCGATTATCTTTTCTTCAATTTCAGTGCTTCTATCATTAATTTTTAGCCCCATTTTTCCTCCTTATGTGACTATCTCCTTCGGCATATTTTCCATGATACTTCTTCTTTTGGTTCCAAGCACGATATCGTTCGCATAGGCTATTATTTGGCTGCCACTTGATCTTAAGCTACCCTTGTGTAGTTTTCTCATTGTGTATTCTAATGATAGATTAAATAGCATTGTGGACAATGAGTCACCTTATTTTACCCCTTTATTAATCATAATAAATTCATTTGTTTCTCCTTTTTGTCTTATTATACCTACTAACCCTTGTATGATTCATTGTCATTTTGATTAACCTTCTTAGTTTTGCGTCTACTCCTTGTTCTTTTAATGCTGTCATGAGTTCACTTCTTTTGATTGAGTCGAAGGCTTGTTGAAAATCGATGAAGAGCATTTCTATGTTTAATCTGTATTCATGGGCTTTTTCCATTATTTGTTTTAACGTGTGTATAGCATCAGTTGTTGATCTGCCTTTTGTGAATCTGCATTTGTACTGCCCTATCACATCCTTTGTACTTCTTACAAGTCTTCTGTTAATTAATGTTGATAGTATTTTATATGCAACGTTTAATAATGTGATGATTCCTCTGTAGTTTTTACATTCATGTTGGTCTCCTTTTTTGTCCAATTTCCCATTCTTCCGGCATCCTCTCCTCGTTCCATATTTTTTTAATCAGATGATATATTCTTTCATGTAGAGTATTCCCTCCATATTTAATTAGCTCTATGCTTATTCCATCCTTTCCAGGGGCTTTTCCATTTCCTTAACTTCCTCAATTGTTGGTTCTTCTATTAATGTCTCTTGGTTGTTATCTTCTACTAGTTCTTTCAAGTAATATGGTTCAGTTAATAGTTCCTTAAAATGCTCTACCCATATTTGTTTATACTGGTGTTCTTCTTATGTCAGCCTTCCTTCCTTGTTTTTTATTCCTTTTGTTTTGCCCTTATATATTTTGTTGTTTTCGTTAATTTTTTTATAGTAACCTTTCGTATTTCCCCTCGACTTTTAACCACCATAGAGAAACTTTAATTCGTAAGATTAATGGAAAGGAAATTCCCTCCTTCCACGGTTTTGAATTACGATAATCTCATTACACGTCGTGTGTAGTGTGTGTGTGGAAACCTTATTACGTAACAGCCAATCATTTGTAATTTGCGAATGCCAGATGAGTAGGCATTAAAAATATTAAAAGAGTGAGAGACTATTGCACTTATACGGTTATGTTTTATGTTCGTTCCCAACTGGTCAATGTCCTTTTAATAACAGCTACTCGAATGAATTTTTTCTTTCAAGTACCAGATATGTATAAATAAACATATAGCTCTGCAATTAGATTTAATACTACTGTAATTAAATGAAAAAAAAAAAAGATTTTATGTTTCCCATTATTGTTGTACTAGTTTAATATTAAAATTACGATACATTTATTTTTTTTAAGCGAAGATCGACAAACGCAAAAGCAACCTTTGTTTTGTATTATTTTTGTAGAAAATTGCATCTTGAGACAGGTTATTCACCCAAGCGACCGAAATAATTATCTAAAAATATGAGCTAATTATATGTCTAGTTTTAACGTTTTTCTATTTCTTGATCCCTTGCATAATCTGAGTGTCGCCTTACAAGGCACAGTAACATATATTAACACGTCTATATAACATATAGTTTCACAAATTATAACATTTGCATCATCATACAAAATATGCCAGAAAATCAACAACATTTTATTGTGTAAATTGCTTAAATGATATTCATAAAAGTTTAATCACAGGTCAAGTACCACAACGAGAAGAATACTTTACTTTTTTCTCTTCAAGACGTTTATTATTATAATGACACTAAAAAGTTAATTATCATCATTTCCTCTAATTTTATACACGTCCTACGATATTACTACATTTTCTTGATTAAATTAAACTGTCCTTTAATTAAATGTGAGTGTCATTCATCTCTTTAAACTTTTGTTTTGTGGTATTCACAGCGAATTAGGTCATACCTCAGCCAAATCGATTACCATAAAAGACAGTCACATATCAATTTAATAATTATCTCCGAATGAAATCGAATTTATAGGTTCTCCATTATCGATTAATTTACCTGAACCACGTAGGGTACGGTGGTACACATAAATTCAATGGACTCGTACATTGTAACTGTTTCGAATTTTAAATTTATATCCCAAATCTTTTTCTAATTTCCGCTCGTCGTCTCATTAGCCACTTCCAATCTTCAAACCTGAGCCATATTTTTGCGATCTAGCGTCTTTAAGCGGATTAAAGCGATTCATTTTCGCGAATAAGTAATGACGTCACGCTTAAAAACGCTTGAAGCGGAAACTGGCGTGGTCGGGAGTGCGCCAGAAAACTTTGAAGCGGTTCAGCTGCTGTGCGTCATTAAATTGACAGCATTGACAGAATAAATTGATATAGAGTGGACCAATGGACTTTCAAAAAATCATAAAATGTTTCTTTAGACATCCGAAATAAAATATAAAAGTCATAATTTAGATTACGGCTTATCCATTCTTCCTCATAAATTGATCTGATGTGATGGTCTCTTAGAATTGAAGAAATTATTTGCAAACTTTTTATTCTTCTTGAGAGCTTCTTAAGAGTCTCTCCTCCTTTTCATTCTAAATTCTAAGATCACAAATTTTGACAAAAGCAATATTATTAGGTATATTAATATTATTTTGCTTATTACAGTTTCAGAATTTCAGAAAGAAAAAAATTAACAAAGTAAAGTATGTACGTGACGTGAGAGAAATGTCGTTGACATATGTCAGAATATCGCTAGATATTTCCATTTTTGCGAACTTAAGCGTGACGTCACCGTTATGAGGTCACGCTTAAGCTACACTGTTAATCCGCTTAAAGACGCTAGATCGCAAAAATATGGCTCTGACGATAAGATAATTGACATCTGTCAACGGCCATCTCCATTTTTGCAAAGCTGCTTTTCGCTATCGACTGTTTCCGAGGCAAGACCTACCTTTTTATTTTTAGTTTCATTATAAAATATAATTTTGGACTTACCTCAGCAATTTAGATAAAAAAGGTAGGTCTTGCCTCGAAGATAGTCGATAGCGAAAAGCAGCTTTGCAAAAATGGAGGTGGCTAGTGATGAGCGATATTTCACGAACTGTTACATTTTCACTGATATGAACAAATCACAGTCAGTAACAGTTCCTATTAGCAAATCCAGAACGTGACGTGATCACAGCCAGTGAAGACGACAATGCATTGGATGAATTAATCTAAATCGAACATAATATAATCTCCTTTACCTTCATTTCTCTCATTCGACAACAAAATTGTAATTATAGAGAGACTTCGTGCTTTTTTTACCAGAAACGAGAAACGGGAAACTGTATTCTAATATTTTGTATTCATTTGTTATGGTATAGTGACTCTATATCTATTGATGATACCGTGAAAAGGAACGATTTTATTGATAATGCTTTTCGACGACATTAATATTGATACCGCTAAAATAAAAGATACCATAAAAATTATTTATGCAACAAGTGCATAAAGTGGTGCTTTTTTTCACGAATGGAAAAGTTGACGTATGGTAAAAATCAAATTAAAATGAAAACTAGCCTATGTATGTGTGACGTGGAAGGGATTGTTTGATTCCATGGTCCTGCTTAAATCACATTATCATTGCCGTTGCCGAGTAAAGTCTGGGAGATTTCAAAAAAAAAAGAAGAAACAATGATTTTTTTGTTAAAAATCATTTTTACTGCCAAGGCAGTAAAATTATTACTTCTATGATCGATAAATGTCACTAAAAATGACGTTTAATGTCAATCGGAGAAAAAAAATATTATATACTGATACCGATGAATATGGATACATTTTTCCAATCGTATATTCAAAACAGAATATCCAATGTCGTGATCACGTCACGTTTTAAAATAACTGATATTAAAAAATTACGATATCATTTCACAACGTGATTATATAATCACGATATCGCTCATCACTAGAGATGGCCGTTGGCAGATGTCAATTGTCTTATGGTCAGGTTTGAAGATTGGAAGTGGCTAATGAAACGACTTAGCGGGAATTAGAGAAAGATTTGCGATATAAATTTAAAAGTCGAAACAGGTCGATAGACATGTTACAACATATACAACGGTTATATAATTTACGATCCTAGATATTCTTTCTTCAATTGATCGGCGCATTGCATATAAAACTATTAAATTATTTTATTTACGTGATGGTAGGTACAAAATATATGTTCGAATCAAAATTGAAATACGAAAGCAAAAGCGACACTTGACTGATATTTTTCTACTCCCGAGACCGGAAATTTTTAAACACCGATATCCTCTTCTTTTTCCTGTCAAACCACCGACGCATAGCCTCTGCTTTGACCATCCCATATTTATTTTCACGGTTCTTGATTATGGTTCTTACATGATAATCGCAAATAATACCCCCTTTCCTGCAATCATTTCCATTCTTATTTTATTCATTTTTCATACAAGTGTATACCAAAGTGTAACATAAACCAATTCACTAACGAAGTTTTTGAAAAATATTTTTCAAAAAACAGAAACCGTTCACTAAGAAGCAACAACTACTTCTCGGGCTATATGTCCCGACAGATATTTAATTACACTTCTAAGTTTGTAATTAGAAGGGACAACATCACTTGTAGACCGGTTTCGGCGTATTTGCCCCTCATCAGTACAAGGTAGATTCTAAGGAAATGCTAAGAATGCGATAACAGCGACATCCCCACATCTAGCCATAAACCAAAATTCTAGAGCCTAGCTCCAGAAAGGCTCTCTCCAATCAGAGTGTATATATTTTGTGCAATGTAATTATTCCCTTCCAAAATTTTCCAAAAAGGGATCCCCTTTCCCTTTTTGGAAAACTTCATGTGGAATACAAATTCTTTGACATTTTTTCGAGAAGAGGAAGGGTTATAATTACATTGCACAAAATATATACACTATGATTGGTGGGAGCCTTTCTGCAGCTAGACCCTCGTCTGCTAGTGATGTTGTCCCTTCTAATTACAAACCCCGTTTAAGTTTTCAATGTTTGTCGGGGCATATAGCCCGAGAAGTAGTTGTTTCTTCTTAGTTGAACGGTCTTGGTTCTTTGAAAAATATTTTTCAAAAACTTTGTAAGGCGTTATTCACTAACATATGACAATTATTTACACTGGTAACTGTAATTAAGTAAATTCACTTAAATTTATTATATCCGATTACATTAATTATTATTATTATTACATAATATATGCATATAGATAGCATTTCCTGGTGAATTCGCCCTTGACTCTTGCGGATGGGATGATATGGAAAAGGAGTGTGTTCTCGGATCGATGATAACAACTGACTAAGCATGGTTGGAAGATTATTATTATTTATTGTTTGTTTATTAATCGATATGATTCTTCTAGTGCAGTCGAGTGTTACTACTTAATATCTGTGTATGACTCTTTCTGCAATGTATTTTGACTGGTACACGAGATAAAAGATAAAACTTACATTAAATTAAATAAATGATGATGCATTACATTGAAAAGAAAAAACAACCCTTGTACGCCATGGATAATTAATGTCGTTGCTTTTTTCTTATTTATCGTTTTTTTTTTATAAATATTGTTGAGAGAGAAGCGTGACAGATATTCAACTTTCAAAGGAAAACAATCAACACACTTTTTAGTTCTTATTTAGAACAAACTTGAGCATAACTGTAATAAAAAAAAACTAAATTAAACCACGCGGCCTTATAAAAAGCAAAAAAATGTCACCGAGCGTGCATGCAAAAATGCAGATAACTGTTAGCCGCATTCTTATTTATTAGTAGGTATAAATATGTACTCAGAATTTGAAAGAGATACACAGAGGTAAATTTATTTGGTAACTTTTCAATTGCTTTCAATAAAAAGTAGTTGGATTAAAATTCTAGAAAATTTTTCTATTTTATTTATTTTCCTATGAAAAAACACGAAAGGATATCATGCGGGTACAATTATCTTTGCTGAACAAACTTATTCAGTTGTTACAGATCTAATTTGTGCTTTATATATTATGGCAGTGTAGAGATAACATTTTTCAAAAGAGTACCTACTCACTGTTACTAATTGTAATTTTAAATGAGAAAGAAATGCTTACCTTACTTCCTAATGAGTACCAAGTAGTTTAATAATAATACACCGAATAGCGTAACTAATGGATAGGTACTTAAGATTAAAAAATAAAAGTTAAATCGCTAATCTAATCTCAATTTTAATTTTTAAGTTTATTGGCTCAAGATTTCTTCCTGCTTCTATGATCTTTGCAGATCTATTGTTCCCCTTCCTTATCACTATAAACTCCATATAACAGACTCAAATTTATTTTCTTTTTTTCAGGGTCCGTAACCAAAACAGCGAAATTTTCAACGTTTTTTCTACGTCCGCATCTGGTGATTCACCAAAATCCAATGGCTACCAAACTCCTAGACGATCTTTACAGAATAACGACTCTTTTAACAAACTCTTCGGTACTCCAGATGGAAAGAAACCCCATCCCAGGCGAGCATCATTAACAAAACAAGGTATAATATCCTTAAATATAAATATATAAATAATTGTAAATTGCAAAAAAAAATGTTAATGTATTCGTATTTTTAGACGTCAACAATCGCAATCCAGTAACTGGCAATGGAGTTATGTCGTGGGACTGTAAACTTTCCAAATCTCCAAAAGTATACACAGGTAAAGGTTATCCGAAATTAATTCCAGAAGCTAGAGCTAAAGTGTTCGTCTCTCTTGTCGACTTTTTCCTTTGATCTGCATCATGTCTAATCAGGAGTCTCAATCATAAGGAAGTAGTCCTTGCAGCATTTCTATACATCGATATAATCAATAAACAGATCCCTTAAAAAAAAAAGAGGGATTAACAGCACCACATGCAAATTGATAGGATGCATGCTCAAGCATAGAAGAATAACAGCACATATACATGATAAAACTAAAGGATGTCCTCAAGGTGGAGTACTTTCACCACTTTTGTGGATCCTAGTTGTGGATGACTTGATCTGCAGGTTGAATGATCAAGGCATATGGACGCAGGGCTTAGCGGACGACATAGTGATTGTCACCAATGGGAAATTCCCAGAGGTGGTTATGAATGTCTTACAGGAAGCACTGGGAATTGTGAAGGAATGGTGCCTTAAAGAAGACCTTTCAGTTAATAAAAAAAAAACTAAACTAGTTGCTCTTACGAATAGGTGAGTTCTCCCGCAGGGTAGAGTACTGTTGTTCGGAGAAGAACTAGAAATATACAAAGAAGTTATATATCTAGGAGTGACCCTTGGTTCCAAACTAAATTTGAAAGCACACCTGGAAAAAACTACTACTAGGGCAACTAGGCTTTTCTGGCAATGCAGAAGAGTAGTTCAGTGGCTTTACACAACTGTGATAAGGCCAACGATCACCTATGGAACAATAGTCAGGTGGAGAAGAACAGTTAATATATTAACTGCAATCCAAAGACAAGCCCTTCTTGGTATTACCGTGGCAATGAACTCTCTACCAGGCTATTGAAACTGGGTAAGAGACATTTGAAGACGGTTGAAGACTGGACACTGCACCATGAGGAAATATCTGCACAAAATGGGCAAAGTTAGTAAACAGAAAGTGTGAACTTGATGATGAAACTCCTACTCACATACTCTGCTTCTGCGAGAACTTACAAGAACTAAGACTGAAACACTTTGGAGAGGAATTATTACAACTATTACAACAACTGAAAATCCCTCCAGTCAAACTAGTGGCCTTTATAGAAGACACGAAGCTTCTGGAATGGAAGTAGATACCATGGAAAATGGTACAAAGATTGTTGTTGAGCACAATCCAAAAGAATGAATGAATGTCTAATCAAAGGAAATAGTAGACAAAGTAATCCAACACGAGCTTTAATATTTGTTCTTTGTTTAACTATTAATTTGTTTGTTATAGAACGCAATCCTGTTACTGGAGAAACTTACACGATCGTTAGTCCGGTTACTACCCCTACCAAACCATTGAAAAACGGATTTCTCAACGGCACATCAACTCCGAATCATAATGGTAATTTATCCCCTTTGACAAACGGAAACGCCATCCACCTGACCAACGGTAACGGAATCCACACGCCCAACGGAAATGCGTAAAAAAAGAAATCCGTTTTCGTCGGGTGTCGTAGCAAGGAATCCTTCGGAGGTCATTTTTCATCACGAAATGAAAACTCTAGAAGGTTTCTTTGTATGAAATTCAAAACTCCGCGACTGCTAAAAATATTTCTTCAGTAAAATAAGAATTTTTTTTAGCAGTCATTGTGTTTGCTTTACCAAAACAAGATTCATGTTGTATTAACAATCACTTCATTTTGCATATAATTTATGTTTGTTTCCATATTAATTTTAATAAAATTACAAACATATTCGTATAGTCTATACGATCTCAGTTTGTTGAACAATCAAACAATTGAGATCGTATAGGCTATACGTACATATAGTATCAGTAGTAACTTGAATCATTTTTAGTATTCCGAACCAAATTTTAGAACTTTAATATATAGGTAACCATATTATATATTATAAGGTTTGAAAAAATTTAAAAAAAAAATGTATTATCGAAGCACTAATAAATAATGAACAAAGTATTTATCCAGTGCGCATGCCTCTAGATCTAGATAGTTTTCTATGATCCTAATAATTCCTATAAACATATTATTATTATCTATTATCAGTGTTTGTTAACTTTAATTTATACTTTTAGTCGTGTTTTTCATCATGTTTATAATTATTTAAACGTATATCTAGTGTTGAGTTTATATAATATAGGAAAATATAGACGTTTTATACTATTAAGCATTTTCATTTTTTTTTTAATTCACGATGAAACATTTTTTTCTCCCTGTTTTTCCTTCCTACTGTTTGATACTTAATAAAATGGACACAGTAAATTGTAAAAATATTGTTGCGTCGGATATGTAGAGGTCCATGAAGAAAAAAAAGAAGACACACATCTAGAACTGTCATGGAAAAGTCGAGAACTGCCTGGAACTGGAGAAAAGTATAAAAAGCGGGACAATTGACATTAGTTAGTTTAGTTTTTGGAGTGTAAGAAGTGACCATAGCGCTTTGCAGTGATTAATGAATTTTAAGAAGCCCGAAGGACAAGTTGCTAGGTGGATAGAGAGACTGCAGCAATATAACTTTGTAATAGTACACCGAAAAGGACGTCTCCCTAGCAATGCCGATATACTTTCCAGGCGACCCTGCTTAGAACGACAATGCCGGTACTGTAAAAGGCTTGAAGAAAAGGAGAACTCAGTGGAAAAAGTTAGTCTACACAGAATCACAATCAAGCGAGAAAGTGATGATAATCAGAATCCCCTTGAAATCCTTAGAAAAAGTCAAAAGAAAGACAATGACTTGAAAGTTATCAGAGAATGGCTTAAAAATGGAGTCAGACCTACTTGGCAAGAGGTAGGGAAGAGGTGGGATTCACTGTATCTTCATGATGGCCTCTTGCATCAAAGATGGGAGTACGTATAGTTCACTATAATTGGTACTATACCATGATCACACATCAGAAGTGTGTTAGAAGAGCTTCATAGTAGCCACTCAAGAGGACATTTTGGTACTAAAAGAACACTGGCACGAATTCGGAAAAGGTATTATTGGGTCAACTGTTGAAGGGACGTAGAAGATTGGTGCAAGAAATGTGGATCTGTGCAACAAGAAGCCGAGGAAAAATGGCACAGTATCTTTCCGCAGAGCCTTTTGAAAGACTTGCGATTGATATTCTCGGTACACTTCCTTTGACAGAAAGATGAAACAAATATCTGTTGGTTGTATTGGATTATTTTTCCAAATAGCCCGAAATAGAACATCTTCCTAATCAAGGAGCGACGACAGTAGCAGAGGCTTTTGTAGCCAACGTTATTGCAAGACACGGAGTCCCTCTCGAAATGCATTCTGATCAAGGACGAAATTTTGAATCCGAATTATGACAATAGTTGATGCAGACATTAGACATTAAGAAAACACGCACTACGCCGGCTCTGTAGCAGAATAGCGTCAGTCAAAATAGCGCTAGGTTAAAATAGCGTCAGTCAAAATAGCACCGCACAAAATTAACGCAGAATAAAAACAGCGGCGGACAAAATAAGAATTTGTATTCCACATGAAAAGATTTCCAAAAAGGAGAACGGAGTAAGCTATTTTGTCTGCCGCTGTTTTCGTCCTGCTTTATTTTTGTGCTGCGCTATTTTAACCTAGCGCTATACTTCTACAGAGCCCACTACACCTCTTCACCCACAGTCCGATATAATGGTAGTTCCTTTATTTCTGCTAGCCTATAGAAGTTCTGAACACGAATCAACCGGTTATAGTCCATCTATGCTAGTCACTGGCAGAGAAATGAAGCTTCCCCATGATCTTCTTTTCGGAAGACTTCCTTCTTATGAAGAAACAGAAGAACGTACACCACCTATGTACATAGAAAGCTTGAAAGAAAAATTGGAAAGGGTCCACAATTTTGCTCGTGAACTTTTGAAGTTTTGCAACGATAGGGCGAAGGCTAGACTTGACGTGCATACTACAAACGCAAGTGTCTCGACGAGTGACTCCGTTGGGCTGTTCAATCCCAAGCGCAGAAAAGGTTTGTCCCAAAAACTGCAACGAAACTGTCAAGAAAATCAACGACCTAGTCTACCGCATCAAATTGTCAGCGAGGAGTAAGCCATGTCGAAAGGTTAACCCCTTACCGCGGGCCACCCTGTTGGCTCCAACCAGATCCCAGCAGTCAGATTATTCGGGACGAATAACTAGGAAAAGTGGGAGCAATGCTACGTCGGACCTGTACTAAGGGTATGTAGAGATCTATGAAGAAAAAGAATAAGACATACATTTAGAATCATCTAGAACTGTCATCGAAAAGTCTAGAATCTAGAATGTCATCGAAAAGTCGAGAACTGTCTGGAGCAGGTGAAAATGATAAAAAACGGGACAATTGACATTAGTTAGTTTAGTTTTGAAGTAATAGAGAGTCGAGTTCTGTGATATAAAAGTAAGACGTGTATATTCTTAGTATTGTGTTGTAAAAGTAAAAAGTTATAGAAATAAGGAAAGTTTAAGAAAGGATAAGGAGTAACAATATTAATTTTCATTTTGGAGTAATGTTGAAATAAAATTAAAACAATTACAGGTAACGTTTATTTGCCATCACCAAGGTAAATAACAAAATGGAAAAAGTTTTCTATAAATAAAGGGAGGGGGAAGTAGTACATTAATAATCCAATTATAGGATTTTAACAACATGCACGATCAAGTAAAATACGTATAGTTAAAATGATTGTAGAAGAAACGGAAACTATGACAAAAAAAATCGTCTTTACTCGATCGATGTATTGTTAAATTCCCATTTTCTAATTTTTCTTAGAAAATAATAAAAACAACCGACGCTATCGAGATATTATTATTGTCACAATAGTATTTACCTGAATATTACATTTAATTACAATAAACAACATAATTTATCGTTGATTGTATGATTATTTTTTATCTATAGGTACATACACATTTTTTTCAGCTAAAAGTTCGTTCGTATATAAATTCATCGTGTTGATTAAACAAAGTAAGTAATACAGAAGAACTGACAAATAAAATTAAATCCACTAGGTACGAACGTACACTGTCATTCGAACAAATACACACGGTTAGTGAGTAATTGTAAGTGTAATCTGTGCTTCACCCTTGTCAACTGTCACTTGTCGCGAAGCAGATTTACCTTTCTCAAATGTCACTTGTCGTGAGGCATGTTTCAGATAAGGAAAGTGACGGGATTACTCACCGATCACTGTCTCCTAAGGAAGCACATGCATACAATTGGCATATATAAGGAGGAACATATCTGTCGGTTGTGCATGGAAGAGGAGGAAAGAGCCTCTCACATTATCTTCTAAAGTGAAGCACTGTCTCATTGGAAATATAAGACTCCTAGGACTAGAGTATTCAATTCTGATGAAAAAGACTAAATACGCGTTCAGCAGGAAATTGATGATCGTACCGGTAGCGCTACGTTGGGATGAACACGATTATTAATAAACAGTCATGTTCGAGAGAAGTTAATCAAGATACTTTTTTTCGAGTCAAATTTTGGTATTGAAATTGAAATAAAGGACAATAACGAATTTATAAACGAACGGTCCTAACACAATTAATGTTTTTTTTAGATACAACGCTCCTACCGATATATATTAATTTGAACGTTTCTAAAAAGCAGCCAACTCTTTTGCTTTTTTAATTTTTTGGGGGAGAATGTCAAAAATGCATCAAATATGCAACAGATTTCCCTTTTACCAGATTTTTAATCTATTTCCTTGAATTACATCATCATTACATAAGCTCGTTCACGTATCGTATTTAAAGCTGCTTCGCGAAAATATTATCGACATATTAATATAATAATTGTGCTTGATAAAATTTAGTTCACATACAGGGTTTATTCAAAGTATTTTACTTTTTAAACGTCAGGTAAACGTGAACTGTCTATATAAAGCTAAAAAAAACCTCCACACTCCAACAAACAACAACTCCTTATAAAATTTAACGGTTTAACTTTAATGACTAGAAAGAAAAATTGATTTTTCGTATTTTAACAGTTTTTTGTATCATATATTTTATATATAATTCTATAATTGATTTTTCGCGTTAATATATTTTTTAATTATTTATAAACGACGCGCGTTTATTTTAAAGATCTCTAAAGCTAGTTACAAGCTTTTTATTATACAAACAATTATTGCTAATAAAATTCAAAAAATAGAGAAAACAAATCAAGTGAAGAATATATATATTATATTATATATATATATATTATTTTAATTTATTTAACCATTGATTATAATCTCTTCCTTTTTTTTTCTTGCATATGGTTAATATTTTAATGGTATAAATAAATTAAAATATTAACCATACCCAAGAAAAAAAAATAAAGTGAAGATTATTTATATATATATATATATTATATATATCTATAAATATAGTAAAATAATTTTTTTTTTAAAGAATAATAATGTTAATTTTTGCTGTAGTGCCTTGTAAATATTAAAAATTTTGAGTTTCTGTGAGAATTTTAAGAAGAGCAACATTCTAACAATTTTTTTTTACTAAAACATGAAATAAAAAGCAACAATCCTAACAAATATCTCACTGTTTTTCTCACATTCACCCTCTACAATAACTAGACTAGAAGAAATTAAAAAATTTTTAATCAATAAACGTATCACCAATTATATATAATTTAATTTTTAGAAACATCTTCTAGTCTATTAGTAAAGAGTGAAAATATATTCAGCACGACCCTATCATTTAAAAATACATTTTACATATGTATATACAAAGTGGCTCAGAAATCGACATTTAAAAGTTTACCGAACCACTCTATATAGGGTGATTCAGAAAAATGGTACTATACAAAATATTAAGACTAAATATGTATCTGGGATAAATTTCTGAAAAAAAAGTACCATCTAAACTTTTTTTCCTTTGAATTCTTAAGCACCCTTTATAAGAATTAACATGCCGATCGATCGATAAAGTTTTATCCAATCAAAAACTTAACAAAAGAGACATTGACAGTCCAAGGGCACGTTCTACATTAAAGGTTCAAGGTACGGTTCCGAAGGCTGCTGCAGTAACTGAATGTAACTGGAGGTTGTAAATGGCAAGAGTTATCGATAGAGTTTTTCAGCGTTTTGTTGGACGAGGAAGAAGATAGGATAGATGAAGGAAGGAAGTTACTCATAAAAGGAACATTTGTTAAGTAGCGAAAACATATTTAGAAGCAATTGATTGTTTTACATAACACCATGTTTAGGTGGATCGTATTGCAGTGCAATCTAGCGGCGAGTGTCGAAATAAGGCCAAGCAAATGGTAAATTGTTCCGAATGCAATTCACTTGAATGTGACACCCAGTATTGTCGCTGCAGTCTGCGTACGCCTTCGGAACTATACCTTCACACACACTGGTACGACCTCGGTCGCGGTAACGATAGCGATCATCTGGGTCCACGAAATAAATCAAATATGTTTGCAATCGAGTTCAGCATACTGAATTCATCTTAAACGGCTCGACCGATTTTGACGAAATTTTGCATAGGGAAGTTTTTTTGTTAAGAATCTCAAAAAAATGCCCATCAGTGTGTGTGTATTGCTTTATAAATAACTCCTGTGTAGACAAAGTTACAGTTAACTAATGTCGCTGATGGTTACTATAATAGTTGAATGATTTCTATTTCTAGTAGCACGAATAGGAACGAATAAACAAGCTGTTGAACCAATAAACCACCAGATTAATAAAAACAATCCTAAAAGAAACAAATTACAGGTCACCACAGCGATTCGAATTGTAAATTAGCGAAACCCTGATTTTTACGCATATCCCAGTATTTTCCGTTGTACTGCCACGTATCGTCCTGCGAAATGGAAAACCATCGAGGCTCGTATGTGACGTTTAATTCTTCTCTACGTTTCCTCCTAAACAAATTATGACATTTGATTAATATTTTAATCGCGTATTGTTTGCTTTCTTACCTTTCTCTTTGCATACTTTCCAACTGTGATTTAAGACTTTCGGCCGTACTAAGATCGCCTTCTTCGAGAGCTCGTTGATCGGGTCTGAAACGCGTATCGGTAGGTGGCAGTAGATGAGAATCGGGACTTAATTCATTCAATTCTATCGCGAACCTTGTAAATCCGTAGTAATGTTCGTGATTCGGCGGTAAATTACCGGCACGCCAGATGCATCTAGCCGACGGAGCTACACCGCAATACAAAGATTCCGACCATTTTCCGAACAGTTTGCGAACCGCTTGACCTGATTCGTCGTAAACAGCCCCTACGATCTAAAATCAAGAAATATTAAGTACTGAAGTGAAAACGTTTTAAAAACAAAAAAAACTTTACCTCATGTCTTTTCGCCGACCAATAGCTGGCTTTATTAAACGTCAATTTACAGGTAATTCTGCCGTTGGTAATTCTAAGTTCTCCATATTGATCCACCCACCGTTGATTACTAAAAAGATTATGAACACACGTCGTTACTTTGTTCCAAGTATAAAGATCGCCCGTTTTAGGTAACAACACGTTTACAGTGCCTAACGGTTGAAATTCCATACTTTTTCCCCAAAATTTCGTCTTTACTCTGGCGTCCTGCCAAAATGTGAAACTAGCACTTTCGGCGTAACAAGCGCTGACCGGAGGATGGTGCGAAACTTGCTCCGAAATGAAACGGAATCCCTTGTCTTCCCTTATACACTCGTACGTCTCGCCTGGCGTTTAAAAATAATAAAAATTATTCTCACTAAGGGCTCTTTCACACGTTCGTCCATCAGCCAGACCGTGTGAAAATATGAAAAAGTTATGAAAATAAAACTTACCGAGCAAAGGATTAAACGGTTTATTTCCGGCTCTGCTGAATGTACTGGCGTAACTGGACACCGCAAAAGCAGCTATCTCGACCATTCGTTCGTAAGGATCGTCGATACTGGCGGCTCGATCCAACAATTCCGAATACTCCAATTCCTCACAAAGTCTCTGTAAAACGTTGAGCGGTTCGTTTAGAGCCACCGGCATGCTGATCTGCGACAAGTCTTTTCCTATATTTCTACTTAATAAATTCCAAAGTGATAAACCTTCGGTGGGAGGACGGGATGCCGGCAAATTTGTACGTCGACCTGTTAAGCCTTGAGATTCTGAAAAAAAATTTTTTTTTAATATATTGAGCGTTAAATAAAAATATTTTAATAAAGATAAAAAATACTTACCTCTAACGTCGACAAAATTATCAGTGTCCAAATCACCGCCGAGTTCGGATTCTTCCGAACTGATACTGCCTTCACCTTCGCTACTCAAAGATCCTCCTTCAGAGCTAGTTTCCGATCGTGTTCTTACTTCGGCATCATCGACGTTAGGATACTTGGACGGTTTCTGATCGGCGGGTAATTCTTCGGCATCGAAGAACTCGGTAGCGCTGACGCAAGAAGAGCTGTAGCTTAACGAGGCCGTATAGTTGCGATGATTCGCTTGCTGGGAAAAGGGCGCAGGGGAAATTAGTCGAGCAAAAGCAAAACGTAACAAAAAATAAAATAAAATAAAAATTAATACGCTTACGAAAGGCATACCATTCAAGAATTCAGAAAGTTTCCAACGAGAAATTCGTTAAGAAAATATCTAACAAAACTCCAATTTTTAGGTGAACTTACATTTTCTAATAGATTTTCCACGCAAGATAAATCAGTCAAATCCGATGCCTCTTGAATTTTAACTAGTCTACTCCTAAGATCGTTATTTTGTTGCAACACTTGATTCAGGCTGTTTTTCAAAGTTACTATGCTCTGATTAGTAGTGGTAGCATTAGTAGAAGGAACTTGCATTTCCGTTTCCAAGGCCGATTTCAAACGGTCTCTTTCCGTACTAAGACCGAACGTTAACGATTTCAAACTAGTTATCACTAAAACAAAGACAAAAAATATCGCACTCGCGTGAAAGTCTAGTAGAAGAAATAGTTACCTTGTTTAGAGAATGTAATGAAATCTTCTCTCATTTGATTTTCCGCCGATAGAGAAATAACGTCCACGTTACTCAAACTATCAGGAGCGGGAACGGGTGTTCCGGTATTCGTTGGAATAGGTAAAGTAGTAAAATTGGAATTTGTAGGGGCAGAAGTCGATAAACCGGATAAAGAATTTACCTAAAAAGAATAATTATTTAACATTTAATGATCTAAAAAAAAAAACGAAAAATCCCTACCGACAACGGAGATACATTATCAGTATCGGCGCCCGTGATAGATTTAGCACCGCTCAATTGGATAGTTAAATCTACGCTACCTCCTTTGGAGGAGGAAGATTTTTTCTTCTTCAATCCGAACTTCCTTCTATCCTTCTTTACGTTAGGTGAAACGGCTTCGGCTGTATTCTACAAATAAAATATTCATTAATTTATTTATAAACAACAATTTTTAAATAATATATAACCTCAATTACGATGGGATTACTGCTTTCGATTTGTTGCAATAATCTGCTCAATTTAGATATATTTTGTTCTATATTGCTAGCATCACGTTGCGCTTGATCTAAATTATTTAGAGATTCTTGAATAACTACGTTGAGTCTACTTCCACCATTTGGAGGTTTCAAACCTCTCGTTAAGCTTCCGTCTCGACTTAAAATTTCCGGAGTCCTCGAAATGGCTAGAAAAATTTTTACGAACTTAAATTTTTTTCCTAGTAACGTTTTTTTTTGGTAAACTCACTATTCAGAACATCGACGGGTTTAAATAGTGCACCGACGTTAGTGCCATAAGTCAAAATATGCTGCCTATAAAGCCTATGTGCGGTTAATTGTTGCACCCAGCACGTAAAAGTTTCGTCGCTTTTCGTCTTCAAATGATAGATAAATTCTTCGGCATCGATATCTATACGCCTTCTTTTCTGTTTGGTTGATAGCACAGACAAGCCTATGTCGAGGGTACCGTGAATTTTGCCTTTGTTGATATCGTTAGGACCCTTACCGTATATTAATATACCTTTTTCTATCACAAAGTAACGCTAAAAAAAATACAAACAGAATAAATTATTATAGCTTCAATTGTATTTAACAATAAGATAAGCCAATATTTATTAATCCGCCCTCGTATTTATATGTGTAATGTATTGTCATGTATCATTATTCACGTGACTTTTAATTGAAAAATAAAGGTTGTAAATTAAAGTATTATGTTTAGATTACCAGTAAGAGACATAACCAACTAACATTCAAGGTTTTCTATGAAAAACACGCACATATTATCTAATTACTTATGAATCTAAAAAATTCTAGTAATTCTATTACGTCATATATAATTTGTTTGCTGGTAAAAGTTATAAAGAAAAATGTATTTTTAAATTTCAAACTTTAGAGCCTTATAATTCAACAAGTACCTACTGGTATTATAATAGGACATGTTCACCAACTGACAAGTTGACAGTCGCCCTGAGGATAAACAACTATTTTAGATTTGTAATTCGGTTGATTTGTATTGATTTAATAATCCTTTTTTTTTTGTTATAAACACTCAGATATAGCTTTTAAAATACCTAACCAATTGAAACAATGTCGAAGAAAGCACCAAATCAAAATTAAATGTTGTGCAAAGCAGAGAACGCTTCAGATTCATCAGAGCGATTGTCACATATGACGTCACGTGGACTTCTATTAAGGTAAGTTCATAGTTCATATAATAACGAATCACGAAACACGAATAACGAATCGTTGTTTTTATAAAGTCGTAAAAAGTTACTATTTTATACAAAGACGATATTTCTAGACGTTTTTAAATTTTTGAGGTTAGGTTCATGGTTAAGACCATGGAAATTATTTTTTCCGTTTGTGTTTTTTAAAAACCAAAATTATTAATTTATAATTATTCTAATACATTATGTACACGGAAAACTACTAAATTAATTAAAATGTGTGTATCGTAACCTAAAAATTAATATGCAAACTGTCAAAAGTGTCAAATTAGCCTAAATTCGTCACGAATATCGGAAAATCTTAAAATGGACTCAAGTTTCCCGCCAGCCATATTTTAAATTTCACGAATTCGTGAAATCTTAAATTATACACCTGTCAACTTTCCCACCAATTAATCTGACCAATGGGCGTTAGAGTTCGTGATTCGTTGTTATATGAAGTTACCTTTAGCGGTCACAATAATTTCAGTTCTGTGGTTGTGGTGTATAATGACAGTTGTCATTTGTCGTTGTCGAGTTTGGTTATGTGCAATATAAACAAAGTCCAATAAATGTTTTGCTTCGCAATTTTCAGAATATTTTCGTTTTAAAATGGAAATATATTAAATTTCTGAATATATATGTCGATCTGTATTAGTAACAATCACCTACAACAAAACATTATGTAATTTTTCACACCCACCTTCTAGTAACATACTATTGCATTTAAAACATGAGCAGGCGAAAAAAAACTAAACTCGAATTAAAAGAAACAGAAGAAAAGAGCAGCATTTGTGATGAGGAGAATTTTGAAAACGCAGATAAGTCTAAGATTCAAAATTCCGATAAGAAGCTCAGTCCAGGACCTAGCACATCTAAATATACTAAAAAAGAAGCCAAAAAAGAGGAAATCAAAGCGGATGACGAGAAAAATGATGATCCCGATTCTGAATTAGACGATCCCGTTATTAAAGATCTATTTTCCGGGTTAGAAGGTGCAGCTTTCCAAAGTCGTATGCCTTTTGATAAACTAACTTCGACTGAAGCTGCTTGTTTTCCAGATATAGCTAATGCAACCTTACAAACAGTAAGAGTGTACTTAAATGTGAGAAATCGTATCCTTCAGCTGTGGTTAGAAAACCCCAAACAACAACTTATTTTAGAACATGTTCTTGAAAAGATGGAATCGCCATATAACAGTGATTCTCAATTAGTAAAAAGGGTTCATGCATTCTTGGAGAGAAATGGATTCATTAATTATGGAATTTTCAAGCGATTAAAGCCCATTCCTTCTAAAAAATATGGAAAAGTAATAGTGATTGGTGCAGGCATTGCTGGTTTAGCTGCTGCGCAACAGTTACAACAATTCGGTTTGGAAGTTATAGTACTGGAGTCAAGGGATAGAGTTGGAGGACGTATTGCAACATTTAGAAAGGGAAATTATATTGCAGATATAGGTAAGAATAGTAGTTTGTTAAAAACATATAAATATATCTATACTTTGTGAGACTTTGGCAATAATTTTAAATTCAAAGTTATCAAATTGTAATGACAGATTTATAAACATTGATTGTTTGTTGCTATAACATATTGGAGGTTTATGTATGATAAATATTGATTGCCTGTTTTTTATTCAACATGAAATTAATTTCAGGTTAACTCCATTTTTTATCGGATATATTATAAAATATAGTTAATTAACTAGATAAGCAAATTATATATATATTTCTATTATCAAAAAAGGTTTTCCTGAAATTGAAATAACCTTATCTCAATATATATCTGTTTTGTTGCAGGTGCTATGGTGGTAACTGGTTTAGGAGGGAACCCGATCACTACTCTAAGCAAACAAATCGATATGGAATTACATCGTATTCGCCAAAAATGTCCTTTATACCAATCCAATGGCGTTACTGTGGACAAAGACAAAGATGAAATGGTAGAGAGAGAATTCAATCGCCTTTTAGAAGCTACTTCCTATTTATCTCATCAATTAGATTTTAATTATGCTGGAAACAAACCGGTCAGTTTAGGACAAGCTCTAGAATGGGTTATCAAATTACAAGAAAAATATATAAAAGAAAAACAAATACAGCATTTGAAAAGCGTTATAACTTTGCAGGGGAAATTAAAAACCAATCAACAAATGATGATGAATGTAAAAGAAAAAATGCAAGAAATAAAAAATGTAGTTAACGAAATGGCAGACATAGAAAAACGAAATACCGAGGAACAGTTTGCATATGCTAGCGGTATTAAAGATTTGAAAGATTTAGCCAATCAGTGGGATCAATTATCAGATCAAGCAAAAGAAATAGAAAAAAAATTAGAAGAACTCGATAGTTCCAAACCGAGTGATGTTTACCTTTCATCGAAAGACAGACAGATTTTAGACTGGCATTTTGCAAACTTGGAATTTGCAAATGCCACACCACTTTCAACTCTTTCTTTAAAACATTGGGATCAAGACGACGATTTCGAGTTTACTGGTAACCATCTAACAGTACGGAATGGATATTCTTGTGTGCCAGTCGCTTTAGCGGAGGGGCTCGATATTAAACTAAATGCAGCAGTTAAAAAAGTTGAATACAACAATAGAGGTGTAGAAGTAACTGTCTACAACCCGAGAAACCCATCAAACACCAACACTTACCATGCCGAAGTTGTACTATGCACATTACCTCTGGGTGTTCTTAAACTGTGTGCGGCCCCTTCTAGTAGTCAATTAAATACTGTTCAATTTTCTCCTCCTCTTCCCGATTGGAAAACTTCGGCTATTCAACGCTTAGGTTTCGGAAATCTCAACAAAGTAGTTTTATGCTTCGAAAGGATATTTTGGAATCCACAAGCCAATTTATTCGGGCACGTAGGTAGTACTACAGCTAGCAGAGGTGAATTGTTCCTTTTTTGGAATTTGTACAAAGCCCCCGTATTACTCGCATTAGTGGCTGGCGAAGCGGCTGCCATAATGGAAAATGTTACCGATGATGTGATAGTTGGACGATGTATAGCCGTGCTACGCGGCATTTTCGGTCAATCGGGAGTGCCTCAACCGAAAGAAACTGTCGTCACTCGATGGAGAGCCGATCCGTGGTCCAGAGGTTCCTATAGCTTCGTAGCAGTCGGCAGCTCTGGAAGTGATTATGATCTGTTGGCTTCCCCAGTAATTCCCCCTAACGAACACGGTGTTTCAGTAACTTCTGGACCGGCGCGAGTTTTTTTTGCTGGTGAACATACCATTAGAAATTACCCGGCCACCGTACATGGGGCGTTTTTGAGCGGACTTCGAGAGGCTAGTCGTATTGCCGATCAAATTATCGGTAATCCGTGTCAACCTAAGCCGGCTGAACAGTTTTAGTGTATGTAATTTAAGAATAAACTGTAAATAATTAATTTATTCCACTACAATCAAATATTTGCTGACCATATTGATCAAATGTTCAAATTTGTTTTCTAGTTGCATCGAATTTAAATTAAAAAAAAACACGGATATTGATAATGTGCCTTTATTTTTTTTTCCAAAGACTCGACACGTACGTTATGATGATTACCTGTCAGGTAAACCGGAAGATTCGCTATGCAGGTGCAGTTGGGCCAGCAGTGTCTGGCACACACGTTCCTGTCTGTTCGTTTAGGTAAGTCTCACCGGTATACCGGAATGTGTGTGCCAGGCCTAATGTGGCCAATACATTTTTCTCAAACTACCAAATTTTTCAAAAAAAAAATCATTTACTCAACTTCGAGGAAGTTGACACGATTTAAATGTATTTTATTTATTATTATTTTTTAATACAATTGGATCAATGTATTGATTAATTGTGTCCTATATTTATTTAAATATGTTTTATTTTATCAACTTGTTTACAACAATCAAACGAATGTTTTCATTCAAATAAAAGGTTGATAACCTTTTGGTCGCCAATAATTAAATTCCAAGTAAATGCGAATAGGAAAATTAGTATAGGATTCAAAATTAACATTTCCAATAAAAATTCCGAAATTAACAGTCAAAAAGTTAATAAAACTGTATGTAAAAAATAAATGATTTATAGAAAAAAACTAACCTTATGCCACCCTTTGAGAGGCCACTTTCTTTTCTTATGTAGATAACCATTAAACGGATTAGGTTTATTTTCGAATCGTTGCCCGTCTTTGAGCCCCTCCATTATCTCCCATTCCGAACCCCTCCTGTTTTTCTTTTTTTTCTTTTCATTTTGTTGTAAAGTTTGATTTTGTTCGGTAGCACTTTCGGCGCTCAAACTGTTGGATTCAACACTGGCATCAGAATCACTCGCAGTAACCGTACTATTTCCAACTTTCAATTTAATCTTATTCAATTGGGGACTTTTTTTCGTATCACTAGACGTTGCCATTTCATTAAACTGGAAAACTAACCGCTTACTCTGCAATCAAATATTCAATTAGCATTATTATACCCAACTACTTATAGCAAAGTGCAAAGTAGATTTTTATTATCTAATAAAATGTTGAATTAAACTTTTTAATTAGGTGTTATCGACAATTTGGTAAAGGTCATATAAAAACGATCAATCATTAGATTCTCTATTATTCTATTACTTTTTGTAAACTTCGTCCTCTACTTTCAGTCTTTTGTGTTTTTTCCTTTCATTATTTTTATCCAATTCTGACTTTATCACCAAAATAAATAAATAGTATTTCTTAAACTAATAAAAAGAGAAAGTAAAGTAAAAAATATTTGACCTATATCTCATGTTGTTGTTTTGGTATAATTATTTTTAAAACCAGATTTATTGTTTTTGTGATAATGAAAGACAAAATTATTCATTAAAAATTTACTTGACATGCAGTGAGGTCAAACAATAGGTAATAACTAAAATTAAAATAGGGTACAACGTTCACATTAATAAGGACGATTAAAATTACATTATTATATACACCCCGTACATTTTCAACAACAATATTACTACAGAAGAATTGACCTACAGTTTACAAAAAAAATCAAATTTACTCACTCAGGAAATTCAAGTAAACATTAATTTCGTAACTGAAAACATTTTGTAATGTTATAACTGAGATATCAACATATTGTTTACAAGTATTATCAACAAAGTAAGAAATGTGCAAAACGTTTGCATTATCAATGAATAATCCAGCAAAGCAAAGTTTATCATTGTAGTTTCTACCTATATAAAATTTGATGGCACCTGTAAAATGATTATATATGTAAATTACCTGTGATGTCATATTTATTTATGATGACCTCATTGTGGTATTTGTTACACACATATTTTCTGTTTATAGACATATATATGAGAAAACTAATAACAAAGGTGATGTCCAAAACCTCTTAATGATTTTCAAACGTGTCTCTAGAAACAAAATAGAAAGAGACATTAAAAAGCAGAAAACGAAATTATTCAAAATAGAATAAGAAAGTGAAATAATTTGAGGGCCTGAGAAAAAGAAATAGGATGCAGAACTATTATTCTAAGACATGAAATTTAAATTGTTTAGAAAAAAAAATAATGAATTCAAATTTGTGAATATACAATATCAAAACTAACACTTCTATTTGAACATATATCTATTTCTACGAATGGAAGATGCTTTTTACTTTATAAATCTTTGGTGTTTCCTATGAACATTTCATCGGGGTAAATGTACATAAAACCATATTTACTTCTTGGCATGATAATAAATATATTCAAAATAATTTCATCGAAAATTGTTTGGTACTGGTACAACTAATTTTCAAGGACAGTGGGGAGGTAGCTTGTATACATACTTACTTATTCAATTAAAATGTCATACATATATTCAAGTACATTTTTATTTAAATGATTCTTTCCTGTTACTATTTAGGTTAAACATTTAAGTAGTAACGATTTTTTTCTCAAGGTTATCAGTTCCAGATATATCTAACGTTTCCCGAATTTTTATAAATCATAAATCTACAACCTACAAAGCACTTTATTTACCTTTGAATTAACTGCTATTACAAGAAAAAATCCAGTTTTTTTCAGTTATCTGTGTACATTCGTAGATATCTCACTATAAAATACTTTCAAAAAAATCAGTCCTACGCACTTTGCATTTCATTTTAAATTAATTGAACCGATTCACTCTACCAATTTCACAATCACAGATTAATTTCCCTGTACTGACGATTGTGTTACTACAACATTATTCTAAATAGTAATAAATTAATGTTGTTTTTTAATAGACAAATAGATACAGATGATCAGATACATGTCAGTCACAAATCTTTCAAATATGTCACTATTTTTATGCTTCATTTTTATCGTCTTCACTCACCACGACAAACAGTTACAGAAATCTTCTTTTTTATCTCATAATGTTAGACCTTCACTGGCTGTTCTTTTAATAAATAAATAAATATTTGGTTGTGTTGTTACAAATTATTCTGTCAAAAAATTTTCCGCCGAATATCCCTCGGACATTGACAAATGTCTCATAATTTTATGACAAATTACTCAAGCTCGTTGCTTGGTAACAACCTTCGACTTCGAGCTGTTACCAAGAAACGAGCTTTCAATTGTCATAAAATTATCTCGTTTATTATCAATGTCCTAGGGCTGTTACTAGTATATTTTCTTTTGGACACTTTGAATTACAACTAGAAGCAACTAGGAGGTATGCAACTGGACGTGCATGAATGCATGTTTAGTTGCATATCTATTAGAGGGTCACTTTCTAGAAGATGGCAGCATCGAACAATTTTTGTATGAGTAACCTCTCTATCTTATTGTACTACTCTATGATTATACGCACCAGTGAGATATGCAACCAAACAGACGTAAAAAATATTTGGTTGCATACCTAGTAGGGAGTAACATTTCGATAGGCAGCATCTAACAATATTTTAGTATGGAGTGTCCTCTCTATTTTATTGTACTATTCTATGATTGACATTTCTGAAAATGGACAAAATGGTGTCATTATTACCAAAACCAAGGAATACTCCACTTGGTGTATTCTTTGTTATTACATATATTTTAAATGGCGTGTGGCGTCTTCTCAGAAAAAAAGCCGATTAACTCTCTAGTATTTTTTGTGCATACGTATTTATATTAAAGAATTTCTCCGTGAATGAAACGTTTATTATCGTTTAGAAATTACACTGGTCCAAAGGCAGTAGAAAAACAGATAGGTGGATAGGTATGTTGAAATAGTTATTACTTAATATACCTATTAATTTGATACATTTTTATTCATCTATAAAAACTATAATATATGATATTACTATACCAGTTAACAATCATTCACATCGTTTAATCAGTATGTGAAAATTGTTCACCTTGATGTTTTAATAGATATATAGATAGCATCAAAGAACGAAAGAAATAAGGTCTGCCAATTGGCAATGTTGCCCTTCCAACACGATTTCTTTGTAGTAATTGTAATTACTTTTCCATTCTAGATATACTTACCTATGATTGTCTGCAAGTTGTCGTCAATACAGTTGCTTCAATAACTAGTAGAATAGGTGGATCGTGCCTATGCAGGTGTACAATTAGCAATGGATAGGAGTTTCTCCAGGTTTAGTTATTATATGATTTAGACCTAGAACTTGGTAAGTCTTATTTTTAAATTCAAGTAGTTCGTTCGAATGAACATACCGCTGCTGCTAGTTGAAAGCATTTTAATATTTGTTTGTTTTTTTCAGGAAAAGAAAACAACACATACATTTTTCAACATTTATTATTGGGATATGAAAATTTCAAAACTTAAGAGGTGGAACTGCATGTTTTAATAAAGTTCAACTGTAAGTACCTATATGCAATTATTATGTATCCTCTAATATTTCCCCATCCTAACTTGAGCATATAGAGATTGTTTATTGAAAAATACATATCTCTTATTCAAATATAGCTTTGTACTTTAACTTTTTCACTTAAATTAAAGAAACAGACATCTTTCCTAATTCGAAATGAAATATTCATTCAGTGCCATCTAAAAGTTGAGTCCACCTTTCTTAATATGCTATCTACACGTTTAGTCCAAAATTACGAAAAACTTACATTATTAGTCCGCAGAGACAAATATAAGTAGAATACCTAATATATTTTCTTTTGAACACTTTGTATTACAACTATGAGCAACTAAAAGGTATGCAACCAGACGTTGTAAAGAATATTTGGTTGCATACCTAATAAGGAGTAACATTTCGATAGATGGCAGCATCTAACAATATTTTAGTATAGAGTGTCCCTCTATTTTATTGCACTATTCTATGATTATACGCATTAGGGAGATATGCAACCAGACAGACGTTGTAAAGAATATTTGGTTGCATACCTAATAGGGAGTAACATTTCGATAGATAGCAGCAACTAACAATATTTTAGTATATTTTATTGTAATAGTCTATGATTGACAATTGACATTTCTGAAAATATAGTGTAATTTTGTTACATATTTGAAAAGAAAGACACTTATTATAGCAATTTAATTATGATATGATGAATCTTGAAGTACCTTGTAAAAAAATATTGATCGATTTGTACAGTGAAAAGTACAAAATAATTTTTTACACATGACCAATTTGTTAGTTATGCTTATTATTATAGTTTGTTTCATTTTTAGTGTATTTATGTTTTCACGATTTTCAATTCTATGATTTTTGTACTGGTCCGTTTGTTTGTTATATAAATTTTGGAAAATCCCTCTGGATTTATTATTTGGAACAGAATGACGTGTGTAGATAAAATTGGTATAACGGGCAGACATCATAAATAATGTTGGTAGTGATTTTTTTTTTGTAATTATGGGAAATATTTTGAAAATGTACAAGTCTACCGATGGGGTTATAAAACGAATATTGACAATGGAACAGCTTTTTATATAAAATAATCCTTTTTGAAGTGTAGGTACACTTTTTGAAAATACAGTGCCTAGGCATTCATTATATATTTTTTAAACATTCACATATTGTTATTTAAAAAATTATATTCATTTGTCTTGGTTCTAATAAAAAACTACAAAAATGATATTTGTTTTCTTTAAGTAAATCTTTTGGTGGAAAAGACAGTGTCCATCATCTTGTTGATCGACTTTTTAAGTTGTGTAGCTTTTAGTTTGACTACCGATTAATAGATAGCGCCACCTATTTTGATGAGAATTATCCGGTCTTTTCCACCAAAAATAAAATCTCCCTCAACCATTCACTACGAAAACAGACTGTTCCACTGAAAATTACATTTTCTCACATCTCCAATAACCAAGTCTCTTTTAATGTGCATTATTTATTGAGGAAAACGCAACTCTTTTGGTGCAAAAAGACAGTTTTGTCGAGTTTGTAAAGCAGAAAAATGTAGTTGGGCTACCCATTGATAGATGGCGGTAGCTACGCCGTCTGCACACATTTACTAGTCCAAGCTATGTAAGTCATCGAAAGCGTGGGCAAAGTTAGTGGTTACCTACATCATAGTCCGCAAGATTCTAAATAGGAACGTGCACCTTTCTCTCAAAACTACTAACTGTAAATCCGAAATTAATTTGCCACAGCACTCACATCTGATAGAATATCACTTCCTTCTTCTCCTTTTCTTTAATTAAATGGACTATTTCCAACGACATCCTCTGGGTTTCTAAAAAAAAAAAAAAAAAAAAACATGAGTTAAGAATCCAATGTACTGACAAACTGATGTTACATATTTAAATGCAGCAAAACAACCAACAAGTTATTCTCAACAGCAATTTGAAAAGTTTTCCAAAAAAAGAAGCATCAAGTATTGACGATGTCGATGTTTGTACTGTATACACAGGATTAGAAAATGAACAAAATAAGATGAGCAATTTCCAATTTCTAATGGTCACCATCAATTATGCCCTTTTCCAAATCCTATGTACCTTTCTGTACAAACAATTTACACAAAAATATCTACAAATTAACATAATTTCTAATGGCCATAACCAATTCTGATATTTTCCATTTTTGTGTAATTTAGAGACACCTCGTCAAATAGATATTATTGCTCATGTAGAACCGTAAACAAGATAAGAGTGAAACTTCTTAAAAAAACAAGAGAACAAAAAAAGCATCATTGACTTGGACAGAAATCATTCTATACCGTATAAGGAGAAATGAGACAATGAACTATTTTAAATTTAACTGAAACAGATTTTGGAAAAATTTTAGTGAAAAAGTTAAAGGGTGGGGTAATAATAGAGGATACTTACATAATAATTGCATATACTTACAGTTGAACTTTATTAAAACACGCAGTTCCTCCATTGATGTTTTGAAATTTTCATATCCCAATAAAAAACATTGAAAAATGTGTTGTTGTTTTCTTTTCATGAAAAAACAAACAAATATTAAAATGATTTCAACTAGCAGCAGTATGTTCATTCGAACTACTTGAATTTAAAAATAAGACTTACCAAGTTCTAGGGCTGAATCAGATAATAGCTAAAGCTCTCCAGCTCCAACTCCAACTCCTATTGCTTATTGTAAGCTGGATCTACTCTACTAGTTATTGAAGCAGCTGTATCGACAACACCTTGCAGACAATCATATAATATCTAGAATGGAAAAAAATATTTACAATAACAAGGAACTTGTTTTGGTATGACAAATGGCCAAGCAACTTGTAATTTCAATAGTAAATGAATAAAGTTTTGCAATCCCTACTTCTTCCTCCTCATAACATAAAGATGAATAAAGTTTTGCAATCCCTACTTCTTCCTCCTCATAACATAAAGATGAAACATAGTGAATTATTGTTAACTGATATCAATATTTTATATTGTCGTTTTTATAAATGAATAATGAGCTATCAAATTAATATATTAACATCTACCTTTTTTAGTGCCCCTCATTTTCGAAACCATACAAAGGGTTCCACATATCGTTATTTGAACCAGGTGTCATTTCCAGACGATAATTCAAGTTAATACCGTTATTAAAAGTGTTAAATCCACGTTAAAATTCTTATATGTAACAAAATGACACTAAATTTTCAGAAATGTCAATTGTCAATCATAGACTATTACAATAAAATAGAGAGGACACTCCATACATACTAAAATATTGTTAGATGCTGCCATCTATCGAAATGTCACTCCCTATTAGATATGCAACCAAATATTCCTTACGTCTGTCTGGTTGCATATCTCTTTGGTGCGTATAATTATGGAATAGTACTTCTTCTTCTTTCTCCTTTATTGGGTAATATCCCAGAGGATAATTTGCCCATATGGAATAGTACAATCTAAACTAAAATATTGTTAGATGCTGCCATCTATCGAAATGTTACGCCCTATTAGGTATGCAACCAAATATTCTTTACAACGTCTGTCCGGTTGCATATCTCCCTGGTACTTATAATCGTAAAACGAAGTGTCTAAATGAAATTATACATTAATTATCAAATAAAAACAATAAATAACAAATTTCACAATAAAAATATAACTTATATTACTCGACAGGTTTTACAAATTACATTTGGATCGTCAGGAGAAAATTGTTACTTGTTTATTTATATCTACTAGTTGAATTTACTCCAAAGGATAGATACAAATTCAATTTGTGAAACTGATTGATTATATCGTAATATATGTTATATTTTTGTTATGAAATTTGTTGATGATTGATGATTTTATTCTATAATTATGTAAAGATTCCATATACTTAGTAAGGATTGAAACAATTAATTGTATACCAGTTAAATTCACAATAGGTATTTCAACATGCGAATAAAATTAAATCACTGGAGTAAGAAAAAATAACAGAAAGAAAGACGCCTTGATTAACTCGAAACAAAAAAACATTCCACATATGATATAAGAGGGACAGACGACATCTATTTCAGATTTAACTGAAGCAGATTTGGAAAAAAAACCAAGTGACAAAGTTATATTCTAATATGATATGCATTTTTCAATAAACAACCTCTTTTTTTATTGCTGAGGTTAGATTAGAATAATAGGTATACATAATAATTACTTACAGTATATTTTTAAAACAAGCAGTTCCTATCCAGACCCTGACTGGTCCAATGGTAATACTGTTATTGAAGCAGCTGCATCGAAGACAACTTGCATACAATCATATATATCTAAAATAGAAAAAAATATTTACAATTACTACAAAGAAATCGTGTTGGAAGGGCAAAATTGTCCCAATTTGCAGACCTTTCTTTCTTTGATGCTCTATCTATCCATTATAACATCATGATGACCTCAAATGTTTTAAAGTAGTTAATAGTATTGATGATGCTCCAATTTTACAATCTGATTTAAATAGCTTATCAAATTGGTGAACACAAAATAATATGAATCTAAATGCATCCAAGTGCCATAATATGCGTTTTCATCGAATACATCACACAATAGCTTTTGATTACATCATTAATAATGAAAATTTAAATTGTGTTTCGCAAATAAAAGACTCCTCACTCACTTATAAGTCCCATATTACTGCGCTGCTATTAAAAAATCTAGATGTTAGGTTTTATAAAGAGAAACACACGTGTGATTTAACTAACATCACTGATATTAAGTCTCTCTATTGCTCTCTGAACAGAACACACCTAGATTATTGTTCTCCAGTATGGTCTCTGCATTACATTACTTATAGCGAAACTAGAAGCTGTTCAGCACAAATTTTTAAGATACATTGCCTTTAAGATGCACGTCGACCATCGTTATGATATTTTAAAACTCTTCTTAAACATCCCTATCCTAGAGATCTAATACAGCTTTTCAATATAATAAGTGGAATATGTAATACTCCCGAGCTTCTCTCTAAAATATATTTATTTGTTCCTCCTCGTCTTACTAGGCAGGAGCAAACCTTTCATGTTTCTTTTCATAGGTACAACTATGCAATGAATAGTTTGCTCCCTAGGACACTTAGATTAGCTAACTCTATTGAGGACTTTTCAATTTTTAATGTGACAACTTTCAAATTTAAAAAACATCTGCTAGAGCTTAAACTTTTGATATTTTTAAAAATTTTTATTGATTGATTGATAAAATTAAATTAACCCTGATTGACTTGGAAAGAAAAAACATTGCACATTTGATATAACGAGGGGCAGACGACTTCTATTTCAGATTCATCTGAAGCAGATTTGGGAAAAATTCAAGTGACAAACTTATATTCTAATATATGATTTTGCATGCATTTTTCAATAAACAACCTCTAATTGCTCAAGTTAGGTTAGAATAATATACATTCAAAGCGATTTGTTGGAGTCATCGTTATTTTTCACGATTTGAAAAAATTCAACAGTCAAGTAACTGCCTCTCCTCCTCGCCACGATAATTCTGCAGCAGCAATATGGTAAAATTTACGCATAAGACTTTCAGGAGTACCTATTTTCATCCCATAGCAATATTATTTTGAGTGAATTAATCGTTAATTCAGGTCAGGATATTGGAACAAACTAATTAAATTATTGGAACATAACCACAGCATTAAGATTTCTTCTCATACTGCACACGATTCACACTGGAACTGGACAAATCCGACATGAGCTATTTCAACCGAGATTCTTATACAGAAGCCAACAAAAATTTTTATGCAATTACCTACGAATCTCGCATACTGAATCTAGGCTACAGATTCCACGTCTGAGATTAATCTGAGATTTTTTTATTTTACAATAGTTTTATCCGTAAAGTTCTTACTTTTACTTTTTGATAATGATCTTCTCGATTGTACATTGTACAACTTGTTCACCAATATTACGTTCAAAGTTATTTGAAATGTCAATTTCACTTTTGACATGTTGTGTACTTAATTCTTGTAAGATGCACTGATTTTCCGAGTCCAAAATGATTTCCTGTTTTACTTTTACTGGATATAAATCGTTATTAATTTCTTCACTGTTGAATTCACTTTTAATATATACTTTTTCTATATCAAAAAATGTATTTGGATATGAAGGTCCCATTTGTGGCTCTTCCTTTATTTTTGATTGAATGGGAATGTCTAAAAAAAAAACAATTCGAGAACTAAGTAGAGAAAATTACAAAACAAGAATAATTGCTGAATTAATACACATGTATGGATGTATGTATATTGGGGTGACACAGACTGAGACCTAAAAGAGACTATTAGCTCCTTCAGTCCTATTTCCCGGGGGAATTTTAGGATATCTGCAGGCTTTAACTTAGGTAAATATCCCTCTTCTATCCAGCAGTCCTCTAGGTGTTGTGCCCTAGGATTCTGAATTGCTGTGCAATTCACAAGTATGTGGATGGAGGTTTCTTTTTCCATGCCACAGAATCTACATTCTTCTTTCTCCATTATTTTGAGCTTTTTCAGGTGCCTAGTCAGGCGACAATGTCCCGTTAATACTCTGAGTGCAGTTTTACTTTGACTTATGCATTCATTTGATCTCAACAGGTTGTAGTCACCTAGAAGAATCTTTGATTGTCTGAGCCCTACTAGATCTTTCCAATAGTCAGATCTTACCTTTTTTCGTCTTTGCCTATTTCTTCCAATATTACATTCGAGCTGATACCACAAAAGGGTGTTTCAGTCCCCCTATTTGCTAGTTCATCTGCTAATTCATTTCCTTCTATTCCGGTGTGTCCTGGAATCCACAATATGGTAACTATATTGTTCTCGCCTATTTCATTGAGTTTGCCTAGGCATTTCCACACCATTTTGGAACTGATTACACAAGAGCTCAGTGCTTTAATGGCTGCTTGAATATCCGACATCATGATAATCCTTTGCCTTCAATCAATCCTTTATCAATATTGCACTGGGCACACTTTCTTATGGCGTGAATTTACACTTGAAAGATACTTGGGGTTTTTCCCAAAATTTCAGAGTGTTTGGTTCCTGGCCCATACACTCCAATCCCAGTTCCTTCTATTGCTTTTGAGCCGTCTTGTTGCTTAATTCCATTACGAATTTCTTTTAAAAGCTATACTTTTTCATTATACCATCTTGTGGCATGTCCCAGGTTTTCTGATTTCTAAGAAGTGAAGAGATGGTTTTTTTTAAATGATTCCCTCTCTACTTAGTCCGTATCTTATTCTTTCCACCACCATAAGTAGTGGTGTGAGGTTGAGAATCACTTCCATGGCTGACATTGGGCATGTTCTCATTACTCCTGCACATACAGGCTAGTCTTTGAATTTTGGAGAGGTTTTCTCTTGTCATCGATAGGCTAGTTCTACTACTTCATGCAATGGCTCCATAAGTGACAATTGGTCTCACTATGGCAGTGTACATCCAGCTCAGGATTTTTGGGCTACAACCCTAATTTCTCCCTGCCAGATTCCTGCACACCATTAGAGCCATTTTTGCTTTGTATATAATCTCCTTTTCGTGTTTGTTCCACAGGAGTTCTGTCAAACCTAGATAGATACTCAACTTCTTATCTCCATTCAACCTTGTTTCCATCAAGTTTAATGGTTTTGAGGTTATACACATACCTACAATTCCTCTTCAGAGTTTAGGCTGGTAATAAACAGGCTGTTTCGCGACGAACTTGTTCTCCATATACGTCAATATTTATAGAAGTTGTGTGAGTAGTCTCCAATATATGGATAATGTACTATACTAAATTTTTTAATGAAATATATTATAAATACGACAATGGTGGCTTTCATGTTTGAGGCTTGTGCTAACTTAACATGTGATATGATATATTCTGATCCACCTACTTGTACAACTGCCAAAATTATAGCTTAACGAGTTGGATAAAACTCACCATTAATTAATTTCCTTTTATAAGTTCTTGTTGGTTTTTGCACATTCCCAACAGGTGAATAATATTCTGATTTTTCCATCATATCTACAGAAACTTTATATAAGTAAAATTATTTCAAACTTACGACAATAAAATACCTTTAATTTTCTCTGGAGTTGTTTCCCGTGTGGGCACCGTAGTGGGGAACAAAAAATCGGAATCCCCCTTTGGATTGTAATCTAAAAAACATAATCACATTTAATAACATTCAATAAATATAAATGTACAAAAAGAATTACATACCAGGCAAAAACAGGGAAGGCAAAGAAAACCTTTTCAATAGTTTGCCTTCGCCATTTTCTACTTTTAAAAAGCAGGCCTGGCCAAAATGACGAGGGCAAATTCTCCAATGATTTCGCCTTGTTAAGTCCAAAGTTTGGTTTCCACTTCTTTCCAGCCAAACCGAACGTTGTTCTTCCTGACTGGGAAGGTTAAAGCTGTTTATAAGAATAACTACTTTAATATTTTGTCACTTTTTAGTTAATGAAACATGTTTTATTTTTTTAAAATAAAGCTTACCGGGTGCACCTCACATTACAGTCCTTCACTATACATTGTCTTGACATTGTCTGTTAAAATGAAAGTTCCAACACTATACAATCAATCAACTATAAAAACTAAACACACCCTTTCGACCTGAAGAAAATATATATTTAAAAAAAACAATTTTTTAAAACTGAACTAGCAGTCGTAAAAGCCAGGTAAAGCAATCGTGGCAGAGATAGTGGTTGTTAGCACAGATCACCTACCATAGAGAAATTATTTTTTATTTCTCTATGTCACCAGAGACATGTCACCTACCTTGTTAGCAGAGTCAGAGGTCGAGAACTATCGATAGCGCTATCGATAGTTATCGATGTTTATGACTATCGAACACAATCGATAGTGTTGAAAAGTTATCGATAGTGGTATATGCGCGGACACACGCATATCGAATTGATATGAACCAAGGAGGAAAAAAGAAGACGAAGTATCTGTTTTCGTGTTTTATCTCTGACTTTGTCGTTTCGTGGCATATTTTCTGTTTTAAATTTTTAACCTCTCACCAACCGCCACCTGTCTGTCTGTCTTGTCACATGTCACCTCACTTGTTTTTTAATGGAGTGAACTTTACTTTTACTGTTATAAAGGTAGCATAACATTACATATAACCTGTAGGTACTCGTAAATTATTTAAAATTACTTGTCTTGCAGACTATCGAAAACTATCGATAATTATCGATGGTTTAGAAAAAACTATCGATGATACGGCTATCGATACGGTTGTTATGTTAGGTTATCATTTCTCCCACAGAATACACCAACAACGCCGTTACAGTTCTCATTAAATCCGCAATTTTAGAAGTGCTCAGGCTCTCCAGGTGGCAGTACCCTCGTGCGTTCAGAGCAGTAGGTGATCAGTGGTCCATACAGTCGGTCAGATGAGTTGTTGAAGCGAACTAAAATGTGATATTGATTTGCCCGTCTGATTGGTTGTCTCACATATTCTGTTTATGTCATTTGACTCTTGAATTAAATCAAATTGACTTGCACACTGCAGTAGAAACACAGATAATAAAATAGACTGTTGGCGAAGATTTGTATTTAAAATAATATAAAGCTTGTGAAATATTGATTGTTTAAAGCGTTAGTTCTTACAGTACTTATGAACGATCGAGAAAATTCTAGTATGTCAACATTTTTTGTATGTCAAATTCGAGCAGTTCTCATTAAAGATATTTAAATTTTTTAAAATAATTGTCACAATGCCAGTGGTTCCGCTAGAAAGATTGCCTATTCCTAATTTAAGAGTATATTCTTTTGTAAGTGTTGTTGCTCTGTCCGCCTGCATTTACTATGCAGCCCAGATTATTAAACAACCTAATTGGAACTACACCACAGAGATGGACAAAAAGGATACTTCAAAATCTCCCGATGTACAAAATAATACCGATGATAATTTAAGAAGCAAGGGGCAATTCATTTCAGATGTTTTTACAGTTATGATAAGAGAGCCAGTATGTGTGTGGGTAAGTTTTTAAATATTTTTCAACATAAGTTAACTAATATTTCAGTATACTGACTGAATATCTATTATTATGTTTTTTTAATTGAATTATTTCATTTGTTGTTGAAATATTATTATAAGCATAGGTCAGGATTAAAACAGACACTATGTTATACAATTTTTTTGGCCCATTTAGGTACATATTATTTTGAATCTATAAGATATTCCCTATAAAAATAACTAAGTGCTCCTAGCTTTGCTATCGACTAGTTATTGACTAACTTAATGCCAAGAAAATAGTAAGAAATTTCAGCATACAAGTTACAAGTGGATATATAAAGAAAATAGAAGTATTTGTTAAGGAATACATTGTAAACTTATTGAAGAAGGAACCCGTCAATATTATCATAGTGATCCGTTTTAACCTGTTTCTACCAGATAAATTTGGAATGTGGTGAGTGGGCTACTCGTTCATAATAAAAAAATGCAGTTCTTACCCACACCCACTAAAACTTCCTATATTTGGTTGATATTGCGAGCATGGTTATAGGAAATTCTCACTTTTGTTCAAATTGAAAGACCTAGGGTTATGAATTATAGAAAACTTTAAGTCAAATCTTCCCCCCCAATAAGCCTAATGACTTCTAGGCCATTTTGAAAACAAGAATATTAATTTCAAAATGAACCAATCATGGATTAAACTTATTTATAATAATTAGGTGATTATAATTGGAAATGATAAATAAGAATAATTGGTTTTAAGATTTAAAAAATAAAATGTTGCTAGAATAGGTACTTCAAAATATATTCAAATATCAGAGACCATTTCTAAATGTAGATTGATTGACTAATGCTGGTCAAGATCATGACCATGGATGATTGTAACACAGGAAATAAGTTAGTATTAGGAAAGAACAGGAACAGCTAAGCTATATATATACTGACCCTGATGAATTCAAAGAAAACAGCAAACTATAAAAACTATTTTTTCCAAGGTTTCTGAATTAAGATGCAAACTTGACATTGAGTTTTGGTAAAAATACTAATAGTGGAATATTTCCTCTGATTAAGTTATTGAGTATTAAATTTACTTCAGTCAAATTATTTTTTTTTGTTATCTAACGGAAATTTCCACCTGAATAAAATATATTGAAAAATGTTTTATGAAAACTCAACAAAATGTTGGCACAGGGACAATTTTTCTCGAGATTCAAGTAAAAAAAACTTGATTTATCAAGTATTGAGTCAATGCCAAAAGAGGGTATACGCCTAATGCCGCATGCAGTTATAGAAGCCAAAACCTTGAAATAGGTATTGTAATATATACAGGATATATCCTTAGATTAAAAAAGGGGATGAAACGAATAATGGACGTAGTAAAAATTAATTGGCCTATTGAAATTTATACATTTTTATCCATCAATAAGGACGTTAATATTTTTTTCTGTGACCCTTTATAAAAAGAAAATTTTCGTAACGAATTATAAAAAATCCCATAACGTTAACTTTCATCCATGGAGACGAAAATTATTTCACTAATCTCTAGTTTCCTGCTGTCACTGTACCAGTGGCAGTATTGAATCACCTCAGTTTGTGTTTGTCGTGATTTCGCTGTGTATTCTGATTCAGACTTGGATGTTCCAAATACCTCACCAGAGATAAGAAATCAAGCAGAGCAAACCTCTGCGGACTTGTTACCCGAAAAATAAAAAAAAAGGTATACAGAAATTTATAATAAATTCATGAAATGGAGAGCTGATAACCAAGTACATTTGTTACTGGAAACTGTGATGCTTGCATATTTTGCAAAATTGTAGGAAACTTTGAATGCATCGACTTTATGTTCTATATATTCAATATTAAGAACAACATTATCAATAAATAAGAATTTATAAATTTGTATTGTAAAATTCAATAAAGATTTTTTGCATTATTTAAATTTTGTTATGAGGTCATAGAAAAAGTATAGTGTTGAACTCGTTGAAAGCATTTTTTTAGACTCGAGAACATTCTGTTCTGTTCTCTCGCTTAAAAAAATGTAACTTTCGTCACTCGTTGAACAATATACTATTTCTGTCGTTTGATAACATGTTGCTTCATACAAAATAAACGTCGCTTTTAGTTCCTGTCATTTTATCGTTAATATTTTATTTTATCGCTAAAATCTTGAGGTAATCGGAGTTTCTGATAACCCGAAATATAAAATTGGAACAGTTAACATTGTCGTGATTTACTACAGTGTCAAAATAATAAAAATGCAACGAATATGCAATCAAACACCCAAATTATTAAAGTTTGTGCTGAATGTAAGATTTTATTTTAAAATTTAAACATAAAAAAGTTTTCTCAGTAGATTGAACTTTGTTAAAATGTATTTGTTATCGATGCAACATTTCTAGTTTAAATATGGCCAAGAAAAAAAATTCGTTGCACAACTATTGTGTTATTTTTAACAATATTATGTCTTATCTTTTTATTTTCAGACCATGATAAACATGGCATTTTGTTTGTTTATTTTACTTGGAAGGGCAGTTCAAAAGCTGGTATTTGGAGAATTGAGAGTATCCGAACAACAACAGCTGAGAGACAAGTTTTGGAATTTCGTTTTCTACAAATTTATCTTTATTTTTGGAATCATTAACGTCCAGTACATAGATGAAGTGTTGTTATGGTGTTCTTGGTTTTCCTTACTGGGATTTTTACATCTTTTATCACAATTGAGTAAAGACAGATTCGAATATGTAAGTTGGCGAATTGTTACTTCTATAATATTTTTAATAACATCTTATTACAGCTATCATTTTCACCCAGAACGCCGTTTTGGAGTCACGTCAAATTAATGGCTTTGTTAGCGGCAATTTTTGCGGCGTCAGGATTTATGTTTGTAGTTTCTATATTCGTCGGCTTCTTTGGTGGACTCAATACATTTTTCTTCATGTTTTACGAGGTAGGTACATTTTAGGTACTGGAAAAAAAAATATATATATATATATATTATCTACCATATTTTTAGGTTTTCCTATTGGCCATTCGTACACTTCACGTTATCATACGTTACGCTTTTCATTTATACGATACTCGAAACGAAAATAACACTCCTACAACACCTGAAGATAACAAAACATCGGATAAACGAGGTCCTCTTTCCTATTATTTCGAACTAAGTTTCGATCTAGCTGCACTCATCATCGATTTAATCCACCATCTACATATGCTTTTGTGGAGCAATATTTTCTTGTCTATGGCCAGTCTTGTCATTTGTATGCAGCTCAGGTAAAATAAATCAAAAATATTATAAATATTTAATTAATAATTTTTATATACAAATGGTTTTTAGACATCTGTTTCACGAAATCCAAAGGAAATACAAAAAACATCGAAACTATTTGTGGGTAAGAAATCATTTGGAACAGAATTACCCGATGGCGACTGAAAAAGAATTGAACGAAAACTCCGATAATTGCGCCATTTGCTGGGAAAAAATGGAAACTGCAAGAAAACTACCATGCGGTCATCTTTTCCATAAGTAAGTGTTACATATTTTTTAACAAATTGTATTCGTAATCTGATTTTACTCAGTAGATTGTTCAGCTGTTCAAAAAATGACCATAACTTACAAATTGGTTTATGTAAATTTTAGTATCTGCTTATTATCATGGCTGGAGCAAGACACTTCATGTCCAACTTGTAGAATGACTTTGAATATTCAAAGCCCATCCACAAACGGTATGCTGCAATCGCCTGAGATACAAACAGATCCTCAAGAAAACACCCGAAGACCGTTCAATCATTTTTTTCATTTCGATGGTAAGTAGAAAAAATGTTGTTCGTATTTCTTCAAAAAGTTATGTTACATTTTTCTTCTTCTTTAAATAGGTTCGAGATACGTATCGTGGTTGCCGAGTTTCTCCGTCGAAGTAAGTCACGTACAAGGTATCCGTCAAAATCACATAGCCGCTTCTAATTCACAATTAGATGCAATGGCTAGGCAAGTTCAAACGTTATTTCCGCACATTCCTATACCGACTATAATCGAAGATCTACGAGTTACTCGATCTGTAGAGCTGACGATAGAAAACGTTCTCGATGGCAGATTATTAGTACCACCTATGTTCAGAGAATTGGATATCGATCAACCGGTTAACAGGAATCCATTGTCTGTCTTACAGTTCGACGATCCTGAATCGAATAGAAATTGGGACGATTTTAATACCGACACCGTCGAACCGTAAGTATAGTTGATTGAACTAATCCAACCGTATCTCTATCCGTATAGAACTGATATAGTAAATTTTATACCCATTTAGAATAAGACCATCCTTATTTATTATTAATAAATCGGTTGAAACAAAAAATTACCAACAAAAATGAACGTCGTAACTAATTCATTAGATGTCACGTTTTTGAAGTTACGTCAAATTTTGATTTCATGTTAATGTCATAACGCAAAATAAGATATAAAAATGCGATATTCTGATGAATCCAAAAAACTTATGCTTAATGTAGTAAACTATTTTCAAAACGATTTAGGATCTCGATTTAAGGCAATTCAAAAAGCGTCCGAAGCACTAAAAGTTCCAGAAAGCACATTATCTAATCTTGAAAAACCAAACAGAGCTACAGATTTCGAATTTAGAAGAAATATGTCTGCAAGCGTTTCCCGGAGCAAAACCCGAATTACAAAAAATACCCTGCATTGTTTGAGGGAAGTAATTTATAAAATGTATGCGCGAAAGGATAAAATCACACTAGAAACTATTTTACGGCAATTTATCGAAGAGTCTCCAGAAACTAAGATTTCCAAAGGTTCGTTATATTTGGGAATTAAAAAAATGGGTTTTCATTTCAAAAAACAGGATGGAAGAAAACATTTATTGGAAATGCCTGCAGTCAGATTAAAAAGAATATTATTTTTGAACAAATACCATGCTGCTAAAAGCGAAAAGCTCTTTACACCTGTTTTTCTGGATGAGACATGGGTCTTTAGTAAAAGCGGGGACAGAAGAATGTGGCAAGATGGTACTAAACACAGTGATTTAAAAATAACTGGAAGTGGGACACGATATGTAATTGTTCATGCCGGTAATAAAAAAGGTTTTGTGGCAAATGCATCGCTTATTTTTAAATGCAATAAAAAAACAGGCGATTACCATGATAACATGAACACCGAAAATTTTGAAAATTGGTTTAAACAGCAACTAATTGTAAACTTGGAAGAACCATCGTTAATTATAATGGATAACGCAACGTATCACAGTCGCCTGGATGAAGAAATCCCAAGAATTAGTTGGAGTAAAACACGCATGTTAGAATGGCTCTAAAAAAAAAGAATATTCCTTTTCCAGATCACATTTTAAAGGATGCTGTTTGGAATATAATTGAAAAGCAAGTTTTGCCAGAAAAAAATTATCATTTAGACAAATTCGATGCCGAGCATGGTCATTGTGTTCTCAGGCTACCACCCTATCATTGCCATTTTAATGCCATCGAAATGGTATGGTCAGAAACTAAAAGGCATTATGACCAAGCTATTACGAAAACTGCAAGGTCACCTACTGAAGTCTTAAAAGTATGGAATGACGTTGTAAAAAATGTACCGGAGCAACACTGGCAGAATTACATAAATCATACAGAGACAATTATTTCTGAAGCATGGGAAGTAGAAAGCAAACTGGACCTACTAAACATCGAACCTATGGTGATTTCTGTATCCAATGAATCCGATGATGAACTATCACTTTCCGAAAGTTATTCTGATTTAGAAACTAATTAAACTTTGCCTTGAAGATCACGTTGTCATTTTTTTTAAATCTAGAATTTGTACTTAATCGAACTCTGAATTGCCATATTTTTTTAAGAAAACTATGTATCTAGTTAATAAAACAATGTTTTTAAAATTAGTGCGCTTCTTTTATATTCTTTTATTATGTCAACATCTTTAGAATTTTATGAATTTCATAAAATTAATTTGTATTATTACAAACCGCCACTGATAATATGAAATTTCAAGTCACTACGCCAATGCAATAAGAAATATGTCAAGCATTTGACATGACAAAGTTCATAACCTAATTTTTTTCATGCGGGTTCAGGTTGTTCAAGAAGCCGCATACGTTAAGTTACTAAAACGGCTGGTACTTCTAAATAGGTATTAATTTTACTATACCTTGGCAGCTCTACGATACGTAGCCCGTGGAACTGTCAACGTATCGGTTTTGCGCGTTCTCAGTTTGATATGAATAAGGATGCGGTTAGATTTTGACTTTTTGGTTTTTTTTTAGGGAAGATTCGGTTACGTTGGGCAGTCGCTTTTCGAAATCTTCAATAGAACGCGAGAAGATCCTGCACAAAAGAAAGGAACATATGATTCATCAAGCCAGGAAGAGATATATTGAAAAACAAAAGGCGGCAGCGGCTGTAAAATATCAACTTCAAAGTTGAAGAGAATTCGTAGTTTAAAGGAGAAAAAAAAAATCATCGGGTTGAAAATGTGTGTTTGATAATCATTCATTCATTGGAATATTTTCTTCCCTGATTGCAAAAAAATGAATTTTTGAATTAATAATAAAAAGGTCTATAACTAGTTCGACAATTGGATTTGTATAATTTTTAATTATCGTGTAAGTGGAACACACAAAAAAAGTACGAAAAAAAAATGTATACAAGTCTCGTGTCATGAAATAATAAAACCAACCTTAGAATTAACTTTTTGATAATTATTAGTACGTTCTTTTTCTTTTTTTCATGGTTGATAACATAAGAATTTACTAATAATTATTATTACACACTTTTGAAAAGGGTGTGTCAGCTCAATTAAAAAGATATATATTATATATAATATATCATAGTATATTTTTTACTTCCTAGTGCTGAAAAATTCATAGTTGCAGATTGTGCAATCGCAAATGAAAAAAAAATTGTAAATAAATACTTTCGTTATAAATGTATACATACTTTAAATGCATTTTTTTGTGTTTATTTTCAATACATTTAAGATCGGACGGATTCTGCCTGAAATATTCATTCTAAGCGCGCTTTCACACGGTCAGGGAGTTTGCCCGTCAACAGTATAAGTAGAAATACACAGTTCGCATGTGCTGGCCTGACTTTAGCGGAATACAGTGTTTTGTTTTATCTCTTGAACGGACGAACATCATGACCCTGTGAAAGCACGCTTTCAGATTGGAAATGACACTTATATGATGGTATATTTATTTTATGTAAAAAATATCTATTTTGCGTCAACAGTGAAAGATCTGTTGAAAATTTTAAGAATAAAAAATCATTTTTATAAATACATCTTACTGAAAGGTAAGCTTGTACAACTTTATACCTTAGGAGGTGCTTTGGTGTATTACCCAGTTCGGGTAATACCGCGTTAATATTCACGGCTATATACCATAATGGAAAACTTAATTTATTTTAGCATTTAAAAACGCAGTTACTTAATTTTATATGTTCTTACTTTATTATTTTTTTGGAAATAACCTCATTTTAAAAAATGAGAACACAATCTACTCCTTTTGATTTACCAAAAATGTCAAGTTTTTTTGAAGGAATGTTTAAAATTTGCTTTGGTAATTTTTTAATATACACCGTTGTTAAAATAGGATTCTATGCCCCTCCGCGTCTGCTAATATCACAGATCAGATTGGCGCGCATACGGACGAAAATTAGGTCACTTTTAGTGATTGGCAAATTGGGATGTTTTCCCCAGTTGAAAAAAACTCAAATCAAATTATTTATTCATTGTCTTCAAGAGTTATTAGGTTGTTTTCAAATATATATATTTTGCTTATACGTTGCTTAATTTTTTTTAAGGTAATTTTAATCTTTGATCTGTATATTATAATGATATAGAAACGGCTAAAACCTTATAGTTTAAAACGCATGTGATGTTTGTATGTGAAATACGATGGTACACGAATGGCCGGTCGACAACCGAGTTAAAGAGATGAAAAATAACCTTGTCCAACAAAGAAAAATTTGCCCACTTAAAATTTTATGGTAGATTACAGAATCAACATAATTTGGGGTGGACACTAGCCTCACATAATAGGGTTTGTTTCAACTGGTACATATGAACTGTTCTGGTATCGTATCGAGTTCAGTACTAGAATTGCATAATAACCAAACTGAAATAGATAGATAGATTTTGTACCGTCTCAGGACAACTAACTAGTTGGAACAAACTTAATATATTAAGGCAGATTTTATTGTTGGAGAACGGTGTGAGTTAAAAGTAATTGAAATGTGAGAAAAGTTAGATTTCTTAATGTTTACCTGAAGAACAAAATTGTTTAGTTTAGTTGTGTAGTTTGTTTCGATTAATAACTTATTCCTTTATTAATATGCATATTTAAAAGTTGAATTAGAAATTAAAAAAATAATTGCAAAAAGAAATATTTATAATGTACACTGTATAAGACAGTAAAATCGGTCCTTTTTGTATTATTAGAATTTCTAGGTACAAATTTCTATATAGGAAAATTGTAATTGCAATGCAAATCTATGTGTGCCAGATATTGACGGCCAAATTTGAGTATCTTGTGTATATTATTCATAGCTTTAAATATTTTACCAAAACATTCTATTGATGTGTACTGCGTATTGTAGATATGACAATATAATTAATTGGAAATGTTCTTTTTTTGTTCCTGTTCCTTCCGAGCATCCAAAAAATTGGAATATATAGAGTGTATGGAATCATTCAACTATTATACAAACCTACACCTACTTATTAATTTGTCCGAGATAGTTTTCTCCACAAAAAAAAACACAGCTTTCTTTATGTTTCGATACCGTTGGTATCTTAAATAATCCATGTTATATTTTAAATATATATATAAATAAATAAATAAAAAACTACAAAATCATAGTTTGTTTACATTGAATACCTACGTAAAAAGTACTTATAATATGAGAACTCCTCAACATCTATCATTTTTTATAGATGGATTTAAGTCAATAAAATATTGGTGAGCCATTGCATCGTCTGCTGACGTTCTACCCATCGGATTGCACACTAATAACTTCTGAAGAAGATCCCTGCCTCTATTTCCTAATTTAGGAACTACCTACAATATAATGAAAAAAAATATAAGATTTTTTTCCAATTCCTTAAAAGTTATTAGTTCTTACCTGAGACATACTCATATTTGGCTGATAAATTGGAAATGGCTTGTAATCGGGTAACTGAGACATTCCAATCCAGGTATCTTCAGTAGCAGTACCTAATAATTTAAATATCCTCCTTAGTTGATCATCTACATCGGATCCAGGAAATAAAGGTCTCCCTATAATATTGATTAATAACATTATTTCTAAAATTCCTAAAAACGACTAAAATGTACATACCTGCATTGGCCAATTCAGCAAAAATGCACCCAGCAGACCACATATCAATAGAAGTAGTATAAAGTTTAGCCCCATAAAGGACGTCCGGAGGACGATACCACAAAGTGACCACTTCTGCAGAATAACACTTAACTGGAATACCAAACGCTCTCGCTAGACCAAAATCGGCAAGTTTAAGTTCACCATTTTTATTGATTAATAAATTTTGGGGTTTCAAATCTCTATGAAGTACATTATGGCTGTGACAAAATGCTAAACCGCGTAATAATTGGTACATAAAAGATTTTACTACATCTAAATCTATATCACCATTTAAACTGTCAAAGTACTTTTTTAAATCTTGATCACAATGTTCAAAAACTAAAGTGAGTTTTTTATCACTGTGTAATACATCGTATAGTCGTACAATGTTTTTGTGTTTCAGTTCTTTCAACAAACAAATTTCACGAAGGGCGGAGGAAGGGACTCCTTCATCGTCATCATCAAGTCGTACCCTTTTTAAAGCTACTATTTCCAGAGTTTCTCTATTTTTGGCTTTGAACACAGTGCCATACGTGCCTTCGCCTATTTTCTCGAGTTTTTCGTATTTTTGCATAATATAACATTAGTAAAAAATGCTTAGACAAGAGAAAAAGAGTCTCTTGTCTAAGAAAAAATGTATCTCTTCTTCTTCTTTATTTTCGATTCTTCTGTTTTTATGTGTTTTTATTTTTGACGTATCTGGAAAAGTAATTTTCACACGTACGCATCACACAACAAAAGAGATATAGCTAACGGTTTAATGTTTTCTATTTTCAAATACTTTATACGTTTCCCATTATAGACATAGATATATTGTCTTTGATTATAGACCACTCTCTATATTATCTCTATGACACTTGAAAGGTTCGGGCAAAGAATACACCACCACCGTGTATTCTGTGGTTCGGGTAGGGATGGTAACTCGATTCCGATTCTGTTCGAGAATCGATTTTCTCGTAAATAATCGATTTTTGGGAATCGACATTAATTTTCGAAGTCGATCAAGAATTGATTCTTGACATTCGATTTTATTTGAAGTTCTACATACGATCACAACAAACCTTGCGATTTATACTATACAATTTATAATAAATATTATTTCTTGTGAATATATTTATTAAAATGGCGCCTAGCGCCGTGTGGATTTATTTAAAAAAAGTAAATAACGGATCTGTCAGTGTCAAGTGCCACCAATGTGGAAAGCAGCTGAAATTTAATAGCGGTACGAACAGTTTAATTAAACATCTCAAGAATTGACTGCTCCTAATCTAAAGTTAAATTATTTAATATATAGAAATTATTGATATTTTTAATTAGAATCAACTAAAATTGAACGAATCGATTCATGCGCTCAATTAATCGGTTCTTAGAACCAAAAAATAAAATCGGAATCGATTCTATAAAAATCTCCATCCAAAGACAATATATTTATCTATGTCTCCATCCCTAGTTTCGGGTGATCTGTGGTTCACGTTTCTTCTTCTTCAGGTTCCTAACTTATCGACAGAGTTAAACAATTGCTTTGTGCCATTTGTCAAATGTATCAAGTTTATCAAAAAGCTACGTCATTGTGTGTGTCAGATTAACGATCGTCATCTTTGTACTTCTAGTGAAAAAGTAAACTATTCATTTGAGGGTCTAACTTTTAGTGTGATTTGAGTTCTACAACTACTTTTACATTAATTACACGTTCATTTTATATAATGGCTGATAGTAAAAAGTAAGAATACAATTTTTTATATACCTAGCATTACCGGTTTACTCTGATTTCAAATAGGAATGTACCATGTCATCATGGTGGAATTGGAAGTTTCTATTTTATTTTTATCAATTTTTTTTTAACATTTCACTTTCAAATTATCGAATTTTCCGATATTATAAATGCTATAAGTGATTATTAAAAGAATGATTTCTATTTTTAAGGATGAATCACTCGATATTTTTAATATTCAAAAATTATTTATAAATATTTCCAATTAATTTTACAGTCCAGAAGATTTGGCCACCGCGATCCTTCGCAAAAAGGATCGTCCAAACAGACTTCTAGTGGAGGAAGCAGTAAATGATGACAACTCCGTGGTTGCTCTATCGCAAGTAAAAATGGATGAATTGCAACTTTTCAGAGGAGACACAGTGCTACTTAAAGGCAAACGTAGGAAAGAAACTGTCTGTATAGTTCTCTCTGATGATTCTTGTAGTGATGAAAAAATTCGAATGAATAGAAATGTTAGAAATAATTTAAGAGTTAGGCTATCTGATGTTGTTTCTATCCAACCTTGCCCTGATGTTAAGTACGGAAAAAGAATACATGTGCTTCCAATAGATGATACTGTTGAAGGACTTACAGGGTAATTTTTTAATTTGTCTAAAAAAGTTAATTTGTAGTTTCTTTTATCTTGCCACTGAATAGAAATAAGAAGCAATTCAATGAAGGTGTTTTCATTAATTTAATAATTACCTGTTTCAGAAATCTTTTTGAGGTATATCTAAAACCATATTTTTTGGAAGCATACAGACCCATCCACAAAGATGATGTTTTCGTTGTACGTGGGGGTATGAGGGCTGTTGAATTTAAAGTAGTAGAAACTGATCCTGCTCCTTATTGCATAGTTGCTCCCGATACTGTCATTCATTGTGATGGTGACCCTATTAAACGTGAAGAGGAAGAAGAAGCCCTAAATGCTGTCGGTTATGATGATATCGGAGGTTGTAGAAAACAATTGGCACAAATTAAAGAAATGGTTGAATTGCCATTAAGACATCCTAGCCTTTTTAAGGTAAAAATTAATATTATTAAAATCCCTTATAATATTAATGTTTTTTATTTTTTATTAAGGCTATTGGAGTTAAACCACCACGTGGAATTCTGTTGTATGGTCCACCAGGAACTGGTAAAACTCTTATAGCCCGTGCAGTGGCAAACGAAACTGGTGCATTTTTCTTCTTAATTAATGGTCCTGAAATCATGAGTAAACTTGCAGGAGAATCTGAAAGTAATCTTCGTAAAGCATTTGAGGAAGCAGATAAAAATTCTCCAGCTATTATTTTTATCGACGAGTTGGATGCCATTGCTCCCAAGAGAGAGAAGACACATGGAGAGGTGGAACGTCGGATTGTATCTCAACTTTTGACATTGATGGATGGAATGAAAAAAAGCTCACATGTTATAGTTATGGCTGCTACTAATAGACCAAACTCCATCGATCCCGCTTTGCGTAGATTCGGGAGATTCGATAGAGAAATTGATATTGGAATTCCTGATGCTACTGGTAGATTAGAAGTTTTACGTATTCATACTAAAAACATGAAATTAGCCGATGATGTAGATTTGGAACAAATTGCTGCCGAAACACACGGTCATGTAGGTAAGTATTAATAATACTTTTAACTATTATTACTTAATAAGCATGTGTTTATATTTGTTATTAGGTGCTGATTTAGCTTCACTATGTTCTGAAGCTGCACTACAACAAATCAGGGAAAAAATGGATTTGATAGATCTCGAAGATGATCAAATTGATGCTGAAGTTCTAAACTCTTTGGCTGTTACAATGGAAAACTTCCGGTATGCCATGACCAAGAGCAGTCCAAGTGCATTACGTGAAACTGTTGTAGAAGTACCAAATGTTACATGGGACGATATTGGTGGATTGGCAAATGTTAAGAAAGAATTGCAAGAACTTGTACAGTATCCAGTAGAACATCCAGATAAATTTTTGAAATTCGGTATGCAACCATCTAGAGGAGTATTGTTCTATGGACCACCAGGTTGTGGTAAAACTCTTTTGGCAAAGGCAATCGCAAATGAATGTCAAGCTAATTTTATTTCTGTAAAAGGACCAGAGTTGTTAACTATGTGGTTTGGTGAATCTGAAGCAAACGTTAGAGATATATTTGATAAGGTATGTTGTTGTTGGTTTTTTTCTCTATTTTTTTTATCAATTTTTCAATCCTCTTAGGCCAGATCAGCTGCACCTTGTGTATTATTCTTTGATGAATTAGATTCAATCGCCAAATCAAGAGGAGGAAATGTTGGTGATGCAGGTGGTGCAGCAGATAGGGTAATTAATCAGATTTTAACAGAGATGGATGGTATGGGAGCTAAGAAGAATGTATTTATTATTGGTGCTACAAACAGACCAGGTAAATAATTCAATAGAATATTTTGTGTAACAATGCAAATAAACTGCTCCGCTCATATTCATTTTCTCACTCTATAGAGAAATAGTTACATTAACATTAAATGTGACTTGGAGGAATTTTAAATGATAACGAAAATTTTTATTCAAAATACAATTGTTAAAAAGCATTAATTTCCCACTTTTCATTATTTATGCCTTTTCCTTCCTACCCTCTCCGACTTTGTTTATCCTATTAGGAATGTTTCTGTCATCAACAAAAGATAATTAGCAGCCCCTATTATAACATTGATTACTAATTGTTGTTCTATTATAGATATCATCGATCCTGCTATATTACGTCCAGGTCGTTTAGATCAATTGATTTATATTCCTCTTCCTGACGAAAAGTCTAGAGAAGCAATTTTCCGAGCGAATTTGAGAAAATCTCCAGTAGCCAAAGATGTAGATCTCATTTATATTGCCAAAGTTACTCACGGTTTCTCCGGTGCCGATTTAACGGAAATTTGTCAGAGAGCATGTAAACTTGCAATTCGACAATGTATCGAAACAGAAATTAAGCGAGAAAAGGATAGAGCTTTGAATCCCAACGTCGCTATGGACGTAAGTAGAAACTTTTGTGTTAGTAGCATCCTACCTAATAAAGTTTATTGTTGTTGTTGTAGTTGGACGATGACGATCCAGTTCCAGAAATAACAAGGGCACATTTCGAAGAAGCGATGCGTTTTGCCAGACGTTCAGTTTCCGATAATGACATAAGAAAATACGAAATGTTCGCGCAAACCTTACAACAATCTCGAGGTTTCGGCACGAACTTCCGTTTCCCGAATGCGGCGGGTGGACCAGCCGCTCCGGGAGGTACAGCTGGAGATCAGGCCAATTTCCAAGATGATCCCGAAGACGATCTTTATAGTTAGATATTTCTGTGGGTGGGCTCTGTAAGCACCAATTTTCAATTTTTATTATTATTTTTTTGTATTTATTTACAGTAACTTCTCTCAGTTTCCTTTTCAATATTTTATTGTTAAGGCATTCATATGTTGTTTAATATTATGATAGTTTTGAAATATAATTACAAGTTTGTCCAATTACAATTACTATTTTTTTACCTTGTGTACCTCCTACACGTGTAACTTTGCAAAGGAACATATTGTTGGACTTTTTACGCGACTATAGAATTTCAATAAAATTCAACGAAGATATAAAATGGTACTGTTTATTTCAGTCATACATCTAAACTGTATTTCATATTCCGATAGACATTGTATGTAAAATTGATACCTCCTTCCGACTGCAATTCCTCTGGAACAGCCTCGTCATTTCTAAAATCAAATAGAAATTAATCGTTTATCTCCCAACTGATTTTTTATAGGTATTTATTTACGTCACTTTCTCCAGATCACTAGGTAGTTGTGGAAAAAATGTATCGCAATTGAATTCTTTCAGTATTTTTGTTAGATAGAGTCTATAAAAATGTTCAGATTTCATTGCTTCCTAAAAATAATTGATATAAGAGTTAATGTTATAAGAAATGGTATGGTTAGGACCAAATTTAAAGCTCTCGGGTTTTCAATGTAGCAGAAGATGAAATTTTCATAAGATTTAATTCAATTTCATCTCTAAATAAAATATTGTAGCACTGTTTACCTTATATACATGACTTCCGCCTACAACCCAAACTTTTTCGTAGACCTCTTTGAATGCAGTTTCTTCCAATTTGTCTAGACAGGATTGAAGACTTTTAAAAGTGTACACATCATCGTAATTTGTTAAATTTAAATCGGATCTCGATAATACAAAATTTATTCGTCCTTGTAAAGGTTTATACTTTTTAGGTATGGAGTCCCAAGTTTTTCGCCCCATGATAACCACATTCTTCTTATTTGGATTACAAGTGGTACTGGTCATTTTAGTAAAAAACTCCATTTCAGTTCTGACATAAAAAAAACTAGAGATTAATGAAGATCAAAGTTATTTAGTGTATATAGGTTTATTTTCATCTTATACATATTGGACCATGCGGCAGTCATTTAAAAAATGGTTACAAAAATTATTTACTTTAATTTCCATGGTAGATTGTTGTTTTTTCCAATTCCCATATTTTCACATGCAGCAGCGATTAGATTCAACTTTACAGCCATTGCTTCACTACAAAAAAATTGTTCGTCAGTATGAAATTATTAAAATCGTCCCAAGGATAATATAATATAGAAAAACAATCGGAATATGACTCGTATTTTTCAAATTTAAATCTGGTCAATAAATTTTATAATCTGTAGTGTATATAATATCGAATTATAACTATATAACTTTACAAATAAAAATTCAACTATAACCTATAAAAATATAATTTACCGCTAAAAAATATGACACATCTCTTTTGGGCAAATTATCCTCTGGAATCTTACTCAATAAAGGGGAAAGAAGAAGACATATCTGTTCAAATCGGGTGATTTTCACTGCTTTAGAAAGTACACGATATGTACACCGGTGTAAAAATATGGTGTTTTAGTACGAAAAACAATTGAGCGCATGCGTAGAAACATCCCAAACGGCTAGAGTTGAAACACAGAATCATTCCCGAGCTAGGGATTGCGCATAAAATAATTCGAGAACTATCCGTAGAAATCTTGTTGAAACAATACTAAAAACGTTAACCTTGGAGAGAAGAAATCTGGTTATTCTCTACTGGCAAGAGTATTTATCTTTATCCTAGTGTAGGCGATATTTTGTACTTTCAAGGTGGATTCATGCAAGAAAAAATTAAAACTAAAACTAAGAAGATAAAACCATGTAATGTAGTGTAGATGTTCATGCAAGAAACTAAGATTTACATTAAAACTAAGAAAGATGTCCAACTAAAGGTGGATTCATGCAAGAAAAAATTAAAACTAAAACTAATTTAAAACTAAAACTAAGAAGATAAAACCATGTAATGTAATGTAGATGTTCATGCAAGAAACTAAGAAATTAAGATTTAAATTAAAACTAAGAAAGATGTCCAACTTTCAACTAAGAAATTAATTTCTTCCATGAATTCGACACAACGCATGCGTCAAGCCCTGGCCACAGATTACCTACTGGTGATTTGTGTGAATTTATTGTTTACATGAGGTTATATTACATGTGTGGAAATATTTTTACAGTTTACAACAATGTTATTTGTAAAAAAGTTGGTTTACGTTTAATTTTATCTTCAGGTATTTGACAGCTCGATTACTATTGGAAGTTTTGACAAATCATTGAAGAAACTGCGCATGTCCAGTTGATTCATTAATTTATGTTGCATGAACAGCTGACTATTCTTAGTTTAAATTTAATCTTAATCTTAAATTAGTTTTAGTTTAGTTGATGTTGCATGAATCCACCTTAAGAAATTAATTTCTTCCATGAATTCGACACAACGCAAGCGTCAAGCCCTGGCCACAGATTACCTACTGGTGATTTGTGTGAATTTATTGTTTACATGAGGTTATATTACATGTGTGGAAATATTTTTACAGTTTACAACAATGTTATTTGTAAAAAAGTTGGTTTATCTTCAGCTATCTGACAGCTCGATTACTATTGGAAGTTTTGACAAATCATTGAAGAAACTGCGCATGTCCAGTTGATTCATTAATTTATGTTGCATGAACAGACTGTTTAAATTTAATCTTAATCTTAAATTAATTTTAGTTTAGTTGATGTTGCATGAATCCACCCTAAATCTCGCACCTTTTGAATATAGTGTGTTCTATATTCAAGCTCGCACCTCATATCAGGACATTATTTGAGATAATCTGTGGTTAACGGGATTTTAATTTCTGTGGTTCTAGGCAAACGGATATATGTCAAACAAGAAGAAGAACCTCGCTTTCATTTGTGCTCGCTTTTAAGTGAGTGTGTCTATCTATGAGTGAGTGTCTCTGCTCTTATCTATAAAAAGATATAATATCATTTATAAACTTGCATGAATAACATCTACAAATACAAAATGTGTAATTACAAGGGAGCTTAAAAACATGATCTGCTCGAAAATCTCTAAAACAGAATTCATATTTTGTATAGGACTGTTAATTAGTGTTTTTCAGTGTTTGGTATTTCTTTTATTTGTTGAACACGAAGGTATAATATAATATATAATAATCTTTGTAAATAATTACAAAATTAACATTTTTATTTAAGTGGATGGTTGGAACAGGAATGCAGTAAGAAATATTAGTTATTATTTTACTGAAAGTTTGTCAAAAATAATTCCCGGACATTTCTGTAAGAGACAGATTAAGCTTTTAGTTATTGTGACATCTGGAGTTGCAAATATAAATGAAAGACTAGCTATAAGGCAAACATGGGGAAGTGAGAATACAGTCCTTGGACAAAATATTTCAGTATTATTTTTTGTTGGCAATCCATTAAATCCCTCTATACAGGTAAGTAAAAATACATTTTGAATATCGTTTAATGATTTTACAAATGGGATTGAAAAATAATAAATTGTAGGAAGCAATACTTGCAGAAAGCAACCAATACAATGATATTATTCAAGAAAAGTTTATAGACTCTTACTATAATTTAACATTAAAATCTGTACTCGCCATGAAATTAACAGCTCACAATTGTATTGGAAAGGCACAATATTTACTAAAAATAGATGACGATATGTTTCTTCATACTACCAAATTAATGGAAATGATTATTGCGAGAAATACAACTACAAATGTTTTAATTGGAAAAATGACATGTGATGCCCATCCTATCAAAGATCCTTTTAGCAAATGGTGAGTCTAGATTATATTTAGAAGTTATCTTCATAAATTGAACATAAGACATACAATAATTTTAGAAGTCCTTGAACCTTACTTGTACCTAACAGATATGCCAAATATACAATAAATACCAGTTATATTTAAGAATTAACCTAATTAGTTAACTAACAACATTTCGTAGTGACCATATCAATATAAGACACTTTCAACTTGGCAATCACATACAGCAATAGAATCTACATACAATAAAATCTAATCTAATCAATGTTAGTGATCTGAGTGCTTTATTTACTTAGGTTTGAGTATTCATAAATTTGACCCACAGGCTAGATTTATGTTTAAAAGTAACTATTCAAAATAGTAGATAATTTGACATTAACTGCTTGTAGATGTAAACCACTCAGACCTCACTATTTACCTACCTATCTATTTATTTAGGTAGTATATGTGACATGAAACTACTACATGAATTATATCAACTGCCTGCAAAAGTAACTTTTTCTAACTGTGACATTTAAAGTGACACTTTTCAAAACTTTTTAATGTTGTCAAATATCTTATTTTTTATCATCACAAGCATGTATTTATGTCTTAGTTTTCCCTTGCTTTATTGGTTCAAAATTTGAAGCTTATTATGTTTGCTAGAAGTGAGTAAGTGAGTGAGTAGTATTTGTATTGAATGTAACTTTGGGATATACTTGGTTATATTATGCCATCTTAATCGCAGAAAATTCAGGTTTGTAGTTTCATTTATAAAGAAGTTACATGGGGATCGAAAATGTCCAGAATGGCTTCAACAAAAAGGATAGTATGGCGGAGTCTTTTTTTGTACTCAAATTGATTTTTTTACTGTTTTTGCTACAATTGATGGGGCACTGCCATGCCCCAGATGCTCTCAAATTATATGTTTTGATATTATTACATGTTCACTAAAAGTTGGTGGCAATTACATACATTACAAATATTTTCTTTCAAGTAGTCATTTTCTTCTCTAAAATTTCAAAGCTTCACATTTAAAAAATTAAATTGCAATTGCAGGTACTGTCCATCTTACATGTTCAACAAAACTTGTTATCCTAATTTTTTATCTGGTACTGGTTATTTAATGTCAATGGATGTTACTAAGAAACTGTATGATGCAGCTGTCTGGACACCTTTGATACATTTGGAGGATGTTTATTTGACAGGTAAATTTGTTTGTTACAATCTCAGATTTTGCACAGTAAATATTTGTGCATACATTTTGATACATGAAAATGACAATATGTCACTTCTATCTTGAAAATAGTGAATAGCGACAGTATATATAAGTGATATAATATAATTCATATATCCGAAATATATGGGAGTCTGCACTTAGCCTAACAATCCTATTTAGGATGCTGCATATTTTAACATAGACTTTCATTTTATTTACAGGTATTTGTGCTGAAATTGCTGGTGTTTTTCCTGAACATGATTCAAGATTTACAACTAATTCCCTATATGATGAACCTTGTATATTCAAGGATCTCATTTCAATGCATCAATTTCCTCCAGACAGGATGAGAGTGGCATATCATACATTGAAGAATTCTAGTGCTTTAGTCAAATGTAGTAATTATGGAAAAATGTTTAATGTACATAACTGGATGATGAAAAATATGTTTATACCATTTTCACGCTCAAGAAGAAAAAGAATCTGTGAATAAAAAGTATATATATATACAATGTGTTCATCTGAAAAGGTCCCACCCTTAATATTTCAGAAATGCGACATATTGGAAAGAAATGCCGAGACACGTCAACTTTTAACTTGAGGGGGATACTATTATCCTCTGGACATTACACCTGGTCCAAATAACAATATGAGCAATCCTTTGTATGGTTTCGAAAATCTGGCACATAAAAAAAAGGTAGATGTTAATATATTAATTTGATAGCTCATTGTTAATATATAAAAACGCCAATATAAAATATTATATCAGCTGTAACAATCATTCACTATGTTTAATCTTTATGTTATGATAGCAAAAGAGGAAGAAGTATAGAGTTGTTTGCAAAACTATATATTCATTAAGGTACTATTAAAATTGCAAGCTGCTTGGTCATTTACATTAATATATATAACAATGAAAATGTTATTTGTGAAACCGGTCAAGTGATATATGTTATAATTCTGTTGTGTTATTTGTTATTTCTGGCTGTTTAATTCAAGTGTATGGTAATTCAGTATTTTGGCAATCGAAAAAACAAGGTATTGTCACATTAAGTTCAACTGAAGCAGAATATGTATCATTAGCTAATACCTGTTCATTTACTATATATTTTAGATCATTAATATCTGAATTGAATTTACTTGTAATTAAAAACTGTCCAACTACAGTGTATGTTGATAATTTAGGAACAATCAATTTAGCCAATACATGGAAAAATAATTCTAGATGCAAACATTTGGATATTAAATATCATTTTGTTCATCAACATATCACAGAGTTGAAAACATATTAAGTACGTTTACACCGGGCGTACCAAATTTTTAGTCCGAGGTCTAAATGACGTCACGTGTACTTTACTTTCGGTGTAAACACCCAAGGAGTAAAATTTGGTACTCGAATTTGATCCATCTCATCTAGGGTAGTTCAAATTCAATTTTCAACGGTGTAAACACGGCACATTAGTATTCGTGGACCAAAGTGACGGTTTGCTAAAAGCACAGAGTAAAAAGTCCTTGAATATTTTTTTCTTTTTCAGAAACTCTATTACCACTGCAACTATTTTTGTATCCATTTTCAAATAAAATCAAAATCTACCATCAAATTACCTAAAGATTTAAGGTTATGTCATTTTAATAGGAAAATGTCAATTTTGGTCCCAGGCAATGTCCCAGGCTTTAAACCTGGACTATTTTAATCCAGCAAAATAGTCAGTATAAACACTTATGTTCTAAGCTAAATAAGTCCTCGATTTGGTCCACGGACCAAATTGCTCCACACGGTGTAAACTAACCTAATTATTTTAAAATATCTTGAATCAAAAGAAATGAAAGCTGATATTTTTACAAATTCATTAACAGGTGAACAGTTCAATTATCTATGTAAGGAACTTGGAATAAATTGATTAGTTCTTTTATTTGATGTAATTAGTATTTTGTTTTGGTTATATCTGGATTTTATGGATGAGTGTAAATTGGAGGAGGATGTTATAGAATGTCGATTTACACTTGTTTATATAGTGGCTTGCAACTGTTGGTACAGGCCACTCTTCTTTTTTCTATATCTATGGTTTTACTTTGATGTACTCTGTACTACTAGTGTGTTATCTGTACTCTGTATATGCCGTTCAAGCGAATATGTTGTTCAGTTGAAACAATAAATATATATGAATTGTGAACAGATCGTGTATTATTTATAACACCTATGTCACACAAATTAGCAGCAATTTTTCAATTTAGAGGTAGGTATATAGTATTTATCTATGGGTAGGTTCCTTTTGGATTTTTTTTCAATTATTTGTTACTGTTCAAGTATCAGTTACTGTTTCCTTTTACATTCATTAAAGACTATTTTCCCTAAACAGTTCGATTGATCAGAAACGTCACTACATTATTCATCACGAGTGGAATCCTAATTTCTTTGTGGTCATCATAGAAGGAGATAAATAATAATTATGGGATGATACAGATGTTTTTTTTCTTCTTGTACTCTCAACTAAAAAATAATCAATAATTAATATAATCTTATGAAATACAGGGTGTCTCGAGACATATTTTAAATGTATTTAATAAGATGAAGGTATGTATTAAGATCACATATAATATACCCACTATTAACATCTTCTGGTGATGTTCGCAGATTATGTGAGGTTATAAAATTAGAAACATCATATAGCTAGTGTTCACTGAACATCGATAAAGTTGACTATTGAAAACCATCGATAGTATTAAAAAACTATCGATAGCTGCCTGTGCTGTTAGGCAACCTGATTTCGAAAGGCGAAAAGAAGACGAAAATCTTAACCTATCTTTTTTAATTAAGTTGTTTTTTTTATACCTACTTAATGCATTGTCTAAAATTTAGACAATGGTAAAGACTAGAACGTTCTATCTTTCCTATTAGTCGAGTTATGAGTATTTTTTGTTTCGAAAAGTGGATTTTCGAAAACTTCATGACTCTATTTCAAGGCGAAATAATCATTTTATCAAAAAACTGATTAGGCCAGTTAATTTTTCGGCCCAAAAAACCCCTCTTTACGAATTTTTGGCATTTTTTGATTTTTTTTGTCGAAAATTTAGAACAAAGGGGTAGGTATGGAAATATTTTGCGATACAAATTCCTTTTTTCTAACTCCCTTAATCCTTGGCAATATCGACTCAAAATTAGGGCTGGGCGATTATCAAAAAACATAATCGAATATCGATTGCATAAAATAATCGAAAAAAATCGATTAATAGAAAAAAATGGATTAATCGAAAAAAATCGATTAATCGAAAAAAATCGATTAATCGAATAATCGGAAAAAATCGATTAATCGAAAAAAATCGATCAATCGGAAAGAATCGATTAATCGAAAAAAATCGATTAATCGAAAATAATTGATTAATCGAAAATAATCGATTAATCGAAAATAATCGATTAATCGAAAATAATCGATTAATCTAAAATAATCGATTAATTTAAAATAATCGATTAATCGAAAATAATCAATTTTCGATGATTCGAAAATTTATTATTTTTCATTATTCTTGATAACGGCAGCTGGACCGCTACCGAAACTTTAAAAATAGAGTTTCAACAAACATCGTGATCAAGAACTATTATATTTAACTAATTTTTTCCCTAACTCACGCCTTTAAAAAGATTGACAATTTGGAACTTACGAAAATATTTTGAAGTTTAAGACTTAGCTATGGAAATATTTTGCGATACAAATTGATTTTTTCTAACTCCCATAATCCTTGGAAATATAGACTCAAAATTCACTAAAATATGTAAAATTGTCCCCACTATCGATTGGTGAAGACTAGAACGTTCTATCTTTCCTATTTGTCGAGTTATGAGTATTTTTTGTTTTGAAAAGTGGATTTTCGAAATTTTCATGACTCCATTTGAAGGCGAAATAATGATTTTATCACAAAACTGATTGTGCCAGTCGATTTTTAGGCAAAAGAAACCCCTCTTTACGAATTTTTAGCATTTTTTATAATTTTTTTGTCGAAAATTTAGAACAAAGGGGGTAGCTATGGAAATATTTTGCGATACAAATTGATTTTTTTTAACTCCCTTAATCCTTGGACATATGGACTCAAAATTCACCAAAATATGTAAAATTGTCCCCTCTATCGATTGGTGAAGACTAGAACGTTCTATCTTTCCTATTAGTCGAGTTATGAATATTTTTTGTTTTGAAAAGTGGATTTTCGAAAATTTCATGACTGTATTTGAAAGTGAAATAATGATTTTATCACAAAACTGATTGTGCCAGTCGATTTTTTGGCCAAAGAAACCCCTCTTTACGAATTTTTAGCATTTTTTATAATTTTTTTTGTCGAAAATTTAGAACAAAGGGGGTAGCTATGGAAATATTCTGCGATACAAATTGATTTTTTCTAACTCCCTTAATCCTTGGCAATATCGACTCAAAATTCACTAAAATATGTAAAATTGTCCCCTCTATCGATTGGTGAAGACTAGAACGTTCTATCTTTCCTATTAGTCGAGTTATGAGTATTTTTTGTTTTGAAAAGTGGATTTTCGAAAATTTCATGACTGTATTTGAAAGCGAAATAATGATTTTATCACAAAACTGATTGTGCCAGTCGATTTTTTGGCCAAAAAAACCCCTCTTTACGAATTTTTAGCATTTTTTATAATTTTTTTGTCGAAAATTTAGAACAAAGGGGTAGCTATGGAAATATTCTGCGATACAAATTGATTTTTTCTAACTCCCTTAATCCTTGGCAATATCGACTCAAAATTCACTAAAATATGTAAAATTGTCCCCTCTATCGATTGGTGAAGACTAGAACGTTCTATCTTTCCTATTAGTCGAGTTATGAGTATTTTTTGTTTTGAAAAGTGGATTTTCGAAAATTTCATGACTCCATTTGAAGGCGAAATAATGATTTTATCACAAAACTGATTGTGCCAGTCGATTTTTTGGCCAAAAAAACCCCTCTTTACGAAGTTTTAGCATTTTTTATAATTTTTTTGTCGAAAATTTAGGACAAAGGGGGTAGCTATGGAAATATTGTGCGATACAAATTGATATTTTTCTAACTCCCATAATCCTTGGAAATATGGACTCAAAATTCACTAAAATATGTAAAATTGTCCCCTCTATCGATTGGTGAAGACTAGAACGTTCTATCTTTCCTATTAGTCGAGTTATGAGTATTTTTTGTTTTGAAAAGTGGATTTTCGAAATTTTCATGACTCCATTTGAAGGCGAAATAATGATTTTATCACAAAACTGATTGTGCCAGTCGATTTTTTGGCCAAAAAAACCCCTCTTTACGAATTTTTAGCATTTTTTATAATTTTTTTGTCGAAAATTTAGAACAAAGGGGGTAGCTATGGAAATATTTTGCGATACAAATTGATTTTTTTTAACTCCCTTAATCCTTGGACATATGGACTCAAAATTCACCAAAATATGTAAAATTGTCCCCTCTATCGATTGGTGAAGACTAGAACGTTCTATCTTTCCTATTAGTCGAGTTATGAATATTTTTTGTTTTGAAAAGTGGATTTTCGAAAATTTCATGACTGTATTTGAAAGCGAAATAATGATTTTATCACAAAACTGATTGTGCCAGTCGATTTTTTGGCCAAAGAAACCCCTCTTTACGAATTTTTAGCATTTTTTATAATTTTTTTTGTCGAAAATTTAGAACAAAGGGGGTAGCTATGGAAATATTCTGCGATACAAATTGATTTTTTCTAACTCCCTTAATCCTTGGCAATATCGACTCAAAATTCACTAAAATATGTAAAATTGTCCCCTCTATCGATTGGTGAAGACTAGAACGTTCTATCTTTCCTATTAGTCGAGTTATGAGTATTTTTTGTTTTGAAAAGTGGATTTTCGAAAATTTCATGACTGTATTTGAAAGCGAAATAATGATTTTATCACAAAACTGATTGTGCCAGTCGATTTTTTGGCCAAAAAAACCCCTCTTTACGAATTTTTAGCATTTTTTATATTTTTTTTGTCGAAAATTTAGAACAAAGGGGGTAGCTATGGAAATATTCTGCGATACAAATTGATTTTTTCTAACTCCCTTAATCCTTGGCAATATCGACTCAAAATTCACTAAAATATGTAAAATTGTCCCCTCTATCGATTGGTGAAGACTAGAACGTTCTATCTTTCCTATTAGTCGAGTTATGAGTATTTTTTGTTTTGAAAAGTGGATTTTCGAAAATTTCATGACTCCATTTGAAGGCGAAATAATGATTTTATCACAAAACTGATTGTGCCAGTCGATTTTTTGGCCAAAAAAACCCCTCTTTACGAAGTTTTAGCATTTTTTATAATTTTTTTGTCGAAAATTTAGGACAAAGGGGGTAGCTATGGAAATATTGTGCGATACAAATTGATATTTTTCTAACTCCCATAATCCTTGGAAATATGGACTCAAAATTCACTAAAATATGTAAAATTGTCCCCTCTATCGATTGGTGAAGACTAGAACGTTCTATCTTTCCTATTAGTCGAGTTATGAGTATTTTTTGTTTTGAAAAGTGGATTTTCGAAATTTTCATGACTCCATTTGAAGGCGAAATAATGATTTTATCACAAAACTGATTGTGCCAGTCGATTTTTTGGCCAAAAAAACCCCTCTTTACGAATTTTTAGCATTTTTTATCATTTTTTTGTCGAAAATTTAGAACAAAGGGAAATATTTTGCGATACAAATTGATTTTTTCTAACTCCCATAATCCTTGGAAATATGGACTCAAAATTCACTAACATATGTAAAATTGTCCCCTCTATCGATTGGTGAAGACTAGAACGTTCTATCTTTCCTATTTATCGAGTTATGAGTATTTTTTGTTTTGAAAAGTGGATTTTCGAAAATTTCATGACTCTATTTGAAGGCGAAATAATGATTTTATCACAAAACTGATTGTGCCAGTCGATTTTTTGGCCAAAAAAACCCTCTTTACGAATTTTTAGCATTTTTTATAATTTTTTTGTCGAAAATTTAGAACAAAGGGAAATATTTTGCGATACAAATTGATTTTTTCTAACTCCCATAATCCTTGGAAATATGGACTCAAAATTCACTAACATATGTAAAATTGTCCCCTCTATCGAGTGGTGCAGACTAGAACGTTCTATCTTGCCTATTTGTCGAGTTATGAGTATTTTTTGTTTTGAAAAGTGGATTTTCGAAAATTTCATGACTCCATTTGTAGGCGAAATAATGATTTTATCACAAAACTGATTGTGCCAGTCGATTTTTTGGCCAAAAAAACCCTCTTTACGAATTTTTAGCATTTTTTATAATTTTTTTGTCGAAAATTTAGAACAAAGGGAAATATTTTGCGATACAAATTGATTTTTTCTAACTCCCATAATCCTTGGAAATATGGACTCAAAATTCACTAACATATGTAAAATTGTCCCCTCTATCGAGTGGTGAAGACTAGAACGTTCTATCTTTCCTATTTGTCGAGTTATGAGTATTTTTTGTTTTGAAAAGTGGAATTTCGAAAATTTCATGACTCTATTTGAAGGCGAAATAATGATTTTATCACAAAACTGATTGTGCCAGTCGATTTTTTGGCCAAAAAAAACCCCTCTTTACGAAGTTTTGGCATTTTTTATAATTTTTTTGTCGAAAATTTAGAACAAAGGGGGTAGCTATGGAAATATTCTGCGATACAAATTGATTTTTTCTAACTCCCTTAATCCTTGGCAATATCGACTCAAAATTCACTAAAATATGTAAAATTGTCCCCTCTATCAATTGGTGAAGACTAGAACGTTCTATCTTTCCTATTTGTCGAGTTATGAGTATTTTTTGTTTTGAAAAGTGGATTTTCGAAAATTTCATGACTCCATTTGAAGGCGAAATAATGATTTTATCACAAAACTGACTATGCCAGTCGATTGGTTGGCCAAAAAAACCCCTCTTTACGGATTTTTAGCATTTTTTATAATTTTTTTGTCGAAAATTTAGAACAAAGGGGGTAGCTATGGAAATATTCTGCGATACAAATTGATTTTTTCTAACTCCCTTAATCCTTGGCAATATCGACTCAAAATTCACTAAAATATGTAAAATTGTCCCCTCTATCGATTGGTGAAGACTAGAATGTTCTATCTTTCCTATTAGTCGAGTTATGAGTATTTTTTGTTTTGAAAAGTGGATTTTCGAAATTTTCATGACTCCATTTGAAGGCGAAATAATGATTTTATCACAAAACTGATTGTGCCAGTCGATTTTTTGGCCAAAAAAACCCCTCTTTACGAATTTTTAGCATTTTTTATCATTTTTTTGTCGAAAATTTAGAACAAAGGTGGTAGCTATGGAAATATTTTGCGATACAAATTGATTTTTTCTAACTCCCATAATCCTTGGAAATATGGACTCAAAATTCACTAACATATGTAAAATTGTCCCCTCTATCGAGTGGTGAAGACTAGAACGTTCTATCTTTCCTATTTGTCGAGTTATGAGTATTTTTTGTTTTGAAAAGTGGAATTTCGAAAATTTCATGACTCTATTTGAAGGCGAAATAATGATTTTATCACAAAACTGATTGTGCCAGTCGATTTTTTGGCCAGAAAAAAACCCCTCTTTACGAAGTTTTGGCATTTTTTATAATTTTTTTGTCGAAAATTTAGAACAAAGGGGGTAGCTATGGAAATATTCTGCGATACAAATTGATTTTTTCTAACTCCCTTAATCCTTGGCAATATCGACTCAAAATTCACTAAAATATGTAAAATTGTCCCCTCTATCAATTGGTGAAGACTAGAACGTTCTATCTTTCCTATTTGTCGAGTTATGAGTATTTTTTGTTTTGAAAAGTGGATTTTCGAAAATTTCATGACTCCATTTGAAGGCGAAATAATGATTTTATCACAAAACTGACTATGCCAGTCGATTTGTTGGCCAAAAAAACCCCTCTTTACGGATTTTTAGCATTTTTTATAATTTTTTTGTCGAAAATTTAGAACAAAGGGGGTAGCTATGGAAATATTCTGCGATACAAATTGATTTTTTCTAACTCCCTTAATCCTTGGCAATATCGACTCAAAATTCACTAAAATATGTAAAATTGTCCCCTCTATCGATTGGTGAAGACTAGAACGTTCTATCTTTCCTATTTGTCGAGTTATGAGTATTTTTTGTTTTGAAAAGTGGATTTTCGAAAATTTCATGACTCTATTTGAAGGCGAAATAATGATTTTATCACAAAACTGATTGTGCCAGTCGATTTTTTGGCCAAAAAAACCCCTTTACGAATTTTTAGCATTTTTTATAATTTTTTTGTCGAAAATTTAGAACAAAGGTGGTAGCTATGGAAATATTCTGCGATACAAATTGATTTTTTCTAACTCCCTTAATCCTTGGCAATATCGACTCAAAATTCACTAAAATATGTAAAATTGTCCCCTCTATCGATTGGTGAAGACTAGAACGTTCTATCTTTCCTTTTAGTCGAGTTATGAGTATTTTTTGTTTTGAAAAGTGGATTTTCGAAATTTTCATGACTCCATTTGAAGGCGAAATAATGATTTTATCACAAAACTGATTGTGCCAGTCGATTTTTTGGCAAAAAAACCCCTCTTTACGAATTTTTAGCATTTTTTATAATTTTTTTGTCGAAAATTTAGAACAAAGGTGGTAGCTATGGAAATATTTTGCGATACAAATTGATTTTTTCTAACTCCCATAATCCTTGGAAATATGGACTCAAAATTCACTAACATATGTAAAATTGTCCCCTCTATCGAGTGGTGAAGACTAGAACGTTCTATCTTTCCTATTTGTCGAGTTATGAGTATTTTTTGTTTTGAAAAGTGGAATTTCGAAAATTTCATGACTCTATTTGAAGGCGAAATAATGATTTTATCACAAAACTGATTGTGCCAGTCGATTTTTTGGCCAAAAAAAACCCCTCTTTACGAAGTTTTGGCATTTTTTATAATTTTTTTGTCGAAAATTTAGAACAAAGGTGGTAGCTATGGAAATATTCTGCGATACAAATTGATTTTCTCTAACTCCCTTAATCCTTGGCAATATCGACTCAAAATTCACTAACATATGTAAAATTGTCCCCTCTATCGATTGGTGAAGACTAGAACGTTCTATCTTTCCTTTTAGTCGAGTTATGAGTATTTTTTGTTTTGAAAAGTGGATTTTCGAAATTTTCATGACTCCATTTGAAGGCGAAATAATGATTTTATCACAAAACTGATTGTGCCAGTCGATTTTTTGGCCAAAAAAACCCCTCTTTACGAATTTTTAGCATTTTTTATAATTTTTTTGTCGAAAATTTAGAACAAAGGTGGTAGCTATGGAAATATTCTGCGATACAAATTGATTTTTTCTAACTCCCTTAATCCTTGGCAATATCGACTCAAAATTCACTAAAATATGTAAAATTGTCCCCTCTATCGATTGGTGAAGACTAGAACGTTCTATCTTTCCTATTTGTCGAGTTATGAGTATTTTTTGTTTTGAAAAGTGGATTTTCGAAAATTTCATGACTCCATTTGAAGGCGAAATAATGATTTTATCACAAAACTGACTGTGCCAGTCGATTTGTTGGCCAAAAAAACCCCTCTTTACGGATTTTTAGCATTTTTTATAATTTTTTTGTCGAAAATTTAGAACAAAGGGGGTAGCTATGGAAATATTCTGCGATACAAATTGATTTTTTCTAACTCCCTTAATCCTTGCCTTGGCAATATCGACTCAAAATTCACTAAAATATGTAAAATTGTCCCCTCTATCGATTGGTGAAGACTAGAACGTTCTATCTTTCCTATTTGTCGAGTTATGAGTATTTTTTGTTTTGAAAAGTGGATTTTCGAAAATTTCATGACTCTATTTGAAGGCGAAATAATGATTTTATCACAAAACTGATTGTGCCAGTCGATTTTTTGGCCAAAAAAAACCCTCTTTACGAATTTTTAGCATTTTTTATAATTTTTTTGTCGAAAATTTAGAACAAAGGGAAATATTTTGCGATACAAATTGATTTTTTCTAACTCCCATAATCCTTGGAAATATGGACTCAAAATTCACTAACATATGTAAAATTGTCCCCTCTATCGAGTGGTGCAGACTAGAACGTTCTATCTTGCCTATTTGTCGAGTTATGAGTATTTTTTGTTTTGAAAAGTGGATTTTCGAAAATTTCATGACTCCATTTGTAGGCGAAATAATGATTTTATCACAAAACTGATTGTGCCAGTCGATTTTTTGGCCAGAAAAACCCCTCTTTACGAATTTTTAGCATTTTTAATAATTTTTTTGTCGAAAATTTAGAACAAAGGGGGTAGCTATGGAAATATTCTGCGATACAAATTGATTTTTTCTAACTCCCTTAATCCTTGGCAATATCGACTCAAAATTCACTAAAATATGTAAAATTGTCCCCTCTATCGATTGGTGAAGACTAGAACGTTCTATCTTTCCTATTTGTCGAGTTATGAGTATTTTTTGTTTTGAAAAGTGGATTTTCGAAAATTTCATGACTCTATTTGAAGGCGAAATAATGATTTTATCACAAAACTGATTGTGCCAGTCGATTTTTTGGCCAAAAAAAACCCTCTACGAATTTTTAGCATTTTTTATAATTTTTTTGTCGAAAATTTAGAACAAAGGGAAATATTTTGCGATACAAATTGATTTTTTCTAACTCCCATAATCCTTGGAAATATGGACTCAAAATTCACTAACATATGTAAAATTGTCCCCTCTATCGATTGGTGAAGACTAGAACGTTCTATCTTTCCTATTTATCGAGTTATGAGTATTTTTTGTTTTGAAAAGTGGATTTTCGAAAATTTCATGACTCTATTTGAAGGCGAAATAATGATTTTATCACAAAACTGATTGTGCCAGTCGATTTTTTGGCCAAAAAAACCCTCTTTACGAATTTTTAGCATTTTTTATAATTTTTTTGTCGAAAATTTAGAACAAAGGGAAATATTTTGCGATACAAATTGATTTTTTCTAACTCCCATAATCCTTGGAAATATGGACTCAAAATTCACTAACATATGTAAAATTGTCCCCTCTATCGAGTGGTGCAGACTAGAACGTTCTATCTTGCCTATTTGTCGAGTTATGAGTATTTTTTGTTTTGAAAAGTGGATTTTCGAAAATTTCATGACTCCATTTGTAGGCGAAATAATGATTTTATCACAAAACTGATTGTGCCAGTCGATTTTTTGGCCAAAAAAACCCCTCTTTACGAATTTTTAGCATTTTTTATAATTTTTTTGTCGAAAATTTAGAACAAAGGGGGTAGCTATGGAAATATTCTGCGATACAAATTGATTTTTTCTAACTCCCTTAATTCTTGGCAATATCGACTCAAAATTCACTAAAATATGTAAAATTGTCCCCTCTATCGATTGGTGAAGACTAGAACGTTCTATCTTTCCTATTTGTCGAGTTATGAGTATTTTTTGTTTTGAAAAGTGGATTTTCGAAAATTTCATGACTCTATTTGAAGGCGAAATAATGATTTTATCACAAAACTGATTGTGCCAGTCGATTTTTTGGCCAAAAAAAACCCTCTTTACGAATTTTTAGCATTTTTTATAATTTTTTTGTCGAAAATTTAGAACAAAGGGAAATATTTTGCGATACAAATTGATTTTTTCTAACTCCCATAATCCTTGGAAATATGGACTCAAAATTCACTAACATATGTAAAATTGTCCCCTCTATCGATTGGTGAAGACTAGAACGTTCTATCTTTCCTATTTATCGAGTTATGAGTATTTTTTGTTTTGAAAAGTGGATTTTCGAAAATTTCATGACTCTATTTGAAGGCGAAATAATGATTTTATCACAAAACTGATTGTGCCAGTCGATTTTTTGGCCAAAAAAACCCTCTTTACGAATTTTTAGCATTTTTTATAATTTTTTTGTCGAAAATTTAGAACAAAGGGAAATATTTTGCGATACAAATTGATTTTTTCTAACTCCCATAATCCTTGGAAATATGGACTCAAAATTCACTAACATATGTAAAATTGTCCCCTCTATCGAGTGGTGCAGACTAGAACGTTCTATCTTGCCTATTTGTCGAGTTATGAGTATTTTTTGTTTTGAAAAGTGGATTTTCGAAAATTTCATGACTCCATTTGTAGGCGAAATAATGATTTTATCACAAAACTGATTGTGCCAGTCGATTTTTTGGCCAAAAAAACCCCTCTTTACGAATTTTTAGCATTTTTTATAATTTTTTTGTCGAAAATTTAGAACAAAGGGGGTAGCTATGGAAATATTCTGCGATACAAATTGATTTTTTCTAACTCCCTTAATTCTTGGCAATATCGACTCAAAATTCACTAAAATATGTAAAATTGTCCCCTCTATCGATTGGTGAAGACTAGAACGTTCTATCTTTCCTATTTGTCGAGTTATGAGTATTTTTTGTTTTGAAAAGTGGATTTTCGAAAATTTCATGACTCTATTTGAAGGCGAAATAATGATTTTATCACAAAACTGATTGTGCCAGTCGATTTTTTGGCCAAAAAAAACCCTCTTTACGAATTTTTAGCATTTTTTATAATTTTTTTGTCGAAAATTTAGAACAAAGGGAAATATTTTGCGATACAAATTGATTTTTTCTAACTCCCATAATCCTTGGAAATATGGACTCAAAATTCACTAACATATGTAAAATTGTCCCCTCTATCGAGTGGTGCAGACTAGAACGTTCTATCTTGCCTATTTGTCGAGTTATGAGTATTTTTTGTTTTGAAAAGTGGATTTTCGAAAATTTCATGACTCTATTTGAAGGCGAAATAATGATTTTATCACAAAACTGATTGTGCCAGTCGATTTTTTGGCCGAAAAAACCCCTCTTTACGAATTTTTAGCATTTTTTATAATTTTTTTGTCGAAAATTTAGAACAAAGGGGGTAGCTATGGAAATATTTTGCGATACAAATTGATTTTTTCTAACTCCCTTAATCCTTGGCAATATCGACTCAAAATTCACTAACATATGTAAAATTGTCCCCTCTATCGATTGGTGAAGACTAGAACGTTCTATCTTTCCTATTTGTCGAGTTATGAGTATTTTTTGTTTTGAAAAGTGGATTTTCGAAAATTTCATGACTCTATTTGAAGGCGAAATAATGATTTTATCACAAAACTGATTGTGCCAGTCGATTTTTTGGCCAAAAAAAACCCTCTTTACGAATTTTTAGCATTTTTTATAATTTTTTTGTCGAAAATTTAGAACAAAGGGAAATATTTTGCGATACAAATTGATTTTTTCTAACTCCCATAATCCTTGGAAATATGGACTCAAAATTCACTAACATATGTAAAATTGTCCCCTCTATCGATTGGTGAAGACTAGAACGTTCTATCTTTCCTATTTGTCGAGTTATGAGTATTTTTTGTTTTGAAAAGTGGATTTTCGAAAATTTCATGACTCTATTTGAAGGCGAAATAATGATTTTATCACAAAACTGATTGTGCCAGTCGATTTTTTGGCCAAAAAAAACCCTCTTTACGAATTTTTAGCATTTTTTATAATTTTTTTGTCGAAAATTTAGAACAAAGGGAAATATTTTGCGATACAAATTGATTTTTTCTAACTCCCATAATCCTTGGAAATATGGACTCAAAATTCACTAACATATGTAAAATTGTCCCCTCTATCGAGTGGTGCAGACTAGAACGTTCTATCTTGCCTATTTGTCGAGTTATGAGTATTTTTTGTTTTGAAAAGTGGATTTTCGAAAATTTCATGACTCTATTTGAAGGCGAAATAATGATTTTATCACAAAACTGATTGTGCCAGTCGATTTTTTGGCCGAAAAAACCCCTCTTTACGAATTTTTAGCATTTTTTATAATTTTTTTGTCGAAAATTTAGAACAAAGGGGGTAGCTATGGAAATATTTTGCGATACAAATTGATTTTTTCTAACTCCCTTAATCCTTGGCAATATCGACTCAAAATTCACAAAAATATGTAAAATTGTCCCCTCTATCGATTGGTGAAGACTAGAACGTTCTATCTTTCCTATTTGTCGAGTTATGAGTATTTTTTGTTTTGAAAAGTGGATTTTCGAAATTTTCATGACTCCATTTGAAGGCGAAATAATGATTTTATCACAAAACTGATTGTGCCAGTCGATTTTTTGGCCAAAAAAACCCCTCTTTACGAAGTTTTGGCATTTTTTATAATTTTTTTGTCGAAAATTTAGAACAAAGGGGGTAGCTATGGAAATATTCTGCGATACAAATTGATTTTTTCTAACTCCCTTAATCCTTGGCAATATCGACTCAAAATTCACTAAAATATGTAAAATTGTCCCCTCTATCGATTGGTGAAGACTAGAACGTTCTATCTTTCCTATTTGTCGAGTTATGAGTATTTTTTGTTTTGAAAAGTGGATTTTCGAAAATTTCATGACTCTATTTGAAGGCGAAATAATGATTTTATCACAAAACTGATTGTGCCAGTCGATTTTTTGACCAAAAAAAACCCTCTTTACGAATTTTTAGCATTTTTTATAATTTTTTTGTCGAAAATTTAGAACAAAGGGAAATATTTTGCGATACAAATTGATTTTTTCTAACTCCCATAATCCTTGGAAATATGGACTCAAAATTCACTAACATATGTAAAATTGTCCCCTCTATCGAGTGGTGCAGACTAGAACGTTCTATCTTGCCTATTTGTCGAGTTATGAGTATTTTTTGTTTTGAAAAGTGGATTTTCGAAAATTTCATGACTCTATTTGAAGGCGAAATAATAATTTTATCACAAAACTGATTGTGCCAGTCGATTTTTTGGCCAAAAAACCCTCTTTACGAATTTTTAGCATTTTTTATAATTTTCTTGTCGAAAATTTAGAACAAAGGGAAATATTTTGCGATACAAATTGATTTTTTCTAACTCCCATAATCCTTGGAAATATGCACTCAAAATTCACTAACATATGTAAAATTGTCCCCTCTATCGATTGGTGAAGACTAGAACGTTCTATCTTTCCTATTTGTCGAGTTATGAGTATTTTTTGTTTTGAAAAGTGGATTTTCGAAAATTTCATGACTCTATTTGAAGGCGAAATAATGATTTTATCACAAAACTGATTGTGCCAGTCGATTTTTTGGCCGAAAAAACCCCTCTTTACGAATTTTTAGCATTTTTTATAATTTTTTTGTCGAAAATTTAGAACAAAGGGGGTAGCTATGGAAATATTTTGCGATACAAATTGATTTTTTCTAACTCCCTTAATCCTTGGCAATATCGACTCAAAATTCACTAACATATGTAAAATTGTCCCCTCTATCGATTGGTGAAGACTAGAACGTTCTATCTTTCCTATTTGTCGAGTTATGAGTATTTTTTGTTTGGAAAAGTGGATTTTCGAAAATTTCATGACTCTATTTGAAGGCGAAATAATGATTTTATCACAAAACTGATTGTGCCAGTCGATTTTTTGGCCAAAAAAAACCCTCTTTACGAATTTTTAGCATTTTTTATAATTTTTTTGTCGAAAATTTAGAACAAAGGGAAATATTTTGCGATACAAATTGATTTTTTCTAACTCCCATAATCCTTGGAAATATGGACTCAAAATTCACTAACATATGTAAAATTGTCCCCTCTATCGAGTGGTGCAGACTAGAACGTTCTATCTTGCCTATTTGTCGAGTTATGAGTATTTTTTGTTTTGAAAAGTGGATTTTCGAAATTTTCATGACTCCATTTGAAGGCGAAATAATGATTTTATCACAAAACTGATTGTGCCAGTCGATTTTTTGGCCAAAAAAACCCCTCTTTACGAATTTTTAGCATTTTTTATAATTTTTTTGTCGAAAATTTAGAACAAAGGGGGTAGCTATGGAAATATTTTGCGATACAAATTGATTTTTTCTAACTCCCTTAATCCTTGGCAATATCGACTCAAAATTCACAAAAATATGTAAAATTGTCCCCTCTATCGATTGGTGAAGACTAGAACGTTCTATCTTTCCTATTAGTCGAGTTATGAGTATTTTTTGTTTTGAAAAGTGGATTTTCGAAAATTTCATGCCTCCATTTGAAGGCGAAATAATGATTTTATCACAAAACTGATTGTGCCAGTCGATTTTTAGGCCAAAGAAACCCCTCTTTACGAATTTTTAGCATTTTTTATAATTTTTTTGTCGAAAATTTAGAACAAAGGGGGTAGCTATGGAAATATTTTGCGATACAAATTGATTTTTTCTAACTCCCATAATCCTTGGCAATATCGACTCAAAATTCACAAAAATATGTAAAATTGTCCCCTCTATCGATTGGTGAAGACTAGAACGTTCTATCTTTCCTATTTGTCGAGTTATGAGTATTTTTTGTTTTGAAAAGTGGATTTTCGAAATTTTCATGACTCCATTTGAAGGCGAAATAATGATTTTATCACAAAACTGATTGTGCCAGTCGATTTTTTGGCCAAAGAAACCCCTCCTTTCGAATTTTTAGCATTTTTTATAATTTTTTTTGTCGAAAATGGAAATATTTTGCGATACAAATTGATTTTTTCTAACTCCCATAATCCATGGAAATATAGACTCAAAATTCACTAAAATATGTAAAATTGTCCCCTCTATCGATTGGCCAAGACTAGAACGTTCTATCTTTCCTATTTGTCGAGTTATGAGTATTTTTTTTTTGAAAAGTAGATTTTCGAAAATTTCATGACTCTATTTGAAGGCGAAATAATGATTTTATCACAAAACTGATTGTGCCAGTCAATTTTTTGGCCAAAAAACCCTCTTTACGAATTTTTAGCATTTTTTATAATTTTTTTGTCGAAAATTTAGAACAAAGGGGGTAGCTATGGAAATATTTTGCGTTACAAATTGATTTTTTCTAACTCCCTTAATCCTTGGCAATATCGACTCAAAATTAGGGCTGGGCGATTATCAAGAAACATAATCGATTATATAAAATAATCGAAAAAAATCGATTAATAGAAAAAAATCGATTAATCGAAAAAAATGGATTAATCGAAAAAAATCGATTAATCGAAAATAATCGATTAATCGAAAAAATTCGATTAATCAAAAAGAATCGATTAATCGAAAAAAATCGATTAATCGAAAATAATCGATTATTCGAATATAATCGATTAATCGGAAAAAATCGATTAATCGAAAGTAATCGATTAATCGAAAATAATCGAATAATCGAAAAAAATCGATTAATCGAAAAAAATCGATTAATCGAAAAGAATCGATTAATCTAAAAGAATCGATTAATCTAAAATAATCGATTAATTTAAAATAATCGATTAATCGAAAATAATCAATTTTCGATGATTCGAAAATTTATTATTTTTCATTATTCTTGATAACGGCAGCTGGACCGCTACCGAAACTTTAAAAATAGAGTTTCAACAAACATCGTGATCAAGAACTATTATATTTAACTAATTTTTTCCCTAACTCACGCCTTTAAAAAGATTGACAATTTGGAACTTACGAAAATATTTTGAAGTTTAAGACTTAAAAAAATTGTCAAGATTTGCCAGTCGATTTTCCGGTCCAAAAAACCCCTCTTTACGAATTTTTAGCATTTTTGAAAATTTTTTGTCGAAAATTTAGAACAAAGGGGTAGGTATGGAAATATTTTGCGAAACAAATTGCTTTTTTCTTACTCCCTTAATCCTTGGCAATATCGACTCAAAATTCACTAAAATATGTAAAATTGTCCCCTCTATCGATTGGTGAAGACTAGAACGTTCTATCTTTCCTATTAGTCGAGTTATGAGTATTTTTTGTTTTGAAAAGTGGATTTTAGAAATTTTCATGACTCCATTTGAAGGCGAAATAATGATTTTATCACAAAACTGATTGTGCCAGTCGATTTTTAGGCCAAAGAAACCCCTCTTTACGAATTTTTAGCATTTTTTATAATTTTATTGTCGAAAATTTAGAACAAAGGGGGTAGCTATGGAAATATTTTGCGATGCAAATTGATTTTTTCTAACTCTCATAAGGGTAGCTATGGAAATATTTTGCGATGCAAATTGATTTTTTCTAACTCCCATAATCCTTGGAAATATGGACTCAAAATTCACCAAAATATGTAAAATTGTCCCCTCTATCGATTGGTGAAGACTAGAACGTTCTATCTTTCCTATTAGTCGAGTTATGAGTATTTTTTGTTTTGAAAAGTGGATTTTCGAAAATTTCATGACTCTATTTGAAGGCGAAATAATGATTTTATCACAAAACTGATTGTGCCAGTCGATTTTTAGGCCAAAGAAACCCCTCTTTACGAATTTTTAGCATTTTTTATAATTTTTTTGTCGAAAATTTAGAACAAAGGGGGTAGCTATGGAAATATTTTGCGATACAAATTGATTTTTTCTAACTCCCATAATCCTTGGAAATATAGACTCAAAATTCACTAAAATATGTAAAATTGTCCCCTCTATCGATTGGTGAAGACTAGAACGTTCTATCTTTCCTATTAGTCGAGTTATGAGTATTTTTTGTTTTGAAAAGTGGATTTTCGAAAATTTCATGCCTCCATTTGAAGGCGAAATAATGATTTTATCACAAAACTGATTGTGCCAGTCGATTTTTAGGCCAAAGAAACCCCTCTTTACGAATTTTTAGCATTTTTTATAATTTTTTTGTCGAAAATTTAGAACAAAGGGGGTAGCCATGGAAATATTTTGCGATACAAATTGATTTTTTCTAACTCCCATAATCCTTGGAAATATGGTCTCAAAATTCACTAGAATATGTAAAATTGTCCCCTCTATCGATTGGTGAAGACTAGAACGTTCTATCTTTCCTATTAGTCGAGTTATGAGTATTTTTTGTTTTGAAAAGTGGATTTTCGAAAATTTCATGACTCCATTTGAAGGCGAAATAATGATTTTATCACAAAACTGATTGTGCCAGTCGATTTTTAGGCCAAAGAAACCCCTCTTTACGAATTTTTAGCATTTTTTATAATTTTTTTGTCGAAAATTTAGAACAAAGGGGGTAGCTATGGAAATATTTTGCGATACAAATTGATTTTTTCTAACTCCCATAATCCTTGGAAATATGGACTCGAAATTCACTAAAATATGTAAAATTGTCCCCTCTATCGATTGGTCAAGACTAGAACGTTCTATCTTTCCTATTTGTCGAGTTATGAGTATTTTTTGTTTTGAAAAGTGGATTCTCGAAAATTTCATGACTCTATTTGAAGGCGAAATAATGATTTGATCACAAAACTGATTGTGCCAGTCGATTTTTTGGCCAAAAAAACCCCTCTTTACGAATTTTTAGCATTTTTTATAATTTTTTTGTCGAAAATTTAGAACAAAGGGGGTAGCTATGGAAATATTTTGCGATACAAATTGATTTTTTCTAACTCCCTTAATCCTTGGAAATATGGACTCAAAATTCACTAACAGATGTAAAATTGTCCCTTCTATCGATTGGTGAAGACTAGAACGTTCTATCTTTCCTATTAGTCGAGTTATGAGTATTTTTTGTTTTGAAAAGTGGATTTTCGAAATTTTCATTACTCCATTTGAAGGCGAAATAATGATTTTATCACAAAACTGATTGTGCCAGTCGATTTTTAGGCCAAAAAAACCCCTCTTTACGAATTTTTAGCATTTTTTATAATTTTTTTGTCGAAAATTTAGAACAAAGGGGGTAGCTATGGAAATATTTTGCGATACAAATTGATTTTTTCTAACTCCCTTAATCCTTGGCAATATCGACTCAAAATTCACAAAATTATGTAAAATTGTCCCCTCTATCGATTGGTGAAGACTAGAACGTTCTATCTTTCCTATTTGTCGAGTTATGAGTATTTTTTGTTTTGAAAAGTGGATTTTCGAAATTTTCATGACTCCATTTGAAGGCGAAATAATGATTTTATCACAAAACTGATTGTGCCAGTCGATTTTTTGGCCAAAGAAACCCCTCCTTTCGAATTTTTAGCATTTTTTATAATTTTTTTGTCGAAAATGGAAATATTTTGCGATACAAATTGATTTTTTCTAACTCCCATAATCCATGGAAATATAGACTCAAAATTCACTAAAATATGTAAAATTGTCCCCTCTATCGATTGGCCAAGACTAGAACGTTCTATCTTTCCTATTTGTCGAGTTATGAGTATTTTTTTTTTGAAAAGTAGATTTTCGAAAATTTCATGACTCTATTTGAAGGCGAAATAATGATTTTATCACAAAACTGATTGTGCCAGTCAATTTTTTGGCCAAAAAACCCCTCTTTACGAATTTTTAGCATTTTTTATAATTTTTTTGTCGAAAATTTAGAACAAAGGGGGTAGCTATGGAAATATTTTGCGTTACAAATTGATTTTTTCTAACTCCCTTAATCCTTGGCAATATCGACTCAAAATTAGGGCTGGGCGATTATCAAGAAACATAATCGATTATATAAAATAATCGAAAAAAATCGATTAATAGAAAAAAATCGATTAATCGAAAAAAATGGATTAATCGAAAAAAATCGATTAATCGAAAATAATCGATTAATCGAAAAAATTCGATTAATCAAAAAGAATCGATTAATCGAAAAAAATCGATTAATCGAAAATAATCGATTATTCGAATATAATCGATTAATCGGAAAAAATCGATTAATCGAAAGTAATCGATTAATCGAAAATAATCGATTAATCGAAAAAAATCGATTAATCGGAAAAAATCGATTAATCGAAAAGAATCGATTAATCTAAAAGAATCGATTAATCTAAAATAATCGATTAATTTAAAATAATCGATTAATCGAAAATAATCAATTTTCGATGATTCGAAAATTTATTATTTTTCATTATTCTTGATAACGGCAGCTGGACCGCTACCGAAACTTTAAAAATAGAGTTTCAACAAACATCGTGATCAAGAACTATTATATTTAACTAATTTTTTCCCTAACTCACGCCTTTAAAAAGATTGACAATTTGGAACTTACGAAAATATTTTGAAGTTTAAGACTTAAAAAAATTGTCAAGATTTGCCAGTCGATTTTCCGGTCCAAAAAACCCCTCTTTACGAATTTTTAGCATTTTTGAAAATTTTTTGTCGAAAATTTAGAACAAAGGGGTAGGTATGGAAATATTTTGCGAAACAAATTGCTTTTTTCTTACTCCCTTAATCCTTGGCAATATCGACTCAAAATTCACTAAAATATGTAAAATTGTCCCCTCTATCGATTGGTGAAGACTAGAACGTTCTATCTTTCCTATTAGTCGAGTTATGAGTATTTTTTGTTTTGAAAAGTGGATTTTAGAAATTTTCATGACTCCATTTGAAGGCGAAATAATGATTTTATCACAAAACTGATTGTGCCAGTCGATTTTTAGGCCAAAGAAACCCCTCTTTACGAATTTTTAGCATTTTTTATAATTTTATTGTCGAAAATTTAGAACAAAGGGGGTAGCTATGGAAATATTTTGCGATGCAAATTGATTTTTTCTAACTCTCATAAGGGTAGCTATGGAAATATTTTGCGATGCAAATTGATTTTTTCTAACTCCCATAATCCTTGAAATATGGACTCAAAATTCACCAAAATATGTAAAATTGTCCCCTCTATCGATTGGTGAAGACTAGAACGTTCTATCTTTCCTATTAGTCGAGTTATGAGTATTTTTTGTTTTGAAAAGTGGATTTTCGAAAATTTCATGACTCTATTTGAAGGCGAAATAATGATTTTATCACAAAACTGATTGTGCCAGTCGATTTTTAGGCCAAAGAAACCCCTCTTTACGAATTTTTAGCATTTTTTATAATTTTTTTGTCGAAAATTTAGAACAAAGGGGGTAGCTATGGAAATATTTTGCGATACAAATTGATTTTTTCTAACTCCCATAATCCTTGGAAATATAGACTCAAAATTCACTAAAATATGTAAAATTGTCCCCTCTATCGATTGGTGAAGACTAGAACGTTCTATCTTTCCTATTAGTCGAGTTATGAGTATTTTTTGTTTTGAAAAGTGGATTTTCGAAAATTTCATGCCTCCATTTGAAGGCGAAATAATGATTTTATCACAAAACTGATTGTGCCAGTCGATTTTTAGGCCAAAGAAACCCCTCTTTACGAATTTTTAGCATTTTTTATAATTTTTTTGTCGAAAATTTAGAACAAAGGGGGTAGCCATGGAAATATTTTGCGATACAAATTGATTTTTTCTAACTCCCATAATCCTTGGAAATATGGTCTCAAAATTCACTAAAATATGTAAAATTGTCTCCTCTATCGATTGGTGAAAACTAGAACGTTCTATCTTTCCTATTTGTTGAGTTATGAGTATTTTTTGTTTTGAAAAGTGGATTTTCGAAAATTTCATGACTCTATTTGAAGGCGAAATAATGATTTTATCACAAAACTGATTGTGCCAGTCGATTTTTAGGCCAAAGAAACCCCTCTTTACGAATTTTTAGCATTTTTTATAATTTTTTTGTCGAAAATTTAGAACAAAGGGGGTAGCTATGGAAATATTTTGCGATACAAATTGATTTTTTCTAACTCCCATAATCCTTGGAAATATAGACTCAAAATTCACTAAAATATGTAAAATTGTCCCCTCTATCGATTGGTGAAGACTAGAACGTTCTATCTTTCCTATTAGTCGAGTTATGAGTATTTTTTGTTTTGAAAAGTGGATTTTCGAAAATTTCATGACTCCATTTGAAGGCGAAATAATGATTTTATCACAAAACTGATTGTGCCAGTCGATTTTTAGGCCAAAGAAACCCCTCTTTACGAATTTTTAGCATTTTTTATAATTTTTTTGTCGAAAATTTAGAACAAAGGGGGTAGCTATGGAAATATTTTGCGATACAAATTGATTTTTTCTAACTCCCATAATCCTTGGAAATATGGTCTCAAAATTCACTAGAATATGTAAAATTGTCTCCTCTATCGATTGGTGAAAACTAGAACGTTCTATCTTTCCTATTTGTTGAGTTATGAGTATTTTTTGTTTTGAAAAGTGGATTTTCGAAAATTTCATGACTCTATTTGAAGGCGAAATAATGATTTTATCACAAAACTGATTGTGCCAGTCGATTTTCCGGTCCAAAAAACCCCTCTTTACGAATTTTTAGCATTTTTTATAATTTTTTTGTCGAAAATTTAGAACAAAGGGGGTAGCTATGGAAATATTTTGCGATACAAATTGATTTTTTCTAACTCCCATAATCCTTGGAAATATGGACTCGAAATTCACTAAAATATGTAAAATTGTCCCCTCTATCGATTGGTCAAGACTAGAACGTTCTATCTTTCCTATTTGTCGAGTTATGAGTATTTTTTGTTTTGAAAAGTGGATTCTCGAAAATTTCATGACTCTATTTGAAGGCGAAATAATGATTTGATCACAAAACTGATTGTGCCAGTCGATTTTTTGGCCAAAAAAACCCCTCTTTACGAATTTTTAGCATTTTTTATAATTTTTTTGTCGAAAATTTAGAACAAAGGGGGTAGCTATGGAAATATTTTGCGATACAAATTGATTTTTTCTAACTCCCTTAATCCTTGGAAATATGGACTCAAAATTCACTAACAGATGTAAAATTGTCCCTTCTATCGATTGGTGAAGACTAGAACGTTCTATCTTTCCTATTAGTCGAGTTATGAGTATTTTTTGTTTTGAAAAGTGGATTTTCGAAATTTTCATGACTCCATTTGAAGGCGAAATAATGATTTTATCACAAAACTGATTGTGCCAGTCGATTTTTAGGCCAAAAAAACCCCTCTTTACGAATTTTTAGCATTTTTTATAATTTTTTTGTCGAAAATTTAGAACAAAGGGGGTAGCTATGGAAATATTTTGCGATACAAATTGATTTTTTCTAACTCCCATAACCCTTGGAAATATGGACTCGAAATTCACTAAAAGATGTAAAATTGTCCCCTCTATCGATTGGTGAAGACTAGAACGTTCTATCTTTCCTATTTGTCGAGTTATGAGTATTTTTTGTTTTGAAAAGTGGATTCTCGAAAATTTCATGACTCTATTTGAAGGCGAAATAATGATTTGATCACAAAACTGATTGTGCCAGTCGATTTTTTGGCCAAAAAAACCCCTCTTTACGAATTTTTAGCATTTTTTATAATTTTTTTGTCGAAAATTTAGAACAAAGGGGGTAGCTATGGAAATATTTTGCGATACAAATTGATTTTTTCTAACTCCCATAATCCTTGGAAATATGGACTCAAAATTCACTAAAATATGTAAAATTGTCCCCTCTATCGATTGGTGAAGACTAGAACGTTCTATCTTTCCTATTATGGGTATTTTTTGTTTTGAAAAGTGGATTTTCGAAAATTTCATGACTCCATTTGTAGGCGAAATAATGATTTTATCACAAAACTGATTGTGCCAGTCGATTTTTTGGCCAAAGAAACCCCTCTTTACGAATTTTTAGCATTTTTTATAATTTTTTTGTCGAAAATTTAGAACAAAGGGGAAATATTTTGCGTTACAAATTGATTTTTTCTAACTCCCTTAATCCTTGGAAATATGGACTCGAAATTCACTAAAATATGTAAAATTGTCCCCTCTATCGATTGGTCAAGACTAGAACGTTCTATCTTTCCTATTTGTCGAGTTATGAGTATTTTTTGTTTTGAAAAGTGGATTCTCGAAAATTTCATGACTCTATTTGAAGGCGAAATAATGATTTGATCACAAAACTGATTGTGCCAGTCGATTTTTTGGCCAAAAAAACCCCTCTTTACGAATTTTTAGCATTTTTTATAATTTTTTTGTCGAAAATTTAGAACAAAGGGGGTAGCTATGGAAATATTTTGCGATACAAATTGATTTTTTCTAACTCCCTTAATCCTTGGAAATATGGACTCAAAATTCACTAACAGATGTAAAATTGTCCCTTCTATCGATTGGTGAAGACTAGAACGTTCTATCTTTCCTATTAGTCGAGTTATGAGTATTTTTTGTTTTGAAAAGTGGATTTTCGAAATTTTCATGACTCCATTTGAAGGCGAAATAATGATTTTATCACAAAACTGATTGTGCCAGTCGATTTTTAGGCCAAAAAAACCCCTCTTTACGAATTTTTAGCATTTTTTATAATTTTTTTGTCGAAAATTTAGAACAAAGGGGGTAGCTATGGAAATATTTTGCGATACAAATTGATTTTTTCTAACTCCCATAACCCTTGGAAATATGGACTCGAAATTCACTAAAAGATGTAAAATTGTCCCCTCTATCGATTGGTGAAGACTAGAACGTTCTATCTTTCCTATTTGTCGAGTTATGAGTATTTTTTGTTTTGAAAAGTGGATTCTCGAAAATTTCATGACTCTATTTGAAGGCGAAATAATGATTTGATCACAAAACTGATTGTGCCAGTCGATTTTTTGGCCAAAAAAACCCCTCTTTACGAATTTTTAGCATTTTTTATAATTTTTTTGTCGAAAATTTAGAACAAAGGGGGTAGCTATGGAAATATTTTGCGATACAAATTGATTTTTTCTAACTCCCATAATCCTTGGAAATATGGACTCAAAATTCACTAAAATATGTAAAATTGTCCCCTCTATCGATTGGTGAAGACTAGAACGTTCTATCTTTCCTATTATGGGTATTTTTTGTTTTGAAAAGTGGATTTTCGAAAATTTCATGACTCCATTTGTAGGCGAAATAATGATTTTATCACAAAACTGATTGTGCCAGTCGATTTTTTGGCCAAAGAAACCCCTCTTTACGAATTTTTAGCATTTTTTATAATTTTTTTGTCGAAAATTTAGAACAAAGGGGAAATATTTTGCGTTACAAATTGATTTTTTCTAACTCCCTTAATCCTTGGCAATATCGACTCAAAATTAGGGCTGGGCGATTATCAAAAAACATAATCGATTATCGATTATATGAAATAATCGAAAAAAATCGATCAATAGAAAAAAATCGATTAATCGAAAAAAATGGATCAATCGAAAAAAATGGATTAATCGAAAAGAATCGATTAATCGAAAAAAATCGATTAATCGAAAAAAATCGATTAATCGAAAATAATCGATTAATCGAAAATAATCGATTATTCGAATATAATCGATTAATCGAAAAGAATCGATTAATCGCAAATAATCGATTATTCGAATATAATCGATTAATCGAAAAAAATCGATCAATCGAAAAAAATCGATCAATCGAAAAAAATCGATTAATCGAAAATAATCGATTAATCGAAAATAATTGATTAATCGAAAAGAATCGATTAATCTAAAATAATCAATTAATTTAAAATAATCGATTAATCGAAAATAATCAATTTTCGATTATTCGAAAATTTATTATTTTTCATTATTCTTGATAACGGCAGCTGGACCGCTACCGAAACTTTAAAAATAGAGTTTCAACAAACATCGTGATCAAGAACTATTATATTTAACTAATTTTTTCCCTAACTCACGCCTTTAAAAAGATTGACAATTTGGAACTTACGAAAATATTTTGAAGTTTAAGACTTAAAAAAATTGTCAAGATTTGCCAGTCGATTTTCCGGTCCAAAAAACCCCTCTTTACGAATTTTTAGCATTTTTTATAATTTTTTTGTCGAAAATTTAGAACAAAGGGGGTAGCTATGGAAATATTTTGCGATACAAATTGATTTTTTCTAACTCACATAATCCTCGGAAATGTGGACTCAAAATTCACCAAAAGATGTAAAATTGTCCCCTCTATCGATTGGTGAAGACTAGAACGTTCTATCTTTCCTATTTGTTGAGTTATGAGTATTTTTTGTTTTGAAAAGTGGATTTTCGAAAATTTCATGACTCTATTTGAAGGCGAAATAATGATTTTATCACAAAACTGATTGTGCCAGTCGATTTTCCGGTCCAAAAAACCCCTCTTTACGAATTTTTAGCATTTTTTATAATTTTTTTGTCGAAAATGGAAATATTTTGCGATACAAATTGATTTTTTCTAACTCCCATAATCCTTGGAAATATGGACTCAAAATTCACTAAAATATGTAAAATTGTCCCCTCTATCGATTGGTGAAGACTAGAACGTTCTATCTTTCCTATTTGTCGAGTTATGAGTATTTTTTGTTTTGAAAAGTGGATTTTCGAAAATTTCATGACTCTATTTGAAGGCGAAATAATGATTTTATCACAAAACTGATTGTGCCAGTCGATTTTTAGGCCAAAGAAACCCCTCTTTACGAACTTTTAGCATTTTTTATAATTTTTTTGTCGAAAATTTTGAACAAAGGGGGTAGCTATGGAAATATTTTGCGATACAAATTAATTTTTTCTAACTCCCATAATCCTTGGAAATATGGACTCAAAATACACCAAAAGATGTAAAATTGTCCCCTCTATCGATTGGTGAAGACTAGAACGTTCTATCTTTCCTATTTGTCGAGTTATGAGTATTTTTTGTTTTGAAAAGTGGATTTTCGAAAATTTCATTACTCTATTTGAAGGCGAAATAATGATTTTATCACAAAACTGATTGTGCCAGTCGATTTTTAGGCCAAAGAAACCCCTCTTTACGAACTTTTAGCATTTTTTATAATTTTTTTGTCGAAAATTTTGAACAAAGGGGGTAGCTATGGAAATATTTTGCGATACAAATTAATTTTTTCTAACTCCCTTAATCCTTGGAAATATGGACTCAAAATTCACTAAAATATGTAAAATTGTCCCCTCTATCGATTGGTCAAGACTAGAACGTTCTATCTTTCCTATTTGTTGAGTTATGAGTATTTTTTGTTTTGAAAAGTGGATTTTCGAAAATTTCATTACTCTATTTGAAGGCGAAATAATGATTTTATCACAAAACTGATTGTGCCAGTCGATTTTTTGGCCAAAAAAACCCCTCTTTACGAATTTTTAGCATTTTTTATAATTTTTTTGTCGAAAATTTAGAACAAAGGGGGTAGCTATGGAAATATTTTGCGATACAAATTGATTTTTTCTAACTCCCTTAATCCTTGGAAATATGGACTCAAAATACACCAAAAGATGTAAAATTGTCCCCTCTATCGATTGGTGAAGACTAGAACGTTCTATCTTTCCTATTAGTCGAGTTATGAGTATTTTTTGTTTTGAAAAGTGGATTTTCGAAAATTTCATGACTCTATTTGAAGGCGAAATAATGATTTTATCACAAAACTGATTGTGCCAGGCGATTTTTTGGCCAAAGAAACCCCTCTTTACGAATTTTTAGCATTATTTATAATTTTTTTGTCGAAAATTTAGAACAAAGTGGGTAGTATGGAATTATTTTGCGTTACAAATTGATTTTTTCTAACTCCCTTGATCCTCGGCAATATCGACTCAAAATTAGGGCTGGGCGATTATCAAAAAACATAATCGATTATCGATTATATAAAATAATCGAAAAAAATCGATTAATCGAAAAAAATCGATTAATCGAAAAAAATCGATTAATCGAAAAGAATCGATTAATCGAAAAAAATCGATTAATCGAAAAAAATCGATTAATTGAAAAAAATCGATTAATCGAAAAAAATCGATTAATCGAAAATAATCAATTTTCGATTATTCGAAAATTTATTATTTTTCATTATTCTTGATAACGGCAGCTGGACCGCTACCGAAACTTTAAAAATAGAGTTTCAACAAACATCGTGATCAAGAACTATTATATTTAACTAATTTTTTCCCTAACTCACGCCTTTAAAAAGATTGACAATTTGGAACTTACGAAAATATTTTGAAGTTTAAGACTTAAAAAATTGTCAAGATTTGCCAGTCGATTTTCCGGTCCAAAAAACCCCTCTTTACGAATTTTTAGCATTTTTTAAAATTGTTTGTCGAAAATTTAGAACAAAGGGGTAGGTATGGAAATATTTTGCGAAACAAATTGCTTTTTTCTTACTCCCCTAATCCTTGACAATATCGACTCAAAATTCACTAAAAGATGTAAAATTGTCCCCTCTATCGATTGGTCAAGACTAGAACGTTCTATCTTTCCTATTTGTCGAGTTATGAGTATTTTTTGTTTTGAAAAGTGGATTTTCGAAATTTTCATGACTCCATTTGAAGGCGAAATAATGATTTTATCACAAAACTGATTGTGCCAGTCGATTTTTTGGCCAAAAAAACCCCTCTTTACGAATTTTTAGCATTTTTTATAATTTTTTTGTCGAAAATTTAGAACAAAGGGCTATGGAAATATTTTGCGATACAAATTGATTTTTTCTAACTCCCATAATCCTTGGAAATATGGACTCAAAATTCACTAGAATATGTAAAATTGTCCCCTCTATCGATTGGTGAAGACTAGAACGTTCTATCTTTCCTATTAGTCGAGTTATGAGTATTTTTTGTTTTGAAAAGTGGATTTTCGAAAATTTCATGACTCCATTTGAAGGCGAAATAATGATTTTATCACAAAACTGATTGTGCCAGTCGATTTTTAGGCCAAAGAAACCCCTCTTTACGAATTTTTAGCATTTTTTATAATTTTTTTGTCGAAAATTTAGAACAAAGGGGGTAGCTATGGAAATATTTTGCGATACAAATTGATTTTTTCTAACTCCCATAATCCTTGGAAATATGGACTCGAAATTCACTAAAATATGTAAAATTGTCCCCTCTATCGATTGGTCAAGACTAGAACGTTCTATCTTTCCTATTTGTCGAGTTATGAGTATTTTTTGTTTTGAAAAGTGGATTCTCGAAAATTTCATGACTCTATTTGAAGGCGAAATAATGATTTGATCACAAAACTGATTGTGCCAGTCGATTTTTTGGCCAAAAAAACCCCTCTTTACGAATTTTTAGCATTTTTTATAATTTTTTTGTCGAAAATTTAGAACAAAGGGGGTAGCTATGGAAATATTTTGCGATACAAATTGATTTTTTCTAACTCCCTTAATCCTTGGAAATATGGACTCAAAATTCACTAACAGATGTAAAATTGTCCCTTCTATCGATTGGTGAAGACTAGAACGTTCTATCTTTCCTATTAGTCGAGTTATGAGTATTTTTTGTTTTGAAAAGTGGATTTTCGAAATTTTCATTACTCCATTTGAAGGCGAAATAATGATTTTATCACAAAACTGATTGTGCCAGTCGATTTTTAGGCCAAAAAAACCCCTCTTTACGAATTTTTAGCATTTTTTATAATTTTTTTGTCGAAAATTTAGAACAAAGGGGGTAGCTATGGAAATATTTTGCGATACAAATTGATTTTTTCTAACTCCCTTAATCCTTGGCAATATCGACTCAAAATTCACAAAATTATGTAAAATTGTCCCCTCTATCGATTGGTGAAGACTAGAACGTTCTATCTTTCCTATTTGTCGAGTTATGAGTATTTTTTGTTTTGAAAAGTGGATTTTCGAAATTTTCATGACTCCATTTGAAGGCGAAATAATGATTTTATCACAAAACTGATTGTGCCAGTCGATTTTTTGGCCAAAGAAACCCCTCCTTTCGAATTTTTAGCATTTTTTATAATTTTTTTGTCGAAAATGGAAATATTTTGCGATACAAATTGATTTTTTCTAACTCCCATAATCCATGGAAATATAGACTCAAAATTCACTAAAATATGTAAAATTGTCCCCTCTATCGATTGGCCAAGACTAGAACGTTCTATCTTTCCTATTTGTCGAGTTATGAGTATTTTTTTTTTGAAAAGTAGATTTTCGAAAATTTCATGACTCTATTTGAAGGCGAAATAATGATTTTATCACAAAACTGATTGTGCCAGTCAATTTTTTGGCCAAAAAACCCCTCTTTACGAATTTTTAGCATTTTTTATAATTTTTTTGTCGAAAATTTAGAACAAAGGGGGTAGCTATGGAAATATTTTGCGTTACAAATTGATTTTTTCTAACTCCCTTAATCCTTGGCAATATCGACTCAAAATTAGGGCTGGGCGATTATCAAGAAACATAATCGATTATATAAAATAATCGAAAAAAATCGATTAATAGAAAAAAATCGATTAATCGAAAAAAATGGATTAATCGAAAAAAATCGATTAATCGAAAATAATCGATTAATCGAAAAAATTCGATTAATCAAAAAGAATCGATTAATCGAAAAAAATCGATTAATCGAAAATAATCGATTATTCGAATATAATCGATTAATCGGAAAAAATCGATTAATCGAAAGTAATCGATTAATCGAAAATAATCGATTAATCGAAAAAAATCGATTAATCGGAAAAAATCGATTAATCGAAAAGAATCGATTAATCTAAAAGAATCGATTAATCTAAAATAATCGATTAATTTAAAATAATCGATTAATCGAAAATAATCAATTTTCGATGATTCGAAAATTTATTATTTTTCATTATTCTTGATAACGGCAGCTGGACCGCTACCGAAACTTTAAAAATAGAGTTTCAACAAACATCGTGATCAAGAACTATTATATTTAACTAATTTTTTCCCTAACTCACGCCTTTAAAAAGATTGACAATTTGGAACTTACGAAAATATTTTGAAGTTTAAGACTTAAAAAAATTGTCAAGATTTGCCAGTCGATTTTCCGGTCCAAAAAACCCCTCTTTACGAATTTTTAGCATTTTTGAAAATTTTTTGTCGAAAATTTAGAACAAAGGGGTAGGTATGGAAATATTTTGCGAAACAAATTGCTTTTTTCTTACTCCCTTAATCCTTGGCAATATCGACTCAAAATTCACTAAAATATGTAAAATTGTCCCCTCTATCGATTGGTGAAGACTAGAACGTTCTATCTTTCCTATTAGTCGAGTTATGAGTATTTTTTGTTTTGAAAAGTGGATTTTAGAAATTTTCATGACTCCATTTGAAGGCGAAATAATGATTTTATCACAAAACTGATTGTGCCAGTCGATTTTTAGGCCAAAGAAACCCCTCTTTACGAATTTTTAGCATTTTTTATAATTTTATTGTCGAAAATTTAGAACAAAGGGGGTAGCTATGGAAATATTTTGCGATGCAAATTGATTTTTTCTAACTCTCATAAGGGTAGCTATGGAAATATTTTGCGATGCAAATTGATTTTTTCTAACTCCCATAATCCTTGAAATATGGACTCAAAATTCACCAAAATATGTAAAATTGTCCCCTCTATCGATTGGTGAAGACTAGAACGTTCTATCTTTCCTATTAGTCGAGTTATGAGTATTTTTTGTTTTGAAAAGTGGATTTTCGAAAATTTCATGACTCTATTTGAAGGCGAAATAATGATTTTATCACAAAACTGATTGTGCCAGTCGATTTTTAGGCCAAAGAAACCCCTCTTTACGAATTTTTAGCATTTTTTATAATTTTTTTGTCGAAAATTTAGAACAAAGGGGGTAGCTATGGAAATATTTTGCGATACAAATTGATTTTTTCTAACTCCCATAATCCTTGGAAATATAGACTCAAAATTCACTAAAATATGTAAAATTGTCCCCTCTATCGATTGGTGAAGACTAGAACGTTCTATCTTTCCTATTAGTCGAGTTATGAGTATTTTTTGTTTTGAAAAGTGGATTTTCGAAAATTTCATGCCTCCATTTGAAGGCGAAATAATGATTTTATCACAAAACTGATTGTGCCAGTCGATTTTTAGGCCAAAGAAACCCCTCTTTACGAATTTTTAGCATTTTTTATAATTTTTTTGTCGAAAATTTAGAACAAAGGGGGTAGCCATGGAAATATTTTGCGATACAAATTGATTTTTTCTAACTCCCATAATCCTTGGAAATATGGTCTCAAAATTCACTAAAATATGTAAAATTGTCTCCTCTATCGATTGGTGAAAACTAGAACGTTCTATCTTTCCTATTTGTTGAGTTATGAGTATTTTTTGTTTTGAAAAGTGGATTTTCGAAAATTTCATGACTCTATTTGAAGGCGAAATAATGATTTTATCACAAAACTGATTGTGCCAGTCGATTTTTAGGCCAAAGAAACCCCTCTTTACGAATTTTTAGCATTTTTTATAATTTTTTTGTCGAAAATTTAGAACAAAGGGGGTAGCTATGGAAATATTTTGCGATACAAATTGATTTTTTCTAACTCCCATAATCCTTGGAAATATAGACTCAAAATTCACTAAAATATGTAAAATTGTCCCCTCTATCGATTGGTGAAGACTAGAACGTTCTATCTTTCCTATTAGTCGAGTTATGAGTATTTTTTGTTTTGAAAAGTGGATTTTCGAAAATTTCATGACTCCATTTGAAGGCGAAATAATGATTTTATCACAAAACTGATTGTGCCAGTCGATTTTTAGGCCAAAGAAACCCCTCTTTACGAATTTTTAGCATTTTTTATAATTTTTTTGTCGAAAATTTAGAACAAAGGGGGTAGCTATGGAAATATTTTGCGATACAAATTGATTTTTTCTAACTCCCATAATCCTTGGAAATATGGTCTCAAAATTCACTAGAATATGTAAAATTGTCTCCTCTATCGATTGGTGAAAACTAGAACGTTCTATCTTTCCTATTTGTTGAGTTATGAGTATTTTTTGTTTTGAAAAGTGGATTTTCGAAAATTTCATGACTCTATTTGAAGGCGAAATAATGATTTTATCACAAAACTGATTGTGCCAGTCGATTTTCCGGTCCAAAAAACCCCTCTTTACGAATTTTTAGCATTTTTTATAATTTTTTTGTCGAAAATTTAGAACAAAGGGGGTAGCTATGGAAATATTTTGCGATACAAATTGATTTTTTCTAACTCCCATAATCCTTGGAAATATGGACTCGAAATTCACTAAAATATGTAAAATTGTCCCCTCTATCGATTGGTCAAGACTAGAACGTTCTATCTTTCCTATTTGTCGAGTTATGAGTATTTTTTGTTTTGAAAAGTGGATTCTCGAAAATTTCATGACTCTATTTGAAGGCGAAATAATGATTTGATCACAAAACTGATTGTGCCAGTCGATTTTTTGGCCAAAAAAACCCCTCTTTACGAATTTTTAGCATTTTTTATAATTTTTTTGTCGAAAATTTAGAACAAAGGGGGTAGCTATGGAAATATTTTGCGATACAAATTGATTTTTTCTAACTCCCTTAATCCTTGGAAATATGGACTCAAAATTCACTAACAGATGTAAAATTGTCCCTTCTATCGATTGGTGAAGACTAGAACGTTCTATCTTTCCTATTAGTCGAGTTATGAGTATTTTTTGTTTTGAAAAGTGGATTTTCGAAATTTTCATGACTCCATTTGAAGGCGAAATAATGATTTTATCACAAAACTGATTGTGCCAGTCGATTTTTAGGCCAAAAAAACCCCTCTTTACGAATTTTTAGCATTTTTTATAATTTTTTTGTCGAAAATTTAGAACAAAGGGGGTAGCTATGGAAATATTTTGCGATACAAATTGATTTTTTCTAACTCCCATAACCCTTGGAAATATGGACTCGAAATTCACTAAAAGATGTAAAATTGTCCCCTCTATCGATTGGTGAAGACTAGAACGTTCTATCTTTCCTATTTGTCGAGTTATGAGTATTTTTTGTTTTGAAAAGTGGATTCTCGAAAATTTCATGACTCTATTTGAAGGCGAAATAATGATTTGATCACAAAACTGATTGTGCCAGTCGATTTTTTGGCCAAAAAAACCCCTCTTTACGAATTTTTAGCATTTTTTATAATTTTTTTGTCGAAAATTTAGAACAAAGGGGGTAGCTATGGAAATATTTTGCGATACAAATTGATTTTTTCTAACTCCCATAATCCTTGGAAATATGGACTCAAAATTCACTAAAATATGTAAAATTGTCCCCTCTATCGATTGGTGAAGACTAGAACGTTCTATCTTTCCTATTATGGGTATTTTTTGTTTTGAAAAGTGGATTTTCGAAAATTTCATGACTCCATTTGTAGGCGAAATAATGATTTTATCACAAAACTGATTGTGCCAGTCGATTTTTTGGCCAAAGAAACCCCTCTTTACGAATTTTTAGCATTTTTTATAATTTTTTTGTCGAAAATTTAGAACAAAGGGGAAATATTTTGCGTTACAAATTGATTTTTTCTAACTCCCTTAATCCTTGGAAATATGGACTCGAAATTCACTAAAATATGTAAAATTGTCCCCTCTATCGATTGGTCAAGACTAGAACGTTCTATCTTTCCTATTTGTCGAGTTATGAGTATTTTTTGTTTTGAAAAGTGGATTCTCGAAAATTTCATGACTCTATTTGAAGGCGAAATAATGATTTGATCACAAAACTGATTGTGCCAGTCGATTTTTTGGCCAAAAAAACCCCTCTTTACGAATTTTTAGCATTTTTTATAATTTTTTTGTCGAAAATTTAGAACAAAGGGGGTAGCTATGGAAATATTTTGCGATACAAATTGATTTTTTCTAACTCCCTTAATCCTTGGAAATATGGACTCAAAATTCACTAACAGATGTAAAATTGTCCCTTCTATCGATTGGTGAAGACTAGAACGTTCTATCTTTCCTATTAGTCGAGTTATGAGTATTTTTTGTTTTGAAAAGTGGATTTTCGAAATTTTCATGACTCCATTTGAAGGCGAAATAATGATTTTATCACAAAACTGATTGTGCCAGTCGATTTTTAGGCCAAAAAAACCCCTCTTTACGAATTTTTAGCATTTTTTATAATTTTTTTGTCGAAAATTTAGAACAAAGGGGGTAGCTATGGAAATATTTTGCGATACAAATTGATTTTTTCTAACTCCCATAACCCTTGGAAATATGGACTCGAAATTCACTAAAAGATGTAAAATTGTCCCCTCTATCGATTGGTGAAGACTAGAACGTTCTATCTTTCCTATTTGTCGAGTTATGAGTATTTTTTGTTTTGAAAAGTGGATTCTCGAAAATTTCATGACTCTATTTGAAGGCGAAATAATGATTTGATCACAAAACTGATTGTGCCAGTCGATTTTTTGGCCAAAAAAACCCCTCTTTACGAATTTTTAGCATTTTTTATAATTTTTTTGTCGAAAATTTAGAACAAAGGGGGTAGCTATGGAAATATTTTGCGATACAAATTGATTTTTTCTAACTCCCATAATCCTTGGAAATATGGACTCAAAATTCACTAAAATATGTAAAATTGTCCCCTCTATCGATTGGTGAAGACTAGAACGTTCTATCTTTCCTATTATGGGTATTTTTTGTTTTGAAAAGTGGATTTTCGAAAATTTCATGACTCCATTTGTAGGCGAAATAATGATTTTATCACAAAACTGATTGTGCCAGTCGATTTTTTGGCCAAAGAAACCCCTCTTTACGAATTTTTAGCATTTTTTATAATTTTTTTGTCGAAAATTTAGAACAAAGGGGAAATATTTTGCGTTACAAATTGATTTTTTCTAACTCCCTTAATCCTTGGCAATATCGACTCAAAATTAGGGCTGGGCGATTATCAAAAAACATAATCGATTATCGATTATATGAAATAATCGAAAAAAATCGATCAATAGAAAAAAATCGATTAATCGAAAAAAATGGATCAATCGAAAAAAATGGATTAATCGAAAAGAATCGATTAATCGAAAAAAATCGATTAATCGAAAAAAATCGATTAATCGAAAATAATCGATTAATCGAAAATAATCGATTATTCGAATATAATCGATTAATCGAAAAGAATCGATTAATCGCAAATAATCGATTATTCGAATATAATCGATTAATCGAAAAAAATCGATCAATCGAAAAAAATCGATCAATCGAAAAAAATCGATTAATCGAAAATAATCGATTAATCGAAAATAATTGATTAATCGAAAAGAATCGATTAATCTAAAATAATCAATTAATTTAAAATAATCGATTAATCGAAAATAATCAATTTTCGATTATTCGAAAATTTATTATTTTTCATTATTCTTGATAACGGCAGCTGGACCGCTACCGAAACTTTAAAAATAGAGTTTCAACAAACATCGTGATCAAGAACTATTATATTTAACTAATTTTTTCCCTAACTCACGCCTTTAAAAAGATTGACAATTTGGAACTTACGAAAATATTTTGAAGTTTAAGACTTAAAAAAATTGTCAAGATTTGCCAGTCGATTTTCCGGTCCAAAAAACCCCTCTTTACGAATTTTTAGCATTTTTTATAATTTTTTTGTCGAAAATTTAGAACAAAGGGGGTAGCTATGGAAATATTTTGCGATACAAATTGATTTTTTCTAACTCACATAATCCTCGGAAATGTGGACTCAAAATTCACCAAAAGATGTAAAATTGTCCCCTCTATCGATTGGTGAAGACTAGAACGTTCTATCTTTCCTATTTGTTGAGTTATGAGTATTTTTTGTTTTGAAAAGTGGATTTTCGAAAATTTCATGACTCTATTTGAAGGCGAAATAATGATTTTATCACAAAACTGATTGTGCCAGTCGATTTTCCGGTCCAAAAAACCCCTCTTTACGAATTTTTAGCATTTTTTATAATTTTTTTGTCGAAAATGGAAATATTTTGCGATACAAATTGATTTTTTCTAACTCCCATAATCCTTGGAAATATGGACTCAAAATTCACTAAAATATGTAAAATTGTCCCCTCTATCGATTGGTGAAGACTAGAACGTTCTATCTTTCCTATTTGTCGAGTTATGAGTATTTTTTGTTTTGAAAAGTGGATTTTCGAAAATTTCATGACTCTATTTGAAGGCGAAATAATGATTTTATCACAAAACTGATTGTGCCAGTCGATTTTTAGGCCAAAGAAACCCCTCTTTACGAACTTTTAGCATTTTTTATAATTTTTTTGTCGAAAATTTTGAACAAAGGGGGTAGCTATGGAAATATTTTGCGATACAAATTAATTTTTTCTAACTCCCATAATCCTTGGAAATATGGACTCAAAATACACCAAAAGATGTAAAATTGTCCCCTCTATCGATTGGTGAAGACTAGAACGTTCTATCTTTCCTATTTGTCGAGTTATGAGTATTTTTTGTTTTGAAAAGTGGATTTTCGAAAATTTCATTACTCTATTTGAAGGCGAAATAATGATTTTATCACAAAACTGATTGTGCCAGTCGATTTTTAGGCCAAAGAAACCCCTCTTTACGAACTTTTAGCATTTTTTATAATTTTTTTGTCGAAAATTTTGAACAAAGGGGGTAGCTATGGAAATATTTTGCGATACAAATTAATTTTTTCTAACTCCCTTAATCCTTGGAAATATGGACTCAAAATTCACTAAAATATGTAAAATTGTCCCCTCTATCGATTGGTCAAGACTAGAACGTTCTATCTTTCCTATTTGTTGAGTTATGAGTATTTTTTGTTTTGAAAAGTGGATTTTCGAAAATTTCATTACTCTATTTGAAGGCGAAATAATGATTTTATCACAAAACTGATTGTGCCAGTCGATTTTTTGGCCAAAAAAACCCCTCTTTACGAATTTTTAGCATTTTTTATAATTTTTTTGTCGAAAATTTAGAACAAAGGGGGTAGCTATGGAAATATTTTGCGATACAAATTGATTTTTTCTAACTCCCTTAATCCTTGGAAATATGGACTCAAAATACACCAAAAGATGTAAAATTGTCCCCTCTATCGATTGGTGAAGACTAGAACGTTCTATCTTTCCTATTAGTCGAGTTATGAGTATTTTTTGTTTTGAAAAGTGGATTTTCGAAAATTTCATGACTCTATTTGAAGGCGAAATAATGATTTTATCACAAAACTGATTGTGCCAGGCGATTTTTTGGCCAAAGAAACCCCTCTTTACGAATTTTTAGCATTATTTATAATTTTTTTGTCGAAAATTTAGAACAAAGTGGGTAGTATGGAATTATTTTGCGTTACAAATTGATTTTTTCTAACTCCCTTGATCCTCGGCAATATCGACTCAAAATTAGGGCTGGGCGATTATCAAAAAACATAATCGATTATCGATTATATAAAATAATCGAAAAAAATCGATTAATCGAAAAAAATCGATTAATCGAAAAAAATCGATTAATCGAAAAGAATCGATTAATCGAAAAAAATCGATTAATCGAAAAAAATCGATTAATTGAAAAAAATCGATTAATCGAAAAAAATCGATTAATCGAAAATAATCAATTTTCGATTATTCGAAAATTTATTATTTTTCATTATTCTTGATAACGGCAGCTGGACCGCTACCGAAACTTTAAAAATAGAGTTTCAACAAACATCGTGATCAAGAACTATTATATTTAACTAATTTTTTCCCTAACTCACGCCTTTAAAAAGATTGACAATTTGGAACTTACGAAAATATTTTGAAGTTTAAGACTTAAAAAATTGTCAAGATTTGCCAGTCGATTTTCCGGTCCAAAAAACCCCTCTTTACGAATTTTTAGCATTTTTTAAAATTGTTTGTCGAAAATTTAGAACAAAGGGGTAGGTATGGAAATATTTTGCGAAACAAATTGCTTTTTTCTTACTCCCCTAATCCTTGACAATATCGACTCAAAATTCACTAAAAGATGTAAAATTGTCCCCTCTATCGATTGGTCAAGACTAGAACGTTCTATCTTTCCTATTTGTCGAGTTATGAGTATTTTTTGTTTTGAAAAGTGGATTTTCGAAATTTTCATGACTCCATTTGAAGGCGAAATAATGATTTTATCACAAAACTGATTGTGCCAGTCGATTTTTTGGCCAAAAAAACCCCTCTTTACGAATTTTTAGCATTTTTTATAATTTTTTTGTCGAAAATTTAGAACAAAGGGCTATGGAAATATTTTGCGATACAAATTGATTTTTTCTAACTCCCATAATCCTTGGAAATATGGACTCAAAATTCACTAAAATATGTAAAATTGTCCCCTCTATCGATTGGTGAAGACTAGAACGTTCTATCTTTCTTATTTGTCGAGTTATGAGTATTTTTTGTTTTGAAAAGTGGATTTTCGAAAATTTCATGACTCTATTTGAAGGCGAAATAATGATTTTATCACAAAACTGATTGTGCCAGGCGATTTTTTGGCCAAAGAAACCCCTCTTTACGAATTTTTAGCATTATTTATAATTTTTTTGTCGAAAATTTAGAACAAAGTGGGTAGTATGGAATTATTTTGCGTTACAAATTGATTTTTTCTAACTCCCTTGATCCTCGGCAATATCGACTCAAAATTAGGGCTGGGCGATTATCAAAAAACATAATCGATTATCGATTATATAAAATAATCGAAAAAAATCGATTAATCGAAAAAAATCGATTAATCGAAAAAAATCGATTAATCGAAAAGAATCGATTAATCGAAAAAAATCGATTAATCGAAAAAAATCGATTAATTGAAAAAAATCGATTAATCGAAAAAAATCGATTAATCGAAAATAATCAATTTTCGATTATTCGAAAATTTATTATTTTTCATTATTCTTGATAACGGCAGCTGGACCGCTACCGAAACTTTAAAATAGAGTTTCAACAAACATCGTGATCAAGAACTATTATATTTAACTAATTTTTTCCCTAACTCACGCCTTTAAAAAGATTGACAATTTGGAACTTACGAAAATATTTTGAAGTTTAAGACTTAAAAAATTGTCAAGATTTGCCAGTCGATTTTCCGGTCCAAAAAACCCCTCTTTACGAATTTTTAGCATTTTTTAAAATTGTTTGTCGAAAATTTAGAACAAAGGGCTATGGAAATATTTTGCGATACAAATTGATTTTTTCTAACTCCCATAATCCTTGGAAATATGGACTCAAAATTCACTAAAATATGTAAAATTGTCCCCTCTATCGATTGGTGAAGACTAGAACGTTCTATCTTTCCTATTTGTCGAGTTATGAGTATTTTTTGTTTTGAAAAGTGGATTTTCGAAAATTTCATGACTCTATTTGAAGGCGAAATAATGATTTTATCACAAAACTGATTGTGCCAGTCGATTTTTAGGCCAAAGAAACCCCTCTTTACGAACTTTTAGCATTTTTTATAATTTTTTTGTCGAAAATTTTGAACAAAGGGGGTAGCTATGGAAATATTTTGCGATACAAATTAATTTTTTCTAACTCCCATAATCCTTGGAAATATGGACTCAAAATTCACTAAAATATGTAAAATTGTCCCCTCTATCGATTGGTGAAGACTAGAACGTTCTATCTTTCCTATTTGTCGAGTTATGAGTATTTTTTGTTTTGAAAAGTGGATTTTCGAAAATTTCATGACTCCATTTGAAGGCGAAATAATGATTTTATCACAAAACTGATTGTGCCAGTCGATTTTTTGGCCAAAAAAACCCCTCTTTACGAATTTTTAGCATTTTTTATAATTTTTTTGTCGAAAATTTAGAACAAAGGGCTATGGAAATATTTTGCGATACAAATTGATTTTTTCTAACTCCCATAATCCTTGGAAATATGGACTCAAAATTCACTAAAATATGTAAAATTGTCCCCTCTATCGATTGGTGAAGACTAGAACGTTCTATCTTTCCTATTTGTCGAGTTATGAGTATTTTTTGTTTTTAAAAGTGGATTTTCGAAAATTTCATGACTCTATTTGAAGGCGAAATAATGATTTTATCACAAAACTGATTGTGCCAGTCGATTTTTAGGCCAAGGAAACCCCTCTTTACGAACTTTTAGCATTTTTTATAATTTTTTTGTCGAAAATTTTGAACAAAGGGGGTAGCTATGGAAATATTTTGCGATACAAATTAATTTTTTCTAACTCCCATAATCCTCGGAAATATGGACTCAAAACTCACCAAAAGATGTAAAATTGTCCCCTCTATCGATTGGTGAAGACTAGAACGTTCTATCTTTCCTATTAGTCGAGTTATGAGTATTTTTTGTTTTGAAAAGTGGATTTTCGAAATTTTCATGACTCCATTTGAAGGCGAAATAATGATTTTATCACAAAACTGATTGTGCCAGTCGATTTTTTGGCCAAAAAAACCCCTCTTTACGAATTTTTAGCATTTTTTATAATTTTTTTGTCGAAAATTTAGAACAAAGGGGGTAGCTATGGAAATATTTTGCGATACAAATTGATTTCTTCTAACTCCCTTAATCCTTGGAAATATGGACTCAAAATTCACTTAAAGATGTAAAATTGTCCCCTCTATCGATTGGTGAAGACTAGAACGTTCTATCTTTCCTATTAGTCGAGTAATGAGTATTTTTTGTTTTGAAAAGTGGATTTTCGAAATTTTCATGACTCCATTTGAAGGCGAAATAATGATTTTATCACAAAAGTGATTGTGCCAGTCGATTTTTAGGCCAAAGAAACCATTCTTTACGAATTTTTAGCATTTTTTATAATTTTTTTGTCGAAAATTTAGAACAAAGGGGGTAGCTATGGAAATATTTTGCGATACAAATTGATTTTTTCTAACTCCCATAATCCTTGGAAATATGGAGTCAAAATTCACTAAAATATGTAAAATTGTCCCCTCTATCGATTGGTGAAGACTAGAACGTTCTATCTTTCCTATTAGTCGAGTTATGAGTATTTTTTGTTTTGAAAAGTGGATTTTCGAAATTTTCATGACTCCATTTGAAGGCGAAATAATCATTTTATCACAAAACTGATTGTGCCAGTCGATTTTTTGGCCAAAAAAACCCCTCTTTACGAATTTTTAGCATTTTTTATAATTTTTTTGTCGAAAATTTAGAACAAAGGGCTATGGAAATATTTTGCGATACAAATTGATTTTTTCTAACTCCCATAATCCTTGGAAATATGGACTCAAAATTCACTAAAATATGTAAAATTGTCCCCTCTATCGATTGGTGAAGACTAGAACGTTCTATCTTTCCTATTTGTCGAGTTATGAGTATTTTTTGTTTTGAAAATTGGATTTTCGAAAATTTCATGACTCTATTTGAAGGCGAAATAATGATTTTATCACAAAACTGATTGTGCCAGCCGATTTTTAGGCCAAAGAAACCCCTCTTTACGAATTTTTAGCATTTTTTATAATTTTTTTGTCGAAAATTTAGAACAAAGGGGGTAGCTATGGAAATATTTTGCGATACAAATTGATTTTTTCTAACTCCCTTAATCCTTGGAAATATGGACTCAAAATACACCAAAAGATGTAAAATTGTCCCCTCTATCGATTGGTCAAGACTAGAACGTTCTATCTTTCCTATTAGTCGAGTTATGTGTATTTTTTGTTTTGAAAAGTGGATTTTCGAAATTTTCATGACTCCATTTGAAGGCGAAATAATGATTTTATCACAAAAGTGATTGTGCCAGTCGATTTTTAGGCCAAAGAAACCATTCTTTACGAATTTTTAGCATTTTTTATAATTTTTTTGTCGAAAATTTAGAACAAAGGGGGTAGCTATGGAAATATTTTGCGATACAAATTGATTTTTTCTAACTCCCATAATCCTTGGAAATATGGAGTCAAAATTCACTAAAATATGTAAAATTGTCCCCTCTATCGATTGGTGAAGACTAGAACGTTCTATCTTTCCTATTAGTCGAGTTATGAGTATTTTTTGTTTTGAAAAGTGGATTTTCGAAATTTTCATGACTCCATTTGAAGGCGAAATAATCATTTTATCACAAAACTGATTGTGCCAGTCGATTTTTTGGCCAAAAAAACCCCTCTTTACGAATTTTTAGCATTTTTTATAATTTTTTTGTCGAAAATTTAGAACAAAGGGCTATGGAAATATTTTGCGATACAAATTGATTTTTTCTAACTCCCATAATCCTTGGAAATATGGACTCAAAATTCACTAAAATATGTAAAATTGTCCCCTCTATCGATTGGTGAAGACTAGAACGTTCTATCTTTCCTATTTGTCGAGTTATGAGTATTTTTTGTTTTGAAAATTGGATTTTCGAAAATTTCATGACTCTATTTGAAGGCGAAATAATGATTTTATCACAAAACTGATTGTGCCAGCCGATTTTTAGGCCAAAGAAACCCCTCTTTACGAATTTTTAGCATTTTTTATAATTTTTTTGTCGAAAATTTAGAACAAAGGGGGTAGCTATGGAAATATTTTGCGATACAAATTGATTTTTTCTAACTCCCTTAATCCTTGGAAATATGGACTCAAAATACACCAAAAGATGTAAAATTGTCCCCTCTATCGATTGGTGAAGACTAGAACGTTCTATCTTTCCTATTAGTCGAGTTATGAGTATTTTTTGTTTTGAAAAGTGGATTTTCGAAAATTTCATGACTCTATTTGAAGGCGAAATAATGATTTTATCACAAAACTGATTGTGCCAGTCGATTTTTTGGCCAAAGAAACCCCTCTTTACGAATTTTTAGCATTTTTTATAATTTTTTTGTCGAAAATTTTGAACAAAGGGGGTAGCTATGGAAATATTTTGCGATACAAATTAATTTTTTCTAACTCCCATAATCCTTGGAAATATGGACTCAAAATTCACTAAAATATGTAAAATTGTCCCCTCTATCGATTGGTCAAGACTAGAACGTTCTATCTTTCCTATTAGTCGAGTTATGAGTATTTTTTGTTTTGAAAAGTGGATTTTCGAAATTTTCATGACTCCATTTGAAGGCGAAATAATGATTTTATCACAAAACTGATTGTGCCAGTCGATTTTTAGGCCAAAGAAACCCCTCTTCACGAATTTTTAGCATTTTTTATAATTTTTTTGTCGAAAATTTAGAACAAAGGGGGTAGCTATGGAAATATTTTGCGATACAAATTGATTTTTTCTAACTCCCATAATCCTTGGAAATATGGACTCAAAATTCACTAAAATATGTAAAATTGTCCCCTCTATCGATTGGTGAAGACTAGAACGTTCTATCTTTCCTATTTGTCGAGTTATGAGTATTTTTTGTTTTGAAAAGTGGATTTTCGAAAATTTCATGACTCTATTTGAAGGCGAAATAATGATTTTATCACAAAACTGATTGTGCCAGTCGATTTTTTGGCCGAAAAAACCCCTCTTTACGAATTTTTAGCATTTTTTAAAATTGTTTGTCGAAAATTTAGAACAAAGGGGTAGGTATACAAATATTTTGCGAAACAAATTGCTTTTTTCTTACTCCCTTAATCCTTGGCAATATCGACTCAAAATTCACTAAAAGATGTAAAATTGTCCCCTCTATCGATTGGTCAAGACTAGAACGTTCTATCTTTCCTATTAGTCGAGTTATGAGTATTTTTTGTTTTGAAAAGTGGATTTTCGAAATTTTCATGACTCCATTTGAAGGCGAAATAATGATTTTATCACAAAACTGATTGTGCCAGTCGATTTTTAGGCCAAAGAAACCCCTCTTTACGAACTTTTAGCATTTTTTATAATTTTTTTGTCGAAAATTTAGAACAAAGGGGGTAGCTATGGAAATATTTTGCGATACAAATTGATTTTTTCTAACTCCCTTAATCCTTGGAAATATGGACTCAAAATACACCAAAAGATGTAAAATGGTCCCCTCTATCGATTGGTGAAGACTAGAACGTTCTATCTTTCCTATTAGTCGAGTTATGAGTATTTTTTGTTTTGAAAAGTGGATTTTCGAAAATTTCATGACTCCATTTGAAGGCGAAATAATGATTTTATCACAAAACTGATTGTGCCAGTCAATTTTTTGGCCAAAAAAACCCCTCTTTACGAATTTTTAGCATTTTTTATAATTTTTTTGTCGAAAATTTAGAACAAAGGGGGTAGCTATGGAAATATTTTGCGATACAAATTGATTTTTTCTAACTCCCATAATCCTTGGAAATATGGACTCAAAATTCACTAAAATATGTAAAATTGTCCCCTCTATCGATTGGTGAAGACTAGAACGTTCTATCTTTCCTATTTGTCGAGTTATGAGTATTTTTTGTTTTGAAAAGTGGATTTTCGAAAATTTCATGACTCTATTTGAAGGCGAAATAATGATTTTATCACAAAACTGATTGAGCCAGTCGATTTTTGGCCAAAAAAACCCCTCTTTACGAATTTTTAGCATTTTTTATAATTTTTTTGTCGAAAATTTAGAACAAAGGGGGTAGCTATGGAAATATTTTGCGATACAAATTGATTTTTTCTAACTCCCATAATCTTTGGAAATATGGACTCAAAATTCACCAAAAGATGTAAAATGGTCCCCTCTATCGATTGGTGAAGACTAGAACGTTCTATCTTTCCTATTAGTCGAGTTATGAGTATTTTTTGTTTTGAAAAGTGGATTTTCGAAAATTTCATGACTCCATTTGAAGGCGAAATAATGATTTTATCACAAAACTGATTGTGCCAGTCTATTTTTTGGCCAAAAAAACCCCTCTTTACGAATTTTTAGCATTTTTTATAATTTTTTTGTCGAAAATTTAGAACAAAGGGGGTAGCTATGGAAATATTTTGCGATACAAATTGATTTTTTCGAACTCCCATAATCCTTGGAAATATGGACTCAAAATTCACTAAAATATGTAAAATTGTCCCCTCTATCGATTAGTGAAGACTAGAACGTTCTATCTTTCCTATTAGTCGAGTTATGAGTATTTTTTGTTTTGAAAAGTGGATTTTCGAAATTTTCATGACTCCATTTGAAGGCGAAATAATGATTTTATCACAAAACTGATTGTGCCAGTCGATTCTTTGGCCAAAAAAACCCCTCTTTACGAATTTTTAGCATTTTTTATAATTTTTTTGTCGAAAATTTAGAACAAAGGGGGTAGCTATGGAAATATTTTGCGATACAAATTGATTTCTTCTAACTCCCTTAATCCTTGGAAATATGGACTCAAAATTCACTGAAAGATGTGAAATTGTCCCCTCTATCGATTGGTGAAGACTAGAACGTTCTATCTTTCCTATTAGTCGAGTTATGAGCATTTTTTGTTTTGAAAAGTGGATTTTCGAAATTTTCATGACTCCATTTGAAGGCGAAATAATGATTTTATCACAAAAGTGATTGTGCCAGTCGATTTTTAGGCCAAAGAAACCATTCTTTACGAATTTTTAGCATTTTTTATAATTTTTTTGTCGAAAATTTAGAACAAAGGGGGTAGCTATGGAAATATTTTGCGATACAAATTGATTTTTTCTAACTCCCATAATCCTTGGAAATATGGACTCAAAATTCACTTAAATATGTAAAATTGTCCCCTCTATCGATTGGTGAAGACTAGAACGTTCTATCTTTCCTATTAGTCGAGTTATGAGTATTTTTTGTTTTGAAAAGTGGATTTTCGAAATTTTCATGACTCCATTTGAAGGCGAAATAATGATTTTATCACAAAAGTGATTGTGCCAGTCGATTTTTAGGCCAAAGAAACCATTCTTTACGAATTTTTAGCATTTTTTATAATTTTTTTGTCGAAAATTTAGAACAAAGGGGGTAGCTATGGAAATATTTTGCGATACAAATTGATTTCTTCTAACTCCCTTAATCCTTGGAAATATGGACTCAAAATTCACTGAAAGATGTGAAATTGTCCCCTCTATCGATTGGTGAAGACTAGAACGTTCTATCTTCCCTATTAGTCGAGTTATGAGTATTTTTTGTTTTGAAAAGTGGATTTTCGAAAATTTCATGACTCTATTTGAAGGCGAAATAATGATTTTATCACAAAACTGATTGTGCCAGTCGATTTTTTGGCCAAAAAAACCCCTCTTTACGAATTTTTAGCATTTTTTATAATTTTTTTGTCGAAAATTTTGAACAAAGGGGGTAGCTATGGAAATATTTTGCGATACAAATTGATTTTTTCTAACTCCCATAATCCTTGGAAATATGGACTCAAAATTCACTAAAATATGTAAAATTGCCCCCTCTATCGATTGGTCAAGACTAGAACGTTCTATCTTTCCTATTAGTCGAGTTATGAGTATTTTTTGTTTTGAAAAGTGGATTTTCGAAATTTTCATGACTCCATTTGAAGGCGAAATAATCATTTTATCACAAAACTGATTGTGCCAGTCGATTTTTTGGCCAAAAAAACCCCTCTTTACGAATTTTTAGCATTTTTTATAATTTTTTTGTCGAAAATTTAGAACAAAGGGCTATGGAAATATTTTGCGATACAAATTGATTTTTTCTAACTCCCATAATCCTTGGAAATATGGACTCAAAATTCACTAAAATATGTAAAATTGTCCCCTCTATCGATTGGTGAAGACTAGAACGTTCTATCTTTCCTATTAGTCGAGTTATGAGTATTTTTTGTTTTGAAAAGTGGATTTTCGAAATTTTCATGACTCCATTTGAAGGCGAAATAATGATTTTATCACAAAACTGATTGTGCCAGTCGATTTTTAGGCCAAAGAAACCCCTCTTTACGAATTTTTAGCATTTTTTATAATTTTTTTGTCGAAAATTTTGAACAAAGGATGTAGCTATGGAAATATTTTGCGATACAAATTGATTTTTTCCAACTCCCATAATCCTTGGAAATATGGACTCAAAATTCACTAAAATATGTAAAATGGTCCCCTCTATCGATTGGTGAAGACTAGAACGTTCTATCTTTCCTATTAGTCGAGTTATGAGTATTTTTTGTTTTGAAAAGTGGATTTTCGAAATTTTCATGACTCCATTTGAAGGCGAAATAATGATTTTATCACAAAACTGATTGTGCCAGTCGATTTTTTTGCCGAAAAAACCCCTCTTTACGAATTTTTAGCATTTTTTATAATTTTTTTGTCGAAAATTTAGAACAAAGGGGGTAGCTATGGAAATATTTTGCGATACAAATTGATTTTTTCTAACTCCCATAATCCTTGGAAATATGGACTCAAAATTCACTAAAATATGTAAAATTGTCCCCTCTATCGATTGGTGAAGACTAGAACGTTCTATCTTTCCTATTAGTCGTGTTATGAGTATTTTTTGTTTTGAAAAGTGGATTTTCGAAATTTTCATGACTCCATTTGAAGGCGAAATAATGATTTTATCACAAAACTGATTGTGCCAGTCGATTTTTAGGCGAAAGAAACCCCTCTTTACGAATTTTTAGCATTTTTATAATTTTTTTGTCGAAAATTTTGAACAAAGGATGTAGCTATGGAAATATTTTGCGATACAAATTGATTTTTTCTAACTCCCATAATCCTTGGAAATATGGACTCAAAATTCACTAAAATATGTAAAATGGTCCCCTCTATCGATTGGTGAAGACTAGAACGTTCTATCTTTCCTATTAGTCGAGTTATGAGTATTTTTTGTTTTGAAAAGTGGATTTTCGAAAATTTCATGACTCTATTTGAAGGCGAAATAATGATTTTATCACAAAACTGATTGTGCCAGTCAATTTTTTGGCCAAAAAAACCCCTCTTTACGAATTTTTAGCATTTTATATAATTTTTTTGTCGAAAATTTAGAACAAAGGGGGTAGCTATCGAAATATTTTGCGATACAAATTGATTTTTTCTAACTCCCTTAATCCTTGGAAATATGGACTCAAAATTCACCAAAAGATGTAAAATTGTCTCCTCTATCGATTGGTGAAGACTAGAACGTTCTATCTTTCCTATTAGTCGAGTTATGAGTATTTTTTGTTTTGAAAAGTGGATTTTCGAAAATTTCATGACTCCATTTGAAGGCGAAATAATGATTTTATCACAAAACTGATTGTGCCAGTCAATTTTTTGGCCAAAAAAACCCCTCTTTACGAATTTTTAGCATTTTTTATAATTTTTTTGTCGAAAATTTAGAACAAAGGGGGTAGCTATGGAAATATTTTGCGATACAAATTGATTTTTTCTAACTCCCTTAATCCTTGGAAATATGGACTCAAAATACACCAAAAGATGTAAAATTGTCCCCTCTATCGATTGGTGAAGACTAGAACGTTCTATCTTTCCTATTAGTCGAGTTATGAGTATTTTTTGTTTTGAAAAGTGGATTTTCGAAAATTTCATGACTCTATTTGAAGGCGAAATAATGATTTTATCACAAAACTGATTGTGCCAGTCGATTTTTTGGCCAAAGAAACCCCTCTTTACGAATTTTTAGCATTTTTTATAATTTTTTTGTCGAAAATTTTGAACAAAGGGGGTAGCTATGGAAATATTTTGCGATACAAATTGATTTTTTCTAACTCCCATAATCCTTGGAAATATGGACTCAAAATTCACTAAAATATGTAAAATTGCCCCCTCTATCGATTGGTCAAGACTAGAACGTTCTATCTTTCCTATTAGTCGAGTTATGAGTATTTTTTGTTTTGAAAAGTGGATTTTCGAAATTTTCATGACTCCATTTGAAGGCGAAATAATCATTTTATCACAAAACTGATTGTGCCAGTCGATTTTTTGGCCAAAAAAACCCCTCTTTACGAATTTTTAGCATTTTTTATAATTTTTTTGTCGAAAATTTAGAACAAAGGGCTATGGAAATATTTTGCGATACAAATTGATTTTTTCTAACTCCCATAATCCTTGGAAATATGGACTCAAAATTCACTAAAATATGTAAAATTGTCCCCTCTATCGATTGGTGAAGACTAGAACGTTCTATCTTTCCTATTAGTCGAGTTATGAGTATTTTTTGTTTTGAAAAGTGGATTTTCGAAATTTTCATGACTCCATTTGAAGGCGAAATAATGATTTTATCACAAAACTGATTGTGCCAGTCGATTTTTAGGCCAAAGAAACCCCTCTTTACGAATTTTTAGCATTTTTTATAATTTTTTTGTCGAAAATTTTGAACAAAGGATGTAGCTATGGAAATATTTTGCGATACAAATTGATTTTTTCCAACTCCCATAATCCTTGGAAATATGGACTCAAAATTCACTAAAATATGTAAAATGGTCCCCTCTATCGATTGGTGAAGACTAGAACGTTCTATCTTTCCTATTAGTCGAGTTATGAGTATTTTTTGTTTTGAAAAGTGGATTTTCGAAATTTTCATGACTCCATTTGAAGGCGAAATAATGATTTTATCACAAAACTGATTGTGCCAGTCGATTTTTTGGCCGAAAAAACCCCTCTTTACGAATTTTTAGCATTTTTTATAATTTTTTTGTCGAAAATTTAGAACAAAGGGGGTAGCTATGGAAATATTTTGCGATACAAATTGATTTTTTCTAACTCCCATAATCCTTGGAAATATGGACTCAAAATTCACTAAAATATGTAAAATTGTCCCCTCTATCGATTGGTGAAGACTAGAACGTTCTATCTTTCCTATTAGTCGTGTTATGAGTATTTTTTGTTTTGAAAAGTGGATTTTCGAAATTTTCATGACTCCATTTGAAGGCGAAATAATGATTTTATCACAAAACTGATTGTGCCAGTCGATTTTTAGGCGAAAGAAACCCCTCTTTACGAATTTTTAGCATTTTTATAATTTTTTTGTCGAAAATTTTGAACAAAGGATGTAGCTATGGAAATATTTTGCGATACAAATTGATTTTTTCTAACTCCCATAATCCTTGGAAATATGGACTCAAAATTCACTAAAATATGTAAAATGGTCCCCTCTATCGATTGGTGAAGACTAGAACGTTCTATCTTTCCTATTAGTCGAGTTATGAGTATTTTTTGTTTTGAAAAGTGGATTTTCGAAAATTTCATGACTCTATTTGAAGGCGAAATAATGATTTTATCACAAAACTGATTGTGCCAGTCAATTTTTTGGCCAAAAAAACCCCTCTTTACGAATTTTTAGCATTTTATATAATTTTTTTGTCGAAAATTTAGAACAAAGGGGGTAGCTATCGAAATATTTTGCGATACAAATTGATTTTTTCTAACTCCCTTAATCCTTGGAAATATGGACTCAAAATTCACCAAAAGATGTAAAATTGTCTCCTCTATCGATTGGTGAAGACTAGAACGTTCTATCTTTCCTATTAGTCGAGTTATGAGTATTTTTTGTTTTGAAAAGTGGATTTTCGAAAATTTCATGACTCCATTTGAAGGCGAAATAATGATTTTATCACAAAACTGATTGTGCCAGTCAATTTTTTGGCCAAAAAAACCCCTCTTTACGAATTTTTAGCATTTTTTATAATTTTTTTGTCGAAAATTTAGAACAAAGGGGGTAGCTATGGAAATATTTTGCGATACAAATTGATTTTTTCTAACTCCCTTAATCCTTGGAAATATGGACTCAAAATACACCAAAAGATGTAAAATTGTCCCCTCTATCGATTGGTGAAGACTAGAACGTTCTATCTTTCCTATTAGTCGAGTTATGAGTATTTTTTGTTTTGAAAAGTGGATTTTCGAAAATTTCATGACTCTATTTGAAGGCGAAATAATGATTTTATCACAAAACTGATTGTGCCAGTCGATTTTTTGGCCAAAGAAACCCCTCTTTACGAATTTTTAGCATTTTTTATAATTTTTTTGTCGAAAATTTAGAACAAAGTGGGTAGTATGGAATTATTTTGCGTTACAAATTGATTTTTTCTAACTCCCTTGATCCTCGGCAATATCGACTCAAAATTAGGGCTGGGCGATTATCAAAAAACATTATCGATTATCGATTATATAAAATAATCGAAAAAAATCGATTAATCGAAAATAATCGATAAATCGAAAAAAATCGATTAATCGAAAAAATCGATTAATCGAAAAAATCGATTAATCGAAAAAAATCGAAAAAAATCGATTAATCGAAAAAAATCGAAAAAAATCGATTAATCGAAAAAAATCGATTAATCGAGAAAAATCGATTAATCGAAAAAAATCGATTTATCGGAAAAAATCGATTAATCGAAAAAAATCGATTGATCGAAAAAAATCGATTAATCGAAAAGAATCGATTAATCGAAAAGAATCGATTAATCGAAAAAAATCGATTAATCGAAAAAAATCGATTAATCGAAAAGAATCGATTAATCGAAAAAAAATCGATTAATCGAAAAAAATCGATTAATCGAAAATAATCAATTTTCGATTATTCGAAAATTTATTATTTTTCATTATTCTTGATAACGGCAGCTGGACCGCTACCGAAACTTTAAAAATAGAGTTTCAACAAACATCGTGATCAAGAACTATTATATCTAACTAATTTTTTCCCTAACTCACGCCTTTAAAAAGATTGACAATTTGGAACTTACGAAAATATTTTGAAGTTTAAGACTTAAAAAAATTGTCAAGATTTGCCAGTCGATTTTCCGGTCCAAAAAACCCCTCTTTACGAATTTTTAGCATTTTTTAAAATTGTTTGTCGAAAATTTAGAACAAAGGGGTAGGTATGGAAATATTTTGCGATACAAATTGATTTTTTCTAACTCCCATAATCCTTGGAAATATGGACTCAAAATTCACTCAAATATGTAAAATTGTCCCCTCTATCGATTGGTGAAGACTAGAACGTTCTATCTTCCCTATTTGTCGAGTTATGAGTATTTTTTGTTTTGAAAAGTGGATTTTCGAAATTTCATGACTCTATTTGAAGGCGAAATAATGATTTTATCACAAAACTGATTGTGCCAGTCGATTTTTAGGCCAAAGAAACCCCTCTTTACGAACTTTTAGCATTTTTTATAATTTTTTTTGTAGAAAATTTTGAACAAAGGGAAATATTTTGCGATACAAATTGATTTTTTCTAACTCCCTTAATCCTTGGAAATATGGACTCAAAATACACCAAAAGATGTAAAATGGTCCCCTCTATCGATTGGTGAAGACTAGAACGTTCTATCTTTCCTATTAGTCGAGTTATGAGTATTTTTTGTTTTGAAAAGTGGATTTTCGAAAATTTCATGACTCCATTTGAACGCGAAATAATGATTTTATCACAAAACTGATTGTGCCAGTCAATTTTTTGGCCAAAAAAACCCCTCTTTACGAATTTTTAGCATTTTTTATAATTTTTTTGTCGAAAATTTAGAACAAAGGGGGCAGCTATGGAAATATTTTGCGATACAAATTGATTTTTTCTAACTCCCATAATCCTTGGAAATATGGACTCAAAATTCACCAAAATATGTAAAATTGTCCCCTCTATCGATTGGTGAAGACTAGAACGTTCTATCTTTCCTATTTGTCGAGTTATGAGTATTTTTTGTTTTGAAAAGTGGATTTTCGAAAATTTCATGACTCTATTTGAAGGCGAAATAATGATTTTATCACAAAACTGATTGAGCCAGTCGATTTTTTGGCCAAAAAACCCCTCTTTACGAACTTTTAGCATTTTTTATAATTTTTTTGTCGAAAATTTTGAACAAAGGGAAATATTTTGCGATACAAATTGATTTTTTCTAACTCCCTTAATCCTTGGAAATATGGACTCAAAATACACCAAAAGATGTAAAATGGTCCCCTCAATCGATTGGTGAAGACTAGAACGTTCTATCTTTCCTATTAGTCGAGTTATGAGTATTTTTTGTTTTGAAAAGTGGATTTTCGAAAATTTCATGACTCCATTTGAAGGCGAAATAATGATTTTATCACAAAACTGATTGTGCCAGTCAATTTTTTGGCCAAAAAAACCCCTCTTTACGAATTTTTAGCATTTTTTATAATTTTTTTGTCGAAAATTTAGAACAAAGGGGGTAGCTATGGAAATATTTTGCGATACAAATTGATTTTTTCTAACTCCCATAATCCTTGGAAATATGGACTCAAAATTCACTAAAATATGTAAAATTGTCCCCTCTATCGATTGGTGAAGACTAGAACGTTCTATCTTTCCTATTTGTCGAGTTATGAGTATTTTTTGTTTTGAAAAGTGGATTTTCGAAAATTTCATGACTCTATTTGAAGGCGAAATAATGATTTTATCACAAAACTGATTGTGCCAGTCGATTTTTAGGCGAAAGAAACCCCTCTTTACGAATTTTTAGCATTTTTTATAATTTTTTTGTCGAAAATTTTGAACAAAGGATGTAGCTATGGAAATATTTTGCGATACAAATTGATTTTTTCTAACTCCCATAATCCTTGGAAATATGGACTCAAAATTCACTTAAATATGTAAAATGGTCCCCTCTATCGATTGGTGAAGACTAGAACGTTCTATCTTTCCTATTAGTCGAGTTATGAGTATTTTTTGTTTTGAAAAGTGGATTTTCGAAAATTTCATGACTCTATTTGAAGGCGAAATAATGATTTTATCACAAAACTGATTGTGCCAGTCGATTTTTTGGCCAAAAAAACCCCTCTTTACGAATTTTTAGCATTTTTTATAATTTTTTTGTCGAAAATTTAGAACAAAGGGGGTAGCTATGGAAATATTTTGCGATACAAATTGATTTTTTCTAACTCCCATAATCCTTGGAAATATGGACTCAAAATTCACTAAAATATGTAAAATTGTCCCCTCTATCGATTGGTGAAGACTAGAACGTTCTATCTTTCCTATTAGTCGTGTTATGAGTATTTTTTGTTTTGAAAAGTGGATTTTCGAAATTTTCATGACTCCATTTGAAGGCGAAATAATGATTTTATCACAAAACTGATTGTGCCAGTCGATTTTTAGGCGAAAGAAACCCCTCTTTACGAATTTTTAGCATTTTTATAATTTTTTTGTCGAAAATTTTGAACAAAGGATGTAGCTATGGAAATATTTTGCGATACAAATTGATTTTTTCTAACTCCCATAATCCTTGGAAATATGGACTCAAAATTCACTAAAATATGTAAAATGGTCCCCTCTATCGATTGGTGAAGACTAGAACGTTCTATCTTTCCTATTAGTCGAGTTATGAGTATTTTTTGTTTTGAAAAGTGGATTTTCGAAAATTTCATGACTCTATTTGAAGGCGAAATAATGATTTTATCACAAAACTGATTGTGCCAGTCAATTTTTTGGCCAAAAAAACCCCTCTTTACGAATTTTTAGCATTTTATATAATTTTTTTGTCGAAAATTTAGAACAAAGGGGGTAGCTATCGAAATATTTTGCGATACAAATTGATTTTTTCTAACTCCCTTAATCCTTGGAAATATGGACTCAAAATTCACCAAAAGATGTAAAATTGTCTCCTCTATCGATTGGTGAAGACTAGAACGTTCTATCTTTCCTATTAGTCGAGTTATGAGTATTTTTTGTTTTGAAAAGTGGATTTTCGAAAATTTCATGACTCCATTTGAAGGCGAAATAATGATTTTATCACAAAACTGATTGTGCCAGTCAATTTTTTGGCCAAAAAAACCCCTCTTTACGAATTTTTAGCATTTTTTATAATTTTTTTGTCGAAAATTTAGAACAAAGGGGGTAGCTATGGAAATATTTTGCGATACAAATTGATTTTTTCTAACTCCCTTAATCCTTGGAAATATGGACTCAAAATACACCAAAAGATGTAAAATTGTCCCCTCTATCGATTGGTGAAGACTAGAACGTTCTATCTTTCCTATTAGTCGAGTTATGAGTATTTTTTGTTTTGAAAAGTGGATTTTCGAAAATTTCATGACTCTATTTGAAGGCGAAATAATGATTTTATCACAAAACTGATTGTGCCAGTCGATTTTTTGGCCAAAGAAACCCCTCTTTACGAATTTTTAGCATTTTTTATAATTTTTTTGTCGAAAATTTAGAACAAAGTGGGTAGTATGGAATTATTTTGCGTTACAAATTGATTTTTTCTAACTCCCTTGATCCTCGGCAATATCGACTCAAAATTAGGGCTGGGCGATTATCAAAAAACATTATCGATTATCGATTATATAAAATAATCGAAAAAAATCGATTAATCGAAAATAATCGATAAATCGAAAAAAATCGATTAATCGAAAAAATCGATTAATCGAAAAAATCGATTAATCGAAAAAAATCGAAAAAAATCGATTAATCGAAAAAAATCGAAAAAAATCGATTAATCGAAAAAAATCGATTAATCGAGAAAAATCGATTAATCGAAAAAAATCGATTTATCGGAAAAAATCGATTAATCGAAAAAAATCGATTGATCGAAAAAAATCGATTAATCGAAAAGAATCGATTAATCGAAAAGAATCGATTAATCGAAAAAAATCGATTAATCGAAAAAAATCGATTAATCGAAAAGAATCGATTAATCGAAAAAAAATCGATTAATCGAAAAAAATCGATTAATCGAAAATAATCAATTTTCGATTATTCGAAAATTTATTATTTTTCATTATTCTTGATAACGGCAGCTGGACCGCTACCGAAACTTTAAAAATAGAGTTTCAACAAACATCGTGATCAAGAACTATTATATCTAACTAATTTTTTCCCTAACTCACGCCTTTAAAAAGATTGACAATTTGGAACTTACGAAAATATTTTGAAGTTTAAGACTTAAAAAAATTGTCAAGATTTGCCAGTCGATTTTCCGGTCCAAAAAACCCCTCTTTACGAATTTTTAGCATTTTTTAAAATTGTTTGTCGAAAATTTAGAACAAAGGGGTAGGTATGGAAATATTTTGCGATACAAATTGATTTTTTCTAACTCCCATAATCCTTGGAAATATGGACTCAAAATTCACTCAAATATGTAAAATTGTCCCCTCTATCGATTGGTGAAGACTAGAACGTTCTATCTTCCCTATTTGTCGAGTTATGAGTATTTTTTGTTTTGAAAAGTGGATTTTCGAAAATTTCATGACTCTATTTGAAGGCGAAATAATGATTTTATCACAAAACTGATTGTGCCAGTCGATTTTTAGGCCAAAGAAACCCCTCTTTACGAACTTTTAGCATTTTTTATAATTTTTTTGTAGAAAATTTTGAACAAAGGGAAATATTTTGCGATACAAATTGATTTTTTCTAACTCCCTTAATCCTTGGAAATATGGACTCAAAATACACCAAAAGATGTAAAATGGTCCCCTCTATCGATTGGTGAAGACTAGAACGTTCTATCTTTCCTATTAGTCGAGTTATGAGTATTTTTTGTTTTGAAAAGTGGATTTTCGAAAATTTCATGACTCCATTTGAACGCGAAATAATGATTTTATCACAAAACTGATTGTGCCAGTCAATTTTTTGGCCAAAAAAACCCCTCTTTACGAATTTTTAGCATTTTTTATAATTTTTTTGTCGAAAATTTAGAACAAAGGGGGCAGCTATGGAAATATTTTGCGATACAAATTGATTTTTTCTAACTCCCATAATCCTTGGAAATATGGACTCAAAATTCACCAAAATATGTAAAATTGTCCCCTCTATCGATTGGTGAAGACTAGAACGTTCTATCTTTCCTATTTGTCGAGTTATGAGTATTTTTTGTTTTGAAAAGTGGATTTTCGAAAATTTCATGACTCTATTTGAAGGCGAAATAATGATTTTATCACAAAACTGATTGAGCCAGTCGATTTTTTGGCCAAAAAAACCCCTCTTTACGAACTTTTAGCATTTTTTATAATTTTTTTGTCGAAAATTTTGAACAAAGGGAAATATTTTGCGATACAAATTGATTTTTTCTAACTCCCTTAATCCTTGGAAATATGGACTCAAAATACACCAAAAGATGTAAAATGGTCCCCTCAATCGATTGGTGAAGACTAGAACGTTCTATCTTTCCTATTAGTCGAGTTATGAGTATTTTTTGTTTTGAAAAGTGGATTTTCGAAAATTTCATGACTCCATTTGAAGGCGAAATAATGATTTTATCACAAAACTGATTGTGCCAGTCAATTTTTTGGCCAAAAAAACCCCTCTTTACGAATTTTTAGCATTTTTTATAATTTTTTTGTCGAAAATTTAGAACAAAGGGGGTAGCTATGGAAATATTTTTTTTTCTAACTCCCATAATCCTTGGAAATATGGACTCAAAATTCACTAAAATATGTAAAATTGTCCCCTCTATCGATTGGTGAAGACTAGAACGTTCTATCTTTCCTATTTGTCGAGTTATGAGTATTTTTTGTTTTGAAAAGTGGATTTTCGAAAATTTCATGACTCTATTTGAAGGCGAAATAATGATTTTATCACAAAACTGATTGTGCCAGTCGATTTTTAGGCGAAAGAAACCCCTCTTTACGAATTTTTAGCATTTTTTATAATTTTTTTGTCGAAAATTTTGAACAAAGGATGTAGCTATGGAAATATTTTGCGATACAAATTGATTTTTCCCCTCTATCGATTGGTGAAGACTAGAACGTTCTATCTTTCCTATTAGTCGAGTTATGAGTATTTTTTGTTTTGAAAAGTGGATTTTCGAAAATTTCATGACTCTATTTGAAGGCGAAATAATGATTTTATCACAAAACTGATTGTGCCAGTCGATTTTTTGGCCAAAAAAACCCCTCTTTACGAATTTTTAGCATTTTTTATAATTTTTTTGTCGAAAATTTAGAACAAAGGGGGTAGCTATGGAAATATTTTGCGATACAAATTGATTTTTTCTAACTCCCATAATCCTTGGAAATATGGACTCAAAATTCACTAAAATATGTAAAATTGTCCCCTCTATCGATTGGTGAAGACTAGAACGTTCTATCTTTCCTATTTGTCGAGTTATGAGTATTTTTTGTTTTGAAAAGTGGATTTTCGAAAATTTCATGACTCTATTTGAAGGCGAAATAATGATTTTATCACAAAACTGATTGTGCCAGTCGATTTTTAGGCCAAAGAAACCCCTCTTTACGAACTTTTAGCATTTTTTATAATTTTTTTGTCGAAAATTTTGAACAAAGGGAAATATTTTGCGATACAAATTGATTTTTTCTAACTCCCTTAATCCTTCGAAATATGGACTCAAAATACACCAAAAGATGTAAAATGGTCCCCTCTATCGATTGGTGAAGACTAGAACGTTCTATCTTTCCTATTAGTCGAGTTATGAGTATTTTTTGTTTTGAAAAGTGGATTTTCGAAAATTTCATGACTCCATTTGAAGGCGAAATAATGATTTTATCACAAAACTGATTGTGCCAGTCAATTTTTTGGCCAAAAAAACCCCTCTTTACGAATTTTTAGCATTTTTTATAATTTTTTTGTCGAAAATTTAGAACAAAGGGGGTAGCTATGGAAATATTTTGCGATACAAATTGATTTTTTCTAACTCCCATAATCCTTGGAAATATGGACTCAAAATTCACTAAAATATGTAAAATTGTCCCCTCTATCGATTGGTGAAGACTAGAACGTTCTATCTTTCCTATTTGTCGAGTTATGAGTATTTTTTGTTTTGAAAAGTGGATTTTCGAAAATTTCATGACTCTATTTGAAGGCGAAATAATGATTTTATCACAAAACTGATTGTGCCAGTCGATTTTTTGGCCAAAAAAACCCCTCTTTACGAATTTTTAGCATTTTTTATAATTTTTTTGTCGAAAATTTAGAACAAAGGGGGTAGCTATGGAAATATTTTGCGATACAAATTGATTTTTTCTAACTCCCATAATCCTTGGGAATATGGACTCAAAATTCACCAAAAGATGTAAAATTGTCCCCTCTATCGATTGGTGAAGACTAGAACGTTCTATCTGTCCTATTAGTCGAGTTATGAGTATTTTTTGTTTTGAAAAGTGGATTTTCGAAAATTTCATGACTCCATTTGAAGGCGAAATAATGATTTTATCAGAAAACTGATTGTGCCAGTCGATTTTTAGGCCAAAGAAACCCCTCTTTACGAATTTTTAGCATTTTTTATAATTTTTTTGTCGAAAATTTAGAACAAAGGGGGTAGCTATGGAAATATTTAGCGATACAAATTGATTTTTCCTAACTCCCTTAATCCTTGGAAATATGGACTCAAAATTCACTAAAATATGTAAAATTGTCCCCTCTATCGATTGGTGAAGACTAGAACGTTCTATCTTTCCTATTAGTCGAGTTATGAGTATTTTTTGTTTTGAAAAGTGGATTTTCGAAATTTTCATGACTCCATTTGAAGGCGAAATAATGATTTTATCACAAAACTGATTGTGCCAGTCGATTTTTTGGCCAAAAAAACCCCTCTACGAATTTTTAGCATTTTTTATAATTTTTTTGTCGAAAATTTAGAACAAAGGGGGTAGCTATGGAAATATTTTGCGATACAAATTGATTTTTTCTAACTCCCATAATCCTTGGGAATATGGACTCAAAATTCACCAAAAGATGTAAAATTGTCCCCTCTATCGATTGGTGAAGACTAGAACGTTCTATCTGTCCTATTAGTCGAGTTATGAGTATTTTTTGTTTTGAAAAATGGATTTTCGAAAATTTCATGACTCTATTTGAAGGCGAAATAATGATTTTATCACAAAACTGATTGTGCCAGTCGATTTTTAGGCCAAAGAAACCCCTCTTTACGAATTTTTAGCATTTTTTATAATTTTTTTGTCGAAAATTTAGAACAAAGGGGGTAGCTATGGAAATATTTAGCGATACAAATTGATTTTTTCTAACTCCCTTAATCCTTGGAAATATGGACTCAAAATTCACTAAAATATGTAAAATTGTCCCCTCTATCGATTGGTGAAGACTAGAACGTTCTATCTTTCCTATTAGTCGAGTTATGAGTATTTTTTGTTTTGAAAAGTGGATTTTCGAAATTTGCATGACTCTATTTGAAGGCGAAATAATGATTTTATCACAAAACTGATTGTGCCAGTCGATTTTTAGGCCAAAGAAACCCCTCGTTACGAATTTTTAGCATTTTTTATAATTTTTTTGTCGAAAATTTAGAACAAAGGGGGTAGCTATCGAAATATTTTGCGATACAAATTGATTTTTTCTAACTCCCTTAATCCTTGGAAATATGGACTCAAAATTCACCAAAAGATGTAAAATTGTCTCCTCTATCGATTGGTGAAGACTAGAACGTTCTATATTTCCTATTAGTCGAGTTATGAGTATTTTTTGTTTTGAAAAGTGGATTTTCGAAAATTTCATGACTCTATTTGAAGGCGAAATAATGATTTTATCACAAAACTGATTGTGCCAGTCGATTTTTTGGCCAAAAAAACCCCTCTTTACGAATTTTTAGCATTTTTTATAATTTTTTTGTCGAAAATTTAGAACAAAGGGGGTAGCTATGGAAATATTTTGCGATACAAATTGATTTTTTCTAACTCCCATAATCCTTGGGAATATGGACTCAAAATTCACCAAAAGATGTAAAATTGTCCCCTCTATCGATTGGTGAAGACTAGAACGTTCTATCTGTCCTATTAGTCGAGTTATGAGTATTTTTGTTTTGAAAAGTGGATTTTCGAAAATTTCATGACTCCATTTGAAGGCGAAATAATGATTTTATCAGAAAACTGATTGTGCCAGTCGATTTTTAGGCCAAAGAAACCCCTCTTTACGAATTTTTAGCATTTTTTATGATTTTTTTGTCGAAAATTTAGAACAAAGGGGGTAGCTATGGAAATATTTAGCGATACAAATTGATTTTTTCTAACTCCCTTAATCCTTGGAAATATGGACTCAAAATTCACTAAAATTTGTAAAATTGTCCCCTCTATCGATTGGTGAAGACTAGAACGTTCTATCTTTCCTATTAGTCGAGTTATGAGTATTTTTTGTTTTGAAAAGTGGATTTTCGAAATTTTCATGAATCCATTTGAAGGCGAAATAATGATTTTATCACAAAACTGATTGTGCCAGTCGATTTTTAGGCGAAAAAAACCCCTCTTTACGAATTTTTAGCATTTTTTATAATTTTTTTGTCGAAAATTTTGAACAAAGGATGTAGCTATGGAAATATTTTGCGATACAAATTGATTTTTTCTAACTCCCATAATCCTTGGAAATTTGGACTCAAAATTCACTAAAATATGTAAAATGGTCCCCTCTATCGATTGGTGAAGACTAGAACGTTCTATCTTTCCTATTAGTCAAGTTATGAGTATTTTTTGTTTTGAAAAGTGGATTTTCGAAAATTTCATGACTCTATTTGAAGGCGAAATAATGATTTTATCACAAAACTGATTGTGCCAGTCGATTTTTTGGCCAAAAAAACCCCTCTTTACGAATTTTTAGCATTTTTTTATAATTTTTTTGTCGAAAATTTAGAACAAAGTGGGTAGTTTAGGTTAGGTTAGGTTAGGTTAGGTTAGGTTAGGTTAGGTTAGGTTAGGTTAGGTTAGGTTAGGTTAGGTTAGGTTAGGTTAGGTTAGGTTAGGTTAGGTTAGGTTAGGTTAGGTTAGGTTAGGTTAGGTTAGGTTAGGTTAGGTTAGGTTAGGTTAGGTTAGGTTAGGTTAGGTTAGGTTAGGTTAGGTTAGGTTAGGTTAGGTTAGGTTAGGTTAGGTTAGGTTAGGTTAGGTTAGGTTAGGTTAGGTTAGGTTAGGTTAGGTTAGGTTAGGTTAGGTTAGGTTAGGTTAGGTTAGGTTAGGTTAGGTTAGGTTAGGTTAGGTTAGGTTAGGTTAGGTTAGGTTAGGTTAGGTTAGGTTAGGTTAGGTTAGGTTAGGTTAGGTTAGGTTAGGTTAGGTTAGGTTAGGTTAGGTTAGGTTAGGTTAGGTTAGGTTAGGTTAGGTTAGGTTAGGTTAGGTTAGGTTAGGTTAGGTTAGGTTAGGTTAGGTTAGGTTAGGTTAGGTTAGGTTAGGTTAGGTTAGGTTAGGTTAGGTTAGGTTAGGTTAGGTTAGGTTAGGTTAGGTTAGGTTAGGTTAGGTTAGGTTAGGTTAGGTTAGGTTAGGTTAGGTTAGGTTAGGTTAGGTTAGGTTAGGTTAGGTTAGGTTAGGTTAGGTTAGGTTAGGTTAGGTTAGGTTAGGTTAGGTTAGGTTAGGTTAGGTTAGGTTAGGTTAGGTTAGGTTAGGTTAGGTTAGGTTAGGTTAGGTTAGGTTAGGTTAGGTTAGGTTAGGTTAGGTTAGGTTAGGTTAGGTTAGGTTAGGTTAGGTTAGGTTAGGTTAGGTTAGGTTAGGTTAGGTTAGGTTAGGTTAGGTTAGGTTAGGTTAGGTTAGGTTAGGTTAGGTTAGGTTAGGTTAGGTTAGGTTAGGTTAGGTTAGGTTAGGTTAGGTTAGGTTAGGTTAGGTTAGGTTAGGTTAGGTTAGGTTAGGTTAGGTTAGGTTAGGTTAGGTTAGGTTAGGTTAGGTTAGGTTAGGTTAGGTTAGGTTAGGTTAGGTTAGGTTAGGTTAGGTTAGGTTAGGTTAGGTTAGGTTAGGTTAGGTTAGGTTAGGTTAGGTTAGGTTAGGTTAGGTTAGGTTAGGTTAGGTTAGGTTAGGTTAGGTTAGGTTAGGTTAGGTTAGGTTAGGTTAGGTTAGGTTAGGTTAGGTTAGGTTAGGTTAGGTTAGGTTAGGTTAGGTTAGGTTAGGTTAGGTTAGGTTAGGTTAGGTTAGGTTAGGTTAGGTTAGGTTAGGTTAGGTTAGGTTAGGTTAGGTTAGGTTAGGTTAGGTTAGGTTAGGTTAGGTTAGGTTAGGTTAGGTTAGGTTAGGTTAGGTTAGGTTAGGTTAGGTTAGGTTAGGTTAGGTTAGGTTAGGTTAGGTTAGGTTAGGTTAGGTTAGGTTAGGTTAGGTTAGGTTAGGTTAGGTTAGGTTAGGTTAGGTTAGGTTAGGTTAGGTTAGGTTAGGTTAGGTTAGGTTAGGTTAGGTTAGGTTAGGTTAGGTTAGGTTAGGTTAGGTTAGGTTAGGTTAGGTTAGGTTAGGTTAGGTTAGGTTAGGTTAGGTTAGGTTAGGTTAGGTTAGGTTAGGTTAGGTTAGGTTAGGTTAGGTTAGGTTAGGTTAGGTTAGGTTAGGTTAGGTTAGGTTAGGTTAGGTTAGGTTAGGTTAGGTTAGGTTAGGTTAGGTTAGGTTAGGTTAGGTTAGGTTAGGTTAGGTTAGGTTAGGTTAGGTTAGGTTAGGTTAGGTTAGGTTAGGTTAGGTTAGGTTAGGTTAGGTTAGGTTAGGTTAGGTTAGGTTAGGTTAGGTTAGGTTAGGTTAGGTTAGGTTAGGTTAGGTTAGGTTAGGTTAGGTTAGGTTAGGTTAGGTTAGGTTAGGTTAGGTTAGGTTAGGTTAGGTTAGGTTAGGTTAGGTTAGGTTAGGTTAGGTTAGGTTAGGTTAGGTTAGGTTAGGTTAGGTTAGGTTAGGTTAGGTTAGGTTAGGTTAGGTTAGGTTAGGTTAGGTTAGGTTAGGTTAGGTTAGGTTAGGTTAGGTTAGGTTAGGTTAGGTTAGGTTAGGTTAGGTTAGGTTAGGTTAGGTTAGGTTAGGTTAGGTTAGGTTAGGTTAGGTTAGGTTAGGTTAGGTTAGGTTAGGTTAGGTTAGGTTAGGTTAGGTTAGGTTAGGTTAGGTTAGGTTAGGTTAGGTTAGGTTAGGTTAGGTTAGGTTAGGTTAGGTTAGGTTAGGTTAGGTTAGGTTAGGTTAGGTTAGGTTAGGTTAGGTTAGGTTAGGTTAGGTTAGGTTAGGTTAGGTTAGGTTAGGTTAGGTTAGGTTAGGTTAGGTTAGGTTAGGTTAGGTTAGGTTAGGTTAGGTTAGGTTAGGTTAGGTTAGGTTAGGTTAGGTTAGGTTAGGTTAGGTTAGGTTAGGTTAGGTTAGGTTAGGTTAGGTTAGGTTAGGTTAGGTTAGGTTAGGTTAGGTTAGGTTAGGTTAGGTTAGGTTAGGTTAGGTTAGGTTAGGTTAGGTTAGGTTAGGTTAGGTTAGGTTAGGTTAGGTTAGGTTAGGTTAGGTTAGGTTAGGTTAGGTTAGGTTAGGTTAGGTTAGGTTAGGTTAGGTTAGGTTAGGTTAGGTTAGGTTAGGTTAGGTTAGGTTAGGTTAGGTTAGGTTAGGTTAGGTTAGGTTAGGTTAGGTTAGGTTAGGTTAGGTTAGGTTAGGTTAGGTTAGGTTAGGTTAGGTTAGGTTAGGTTAGGTTAGGTTAGGTTAGGTTAGGTTAGGTTAGGTTAGGTTAGGTTAGGTTAGGTTAGGTTAGGTTAGGTTAGGTTAGGTTAGGTTAGGTTAGGTTAGGTTAGGTTAGGTTAGGTTAGGTTAGGTTAGGTTAGGTTAGGTTAGGTTAGGTTAGGTTAGGTTAGGTTAGGTTAGGTTAGGTTAGGTTAGGTTAGGTTAGGTTAGGTTAGGTTAGGTTAGGTTAGGTTAGGTTAGGTTAGGTTAGGTTAGGTTAGGTTAGGTTAGGTTAGGTTAGGTTAGGTTAGGTTAGGTTAGGTTAGGTTAGGTTAGGTTAGGTTAGGTTAGGTTAGGTTAGGTTAGGTTAGGTTAGGTTAGGTTAGGTTAGGTTAGGTTAGGTTAGGTTAGGTTAGGTTAGGTTAGGTTAGGTTAGGTTAGGTTAGGTTAGGTTAGGTTAGGTTAGGTTAGGTTAGGTTAGGTTAGGTTAGGTTAGGTTAGGTTAGGTTAGGTTAGGTTAGGTTAGGTTAGGTTAGGTTAGGTTAGGTTAGGTTAGGTTAGGTTAGGTTAGGTTAGGTTAGGTTAGGTTAGGTTAGGTTAGGTTAGGTTAGGTTAGGTTAGGTTAGGTTAGGTTAGGTTAGGTTAGGTTAGGTTAGGTTAGGTTAGGTTAGGTTAGGTTAGGTTAGGTTAGGTTAGGTTAGGTTAGGTTAGGTTAGGTTAGGTTAGGTTAGGTTAGGTTAGGTTAGGTTAGGTTAGGTTAGGTTAGGTTAGGTTAGGTTAGGTTAGGTTAGGTTAGGTTAGGTTAGGTTAGGTTAGGTTAGGTTAGGTTAGGTTAGGTTAGGTTAGGTTAGGTTAGGTTAGGTTAGGTTAGGTTAGGTTAGGTTAGGTTAGGTTAGGTTAGGTTAGGTTAGGTTAGGTTAGGTTAGGTTAGGTTAGGTTAGGTTAGGTTAGGTTAGGTTAGGTTAGGTTAGGTTAGGTTAGGTTAGGTTAGGTTAGGTTAGGTTAGGTTAGGTTAGGTTAGGTTAGGTTAGGTTAGGTTAGGTTAGGTTAGGTTAGGTTAGGTTAGGTTAGGTTAGGTTAGGTTAGGTTAGGTTAGGTTAGGTTAGGTTAGGTTAGGTTAGGTTAGGTTAGGTTAGGTTAGGTTAGGTTAGGTTAGGTTAGGTTAGGTTAGGTTAGGTTAGGTTAGGTTAGGTTAGGTTAGGTTAGGTTAGGTTAGGTTAGGTTAGGTTAGGTTAGGTTAGGTTAGGTTAGGTTAGGTTAGGTTAGGTTAGGTTAGGTTAGGTTAGGTTAGGTTAGGTTAGGTTAGGTTAGGTTAGGTTAGGTTAGGTTAGGTTAGGTTAGGTTAGGTTAGGTTAGGTTAGGTTAGGTTAGGTTAGGTTAGGTTAGGTTAGGTTAGGTTAGGTTAGGTTAGGTTAGGTTAGGTTAGGTTAGGTTAGGTTAGGTTAGGTTAGGTTAGGTTAGGTTAGGTTAGGTTAGGTTAGGTTAGGTTAGGTTAGGTTAGGTTAGGTTAGGTTAGGTTAGGTTAGGTTAGGTTAGGTTAGGTTAGGTTAGGTTAGGTTAGGTTAGGTTAGGTTAGGTTAGGTTAGGTTAGGTTAGGTTAGGTTAGGTTAGGTTAGGTTAGGTTAGGTTAGGTTAGGTTAGGTTAGGTTAGGTTAGGTTAGGTTAGGTTAGGTTAGGTTAGGTTAGGTTAGGTTAGGTTAGGTTAGGTTAGGTTAGGTTAGGTTAGGTTAGGTTAGGTTAGGTTAGGTTAGGTTAGGTTAGGTTAGGTTAGGTTAGGTTAGGTTAGGTTAGGTTAGGTTAGGTTAGGTTAGGTTAGGTTAGGTTAGGTTAGGTTAGGTTAGGTTAGGTTAGGTTAGGTTAGGTTAGGTTAGGTTAGGTTAGGTTAGGTTAGGTTAGGTTAGGTTAGGTTAGGTTAGGTTAGGTTAGGTTAGGTTAGGTTAGGTTAGGTTAGGTTAGGTTAGGTTAGGTTAGGTTAGGTTAGGTTAGGTTAGGTTAGGTTAGGTTAGGTTAGGTTAGGTTAGGTTAGGTTAGGTTAGGTTAGGTTAGGTTAGGTTAGGTTAGGTTAGGTTAGGTTAGGTTAGGTTAGGTTGCAGAAGAAGAAGAAAGAAGGAAGTTTGAGGAAGAATTACTAGCAGGACATAAAAGAGCTAATAGGTCTGCAGAAGTAAAGATAAGGCAGCAATCGACCCTTATAGGAGAGACGGTAGAATCTGATGACGAAGATATCATGACACAGGAAAAAAATTGGGATGAAGTATGTGTAGAAGATGAGTCATATAAGTGTGTCCTCAGGTCTATAATGTTTAGTGACGAGGAAGAACAAGTAGGCTCAAAAAGAAAGAGGATGAGCCCACAAGATAAAAAGACGAGGAAGAAGGAAAGGCAAAATGAGAGTAGGGAACATAAAGGAGAGAGCGTACTGGAAACAGTGATGAGAAAGATGGAGGTATTACGGGAGAAGACTAGAGAGCTAGGTATCGAAGACGGGGAACTAAAAAGGGTTATGGGCGAAATATCTTCAGTGGTCAAGAAAGGGTTAGCAAAGGGGAGAGAAACTAGCATGTCGGACCAGCCAAAATGCGCTGGATGTAAAGCGGAAAGGGAAAAGGAAATGAAAAGGGAGAAAATAGAGAGGATAAAGAAGAAATTAGAGGAAGGTGGCAACTTCTCAAAGTTTCAAGGGATCTCCAGTGAAGACTGGGATGAGGAAATATTTGCACGCACCAAACTGGCATATATGGAGCACTGGGAGGCCCTAGACAGGAAAAATTGTGCCCTGATATTAGACCCAGAAAGAGTCCCTTCAGAACTCATGCAGAACCTGAGGGAAAGAAGGGGCGAGTTGGTCGAGATGACGGAAAGTTGCAAAAGGGGAGAAATAGACCACGTGGTTAACGTAATTCACACGTCAAAATTCCGTAAGGAGTGGCATCACTTCGTCGCAAGAATCACAGAGGACATGGAGAACGAGGAGGTATTTGAAATGGTGAAGGAACTTCACGAGAAGATCGAAGAAGTGGAGGGGTCCCCATGTGAGGTAAACATTCTCCTTACGGAAGGGGCTGAACCAACTTTCTTTAGAATGGCCCTAGAATTTGTCGGTAGAAGCGGGAAGGTAGCTTACAAAATAGTTTCCAATAAAGTTCAAGGGGCATTTAAGAAAAGACTAGATAGGGAATCGGTACTGGTAAGGACTGGGGGTAGGCCTTATGCGGATGTTCTCAGAGACATGAGAACACAGGTGAACGTACAGGCGTTGGGGATAAAAGTCGACAATGTCTCTAAAACTAATAGCGGGGACATTATAGTCCGTCTTAATGGGAAGGGTACGGCCGAGAAACTAAGGAACGAGCTGAGGGGACGTGTCAAAGACGTATCCGTAAGCGTTAAAAAAAGGGAGGTTAATTTCAACGTGCTGGATTTGGATCCAGCTATCACATCCGAGGAGTTGAAAATGGTGCTGGAAAACCGCACGGGTCTAAGGGGAGACATAGAAATCAAGGGTATGAGATCTACGAGGTATGGGGGCCAAATAGGTACATTCGCGGTACCTATGGAAGTTGCAGACGTTGTAAGGAGGGTAAGATCCGTGGGAACAGGGTGGTCATTTAGCAGGATCAGAGAAAGGGTAAGACCCCTGAGGTGTTATAGATGCCTCGACTATGGACATGATACACAACACTGCAAGGGGACTGACCGGTCGAAGCAGTGTCTGAACTGCGGCAAAGAGGGACATAGAGCACAGGAATGTAGGGAGGACTCGGAATGCCGGGTTTGCGGGGTTTCGGGTCATAGAATGGATAGAGTGGTGTGCCCTAAATTTAGGGACATGCTATATGGCAGGATACATTAACGCATTCAAACCAAAAATTTTAATTTTATTTTTAAGTAGATATCTATCTCTAGATAGTAAGTGTTTTTATGCACAAATGTATTTACATATACAAGGGTATCTTTACCCGTTCGTATTTTTAGCTAGGCACGGGATGATATATCTTTTTAACGCAGATTTATATATACAAGGTCACGTCTATTCTTTTAATATTTTATTTATACACGGGTTTTTATTTATACATTTCCTGTTACTTATACACGGATTTTTATATGTACATTTCTTTATATTTATGTACAGGTTTTTATATATACATTTCTTTTTATTTATACATAGCTTTGTTTATTTATATTTAATCGTATCTGTACATACTATATATTTTATATTTATTAATTTACCTTTCGATTTGTATATTTGTATATGTATATGTTTATTTATATATTTACCTATTTATTTATTTATTCATTTGTTTATTTATATACTTATGTATATATTTATTGGGGGTGTTACGTGCCCAAAGAAGGGTTTCGGAAATATGTTTTCCCGTAGTAGGCGGGTACATATGGTTCTGGATGTATGTCTGTACGGAAAAAGGATCTTACCTCCCCATAGGAATCGGAGCTCGCAATGACAAGTACAAACATCAAGTATGGTATAAAGGTTCTACAAGTGAATGTAGGGAGGGCAAGAGCGGCGCACGATATGGTGCTCGCAAAAGCCCTCAGCGTAGATGCAGATCTCCTGATCATACCCGAACCTAACAAGAAGATCACGTCGGGTAATGGATGGGTACAAGACAGGCTGAAGAATGTAGCGGTGTTATGCAAAAATAAAGACATGGGGATAAAAAGTATTACACCGAAAAATGGATACCTAATCATGGAATTTAAAACATTCAGTATCATTGCATGCTACATCTCCCCGAATATTAAAATGAGAGCATATGAAGAAATGGTGGAAGACATAATAAGCACCGCTACAGTTCAAAAGCATGTTGTAATTGCTGGCGACATAAACGCTAAGGCAATTCAATGGGGATCTCCAAAAAATGACGAAAGAGGGGACCTGTGGAGCGAATGGATCGCACAAACGAATCTGCAGGTCATGAACAACGGTAAGCCTACGTTTGTAAGAGGTACGTGTGAGTCGCACATAGACGTCACCTTGGCCAGTCAGGCGCTGGCAAGGAAAATAAAAAACTGGGACGTCCTAGACGAGGAGATTTTCACGTACCATAGGTTTATAACATACGAAATAGGGGCAAGGAACGTTAAGAGGAGCAAGGGAGGACAGGTCACGAGTTTTAACAAATTAACGTATAAAATGGAATTAGAAAAGTATAATACGGAAACCATGTGTGGATATGGGGAGGTAAGAGAAGCTATGAAGAAAGCGTACGACTCTGCAAAAGGTAGAAAAGGTAAGCAACAGTATATACCATATTGGTGGAGTGTAGACATAGAAGGCCTAAGACAAAAATGCTTACTGGCCAGAAGACGAACAACAAGAGGACATGGGTGTGAACAGGAATACAAGGACTGTAAGAGAGCGCTGAATAAGGCCATAAGGAAAGCCAAGAAGGAACGGTGGCAGGCAATTTGTGAAGACTTGGAGAAGGACGTCTGGGGGGAAGCTTATACAATTGCCATGAAGGCTCTCAAGGTCATGGCCCCATTTAAATTGGAAGAGGGCATTAGAAGGGAAGCGGCGGAACTGCTCTTCCCCAAGAAGCAAGCCACGGCCTTTAAAAAAAGCGTAGGGGCAGAAATCATAGAGTTTACTGAAGATGAGATTCTCGAAGCAGCTGATAACCTAAAACAGGGGAAAGCCCCTGGACCAGACGGCCTGCCGCCGGAGACCGTGAAGATCCTGGCTGTACTCAAAACGGACGTAATCAAAAACGCTATGAACGACCTGTTAAGGCGTCAGGTTTTCCCACGAGAATTCAAGGAGGCGAATCTGGTCCTGCTACTGAAGCCGGGGAAACCACCGGAATCTCCGGCATCCTATAGGCCGATATGCCTGTTGGATTGCCTGGGTAAATATTTTGAGAGTTTAATTAAAAAAAGATTGGAAAAAGTATTGGAAAGTGAGGGGGCACTATCAGATGCCCAGTTCGGCTTCAGGAAGGGGCGATCGACCATCGACGCAGCAAACATCATAAAGGAGACTGCGAGAAAAAGCAAAAGGAGGTGGGTGGTACTAGTTTTGCTAGACGTTAAAAACGCATTCAACACGGCGAACTGGGATCTGATAGTAAAATGCCTACAGAAAATTAAGACTCCTGAATATCTAGTAAACATAATAATGGAATATCTCTCGGAGAGAACCATTAACATAACTAGAAAAGAAAATATGCAGATTACAGGAGGAGTCCCACAGGGGTCGGTCCTCGGACCTACCTTGTGGAACGTCTTATACAACGGGGTATTGGAAAGGAGGGTGAAGAAAGGGGTCAAATCGATAGCTTACGCGGACGATTTGGCTCTTTTAGTCGAGGAAGACACAAACTGGGGCCTCATACGGAAAGTCAATAATGAGTTAGATGCGGTAACAAAATGGATGGAGAAAAACGATTTGGAATTAGCCTTCCAGAAAACGGAGGCTATTATCCTAAAAGGCCCGAGGGACAGGGAGCGTATTCGTTTTGAAATCAACAACATAGAGATAATCCCGCAAAAATCTGTAAGGTACCTCGGAATAACCTTCGACGATAAAATGAGATTTACCAACCATATTGATGAGGCAGTGAGGAAAGCTGAAGAGAGAACTTCGATACTGGCAAAAATCATGCCAAACGTAGGGGGCCCCGGATTGTTGCAAAGAAGAACGCTGTTGGAGACCATTCACTCGGTCATGCTATATGGAGCACCAGTATGGGCGGAAGTTCTCAGGATGAAGAAATATAAGGAAAAACTTATAAGGGCCCAAAGGAAGCCTCTAATAAAGGTTTGCAGTGCCTACAGGACTGTGTCGACAATAGCGCTTCAGACGATTGCCGGTGCAGTGCCTGTAGACATACAAGCCGAGGAAAGGACAAGAATCCATAGAAGAGGGAATGGGACAGAAGCAACAAAAAAGGAAGAGAGGATGATAAGTTTGGACATTTGGCAAAATCAATGGAGGACGGAACAATGTAAGGCCGTGTGGACCCGGACGCTTATCCCTGACGTGGGGAAATGGTATAGGTGTGCTCACAGGCGCACTAACTATTTCTTCACGCAGTTCCTTTCGGGGCATGGATCGTTCAGGGCTTATACTTACGGGATAAGGAAGACCGTGGACGATCTGTGTCCCGAATGCGGAGTGGTCGACGACGCGGAACACGCGGTCTTTCATTGTGTCCGTTACAACAAAGAAAGAATCCAGATGGAATTGGCTCTAGGCGAGAAACTGGGAAGCCCAAAGGACATCTTTGATCGCATACTGCTAGTCAAGAAAAAATTTGAAGTGTTTTTAGGTGGAGTCACAAAACTCATTAAAAAAAAGGAAGAAATAGAAAGGGCTAGGAATGGTTAGTATGGACAGACGACAAGTCAAAAGAAAAGCTGGCGCAACCGACGAGATGTTCGCTGAGAACGGTTCCGGGGCGCCAGCCGGAGAAGAGAGGTGGGTTTTAGCTGGTAGGCGGTCAAAAACGGCTTCCTGGTGGAGTGGATGGCCCTTATACCCTAGCGGTGTAGGGTTTCTAAACGTGACTGGCTGAATCCGCACCCCTGGGACTCCTTCCCAGGCGTCTTTTTGAAGATTTCCCACCTCACAAAAAAAAAAAAAAAAAAAAAAAAAAGGTTAGGTTAGGTTAGGTTAGGTTAGGTTAGGTTAGGTTAGATTAGGTTAGGTTAGGTTAGGTTAGGTTAGGTTAGGTTAGGTTAGGTTAGGTTAGGTTAGGTTAGGTTAGGTTAGGTTAGGTTAGGTTAGGTTAGGTTAGGTTAGGTTAGGTTAGGTTAGGTTAGGTTAGGTTAGGTTAGGTTAGGTTAGGTTAGGTTAGGTTAGGTTAGGTTAGGTTAGGTTAGGTTAGGTTAGGTTAGGTTAGGTTAGGTTAGGTTAGGTTAGGTTAGGTTAGGTTAGGTTAGGTTAGGTTAGGTTAGGTTAGGTTAGGTTAGGTTAGGTTAGGTTAGGTTAGGTTAGGTTAGGTTAGGTTAGGTTAGGTTAGGTTAGGTTAGGTTAGGTTAGGTTAGGTTAGGTTAGGTTAGGTTAGGTTAGGTTAGGTTAGGTTAGGTTAGGTTAGGTTAGGTTAGGTTAGGTTAGGTTAGGTTAGGTTAGGTTAGGTTAGGTTAGGTTAGGTTAGGTTAGGTTAGGTTAGGTTAGGTTAGGTTAGGTTAGGTTAGGTTAGGTTAGGTTAGGTTAGGTTAGGTTAGGTTAGGTTAGGTTAGGTTAGGTTAGGTTAGGTTAGGTTAGGTTAGGTTAGGTTAGGTTAGGTTAGGTTAGGTTAGGTTAGGTTAGGTTAGGTTAGGTTAGGTTAGGTTAGGTTAGGTTAGGTTAGGTTAGGTTAGGTTAGGTTAGGTTAGGTTAGGTTAGGTTAGGTTAGGTTAGGTTAGGTTAGGTTAGGTTAGGTTAGGTTAGGTTAGGTTAGGTTAGGTTAGGTTAGGTTAGGTTAGGTTAGGTTAGGTTAGGTTAGGTTAGGTTAGGTTAGGTTAGGTTAGGTTAGGTTAGGTTAGGTTAGGTTAGGTTAGGTTAGGTTAGGTTAGGTTAGGTTAGGTTAGGTTAGGTTAGGTTAGGTTAGGTTAGGTTAGGTTAGGTTAGGTTAGGTTAGGTTAGGTTAGGTTAGGTTAGGTTAGGTTAGGTTAGGTTAGGTTAGGTTAGGTTAGGTTAGGTTAGGTTAGGTTAGGTTAGGTTAGGTTAGGTTAGGTTAGGTTAGGTTAGGTTAGGTTAGGTTAGGTTAGGTTGCAGAAGAAGAAGAAAGAAGGAAGTTTGAGGAAGAATTACTAGCAGGACATAAAAGAGCTAATAGGTCTGCAGAAGTAAAGATAAGGCAGCAATCGACCCTTATAGGAGAGACGGTAGAATCTGATGACGAAGATATCATGACACAGGAAAAAAATTGGGATGAAGTATGTGTAGAAGATGAGTCATATAAGTGTGTCCTCAGGTCTATAATGTTTAGTGACGAGGAAGAACAAGTAGGCTCAAAAAGAAAGAGGATGAGCCCACAAGATAAAAAGACGAGGAAGAAGGAAAGGCAAAATGAGAGTAGGGAACATAAAGGAGAGAGCGTACTGGAAACAGTGATGAGAAAGATGGAGGTATTACGGGAGAAGACTAGAGAGCTAGGTATCGAAGACGGGGAACTAAAAAGGGTTATGGGCGAAATATCTTCAGTGGTCAAGAAAGGGTTAGCAAAGGGGAGAGAAACTAGCATGTCGGACCAGCCAAAATGCGCTGGATGTAAAGCGGAAAGGGAAAAGGAAATGAAAAGGGAGAAAATAGAGAGGATAAAGAAGAAATTAGAGGAAGGTGGCAACTTCTCAAAGTTTCAAGGGATCTCCAGTGAAGACTGGGATGAGGAAATATTTGCACGCACCAAACTGGCATATATGGAGCACTGGGAGGCCCTAGACAGGAAAAATTGTGCCCTGATATTAGACCCAGAAAGAGTCCCTTCAGAACTCATGCAGAACCTGAGGGAAAGAAGGGGCGAGTTGGTCGAGATGACGGAAAGTTGCAAAAGGGGAGAAATAGACCACGTGGTTAACGTAATTCACACGTCAAAATTCCGTAAGGAGTGGCATCACTTCGTCGCAAGAATCACAGAGGACATGGAGAACGAGGAGGTATTTGAAATGGTGAAGGAACTTCACGAGAAGATCGAAGAAGTGGAGGGGTCCCCATGTGAGGTAAACATTCTCCTTACGGAAGGGGCTGAACCAACTTTCTTTAGAATGGCCCTAGAATTTGTCGGTAGAAGCGGGAAGGTAGCTTACAAAATAGTTTCCAATAAAGTTCAAGGGGCATTTAAGAAAAGACTAGATAGGGAATCGGTACTGGTAAGGACTGGGGGTAGGCCTTATGCGGATGTTCTCAGAGACATGAGAACACAGGTGAACGTACAGGCGTTGGGGATAAAAGTCGACAATGTCTCTAAAACTAATAGCGGGGACATTATAGTCCGTCTTAATGGGAAGGGTACGGCCGAGAAACTAAGGAACGAGCTGAGGGGACGTGTCAAAGACGTATCCGTAAGCGTTAAAAAAAGGGAGGTTAATTTCAACGTGCTGGATTTGGATCCAGCTATCACATCCGAGGAGTTGAAAATGGTGCTGGAAAACCGCACGGGTCTAAGGGGAGACATAGAAATCAAGGGTATGAGATCTACGAGGTATGGGGGCCAAATAGGTACATTCGCGGTACCTATGGAAGTTGCAGACGTTGTAAGGAGGGTAAGATCCGTGGGAACAGGGTGGTCATTTAGCAGGATCAGAGAAAGGGTAAGACCCCTGAGGTGTTATAGATGCCTCGACTATGGACATGATACACAACACTGCAAGGGGACTGACCGGTCGAAGCAGTGTCTGAACTGCGGCAAAGAGGGACATAGAGCACAGGAATGTAGGGAGGACTCGGAATGCCGGGTTTGCGGGGTTTCGGGTCATAGAATGGATAGAGTGGTGTGCCCTAAATTTAGGGACATGCTATATGGCAGGATACATTAACGCATTCAAACCAAAAATTTTAATTTTATTTTTAAGTAGATATCTATCTCTAGATAGTAAGTGTTTTTATGCACAAATGTATTTACATATACAAGGGTATCTTTACCCGTTCGTATTTTTAGCTAGGCACGGGATGATATATCTTTTTAACGCAGATTTATATATACAAGGTCACGTCTATTCTTTTAATATTTTATTTATACACGGGTTTTTATTTATACATTTCCTGTTACTTATACACGGATTTTTATATGTACATTTCTTTATATTTATGTACAGGTTTTTATATATACATTTCTTTTTATTTATACATAGCTTTGTTTATTTATATTTAATCGTATCTGTACATACTATATATTTTATATTTATTAATTTACCTTTCGATTTGTATATTTGTATATGTATATGTTTATTTATATATTTACCTATTTATTTATTTATTCATTTGTTTATTTATATACTTATGTATATATTTATTGGGGGTGTTACGTGCCCAAAGAAGGGTTTCGGAAATATGTTTTCCCGTAGTAGGCGGGTACATATGGTTCTGGATGTATGTCTGTACGGAAAAAGGATCTTACCTCCCCATAGGAATCGGAGCTCGCAATGACAAGTACAAACATCAAGTATGGTATAAAGGTTCTACAAGTGAATGTAGGGAGGGCAAGAGCGGCGCACGATATGGTGCTCGCAAAAGCCCTCAGCGTAGATGCAGATCTCCTGATCATACCCGAACCTAACAAGAAGATCACGTCGGGTAATGGATGGGTACAAGACAGGCTGAAGAATGTAGCGGTGTTATGCAAAAATAAAGACATGGGGATAAAAAGTATTACACCGAAAAATGGATACCTAATCATGGAATTTAAAACATTCAGTATCATTGCATGCTACATCTCCCCGAATATTAAAATGAGAGCATATGAAGAAATGGTGGAAGACATAATAAGCACCGCTACAGTTCAAAAGCATGTTGTAATTGCTGGCGACATAAACGCTAAGGCAATTCAATGGGGATCTCCAAAAAATGACGAAAGAGGGGACCTGTGGAGCGAATGGATCGCACAAACGAATCTGCAGGTCATGAACAACGGTAAGCCTACGTTTGTAAGAGGTACGTGTGAGTCGCACATAGACGTCACCTTGGCCAGTCAGGCGCTGGCAAGGAAAATAAAAAACTGGGACGTCCTAGACGAGGAGATTTTCACGTACCATAGGTTTATAACATACGAAATAGGGGCAAGGAACGTTAAGAGGAGCAAGGGAGGACAGGTCACGAGTTTTAACAAATTAACGTATAAAATGGAATTAGAAAAGTATAATACGGAAACCATGTGTGGATATGGGGAGGTAAGAGAAGCTATGAAGAAAGCGTACGACTCTGCAAAAGGTAGAAAAGGTAAGCAACAGTATATACCATATTGGTGGAGTGTAGACATAGAAGGCCTAAGACAAAAATGCTTACTGGCCAGAAGACGAACAACAAGAGGACATGGGTGTGAACAGGAATACAAGGACTGTAAGAGAGCGCTGAATAAGGCCATAAGGAAAGCCAAGAAGGAACGGTGGCAGGCAATTTGTGAAGACTTGGAGAAGGACGTCTGGGGGGAAGCTTATACAATTGCCATGAAGGCTCTCAAGGTCATGGCCCCATTTAAATTGGAAGAGGGCATTAGAAGGGAAGCGGCGGAACTGCTCTTCCCCAAGAAGCAAGCCACGGCCTTTAAAAAAAGCGTAGGGGCAGAAATCATAGAGTTTACTGAAGATGAGATTCTCGAAGCAGCTGATAACCTAAAACAGGGGAAAGCCCCTGGACCAGACGGCCTGCCGCCGGAGACCGTGAAGATCCTGGCTGTACTCAAAACGGACGTAATCAAAAACGCTATGAACGACCTGTTAAGGCGTCAGGTTTTCCCACGAGAATTCAAGGAGGCGAATCTGGTCCTGCTACTGAAGCCGGGGAAACCACCGGAATCTCCGGCATCCTATAGGCCGATATGCCTGTTGGATTGCCTGGGTAAATATTTTGAGAGTTTAATTAAAAAAAGATTGGAAAAAGTATTGGAAAGTGAGGGGGCACTATCAGATGCCCAGTTCGGCTTCAGGAAGGGGCGATCGACCATCGACGCAGCAAACATCATAAAGGAGACTGCGAGAAAAAGCAAAAGGAGGTGGGTGGTACTAGTTTTGCTAGACGTTAAAAACGCATTCAACACGGCGAACTGGGATCTGATAGTAAAATGCCTACAGAAAATTAAGACTCCTGAATATCTAGTAAACATAATAATGGAATATCTCTCGGAGAGAACCATTAACATAACTAGAAAAGAAAATATGCAGATTACAGGAGGAGTCCCACAGGGGTCGGTCCTCGGACCTACCTTGTGGAACGTCTTATACAACGGGGTATTGGAAAGGAGGGTGAAGAAAGGGGTCAAATCGATAGCTTACGCGGACGATTTGGCTCTTTTAGTCGAGGAAGACACAAACTGGGGCCTCATACGGAAAGTCAATAATGAGTTAGATGCGGTAACAAAATGGATGGAGAAAAACGATTTGGAATTAGCCTTCCAGAAAACGGAGGCTATTATCCTAAAAGGCCCGAGGGACAGGGAGCGTATTCGTTTTGAAATCAACAACATAGAGATAATCCCGCAAAAATCTGTAAGGTACCTCGGAATAACCTTCGACGATAAAATGAGATTTACCAACCATATTGATGAGGCAGTGAGGAAAGCTGAAGAGAGAACTTCGATACTGGCAAAAATCATGCCAAACGTAGGGGGCCCCGGATTGTTGCAAAGAAGAACGCTGTTGGAGACCATTCACTCGGTCATGCTATATGGAGCACCAGTATGGGCGGAAGTTCTCAGGATGAAGAAATATAAGGAAAAACTTATAAGGGCCCAAAGGAAGCCTCTAATAAAGGTTTGCAGTGCCTACAGGACTGTGTCGACAATAGCGCTTCAGACGATTGCCGGTGCAGTGCCTGTAGACATACAAGCCGAGGAAAGGACAAGAATCCATAGAAGAGGGAATGGGACAGAAGCAACAAAAAAGGAAGAGAGGATGATAAGTTTGGACATTTGGCAAAATCAATGGAGGACGGAACAATGTAAGGCCGTGTGGACCCGGACGCTTATCCCTGACGTGGGGAAATGGTATAGGTGTGCTCACAGGCGCACTAACTATTTCTTCACGCAGTTCCTTTCGGGGCATGGATCGTTCAGGGCTTATACTTACGGGATAAGGAAGACCGTGGACGATCTGTGTCCCGAATGCGGAGTGGTCGACGACGCGGAACACGCGGTCTTTCATTGTGTCCGTTACAACAAAGAAAGAATCCAGATGGAATTGGCTCTAGGCGAGAAACTGGGAAGCCCAAAGGACATCTTTGATCGCATACTGCTAGTCAAGAAAAAATTTGAAGTGTTTTTAGGTGGAGTCACAAAACTCATTAAAAAAAAGGAAGAAATAGAAAGGGCTAGGAATGGTTAGTATGGACAGACGACAAGTCAAAAGAAAAGCTGGCGCAACCGACGAGATGTTCGCTGAGAACGGTTCCGGGGCGCCAGCCGGAGAAGAGAGGTGGGTTTTAGCTGGTAGGCGGTCAAAAACGGCTTCCTGGTGGAGTGGATGGCCCTTATACCCTAGCGGTGTAGGGTTTCTAAACGTGACTGGCTGAATCCGCACCCCTGGGACTCCTTCCCAGGCGTCTTTTTGAAGATTTCCCACCTCACAAAAAAAAAAAAAAAAAAAAAAAGGTTAGGTTAGGTTAGGTTAGGTTAGGTTAGGTTAGGTTAGGTTAGGTTAGGTTAGGTTAGGTTAGGTTAGGTTAGGTTAGGTTAGGTTAGGTTAGGTTAGGTTAGGTTAGGTTAGGTTAGGTTAGGTTAGGTTAGGTTAGGTTAGGTTAGGTTAGGTTAGGTTAGGTTAGGTTAGGTTAGGTTAGGTTAGGTTAGGTTAGGTTAGGTTAGGTTAGGTTAGGTTAGGTTAGGTTAGGTTAGGTTAGGTTAGGTTAGGTTAGGTTAGGTTAGGTTAGGTTAGGTTAGGTTAGGTTAGGTTAGGTTAGGTTAGGTTAGGTTAGGTTAGGTTAGGTTAGGTTAGGTTAGGTTAGGTTAGGTTAGGTTAGGTTAGGTTAGGTTAGGTTAGGTTAGGTTAGGTTAGGTTAGGTTAGGTTAGGTTAGGTTAGGTTAGGTTAGGTTAGGTTAGGTTAGGTTAGGTTAGGTTAGGTTAGGTTAGGTTAGGTTAGGTTAGGTTAGGTTAGGTTAGGTTAGGTTAGGTTAGGTTAGGTTAGGTTAGGTTAGGTTAGGTTAGGTTAGGTTAGGTTAGGTTAGGTTAGGTTAGGTTAGGTTAGGTTAGGTTAGGTTAGGTTAGGTTAGGTTAGGTTAGGTTAGGTTAGGTTAGGTTAGGTTAGGTTAGGTTAGGTTAGGTTAGGTTAGGTTAGGTTAGGTTAGGTTAGGTTAGGTTAGGTTAGGTTAGGTTAGGTTAGGTTAGGTTAGGTTAGGTTAGGTTAGGTTAGGTTAGGTTAGGTTAGGTTAGGTTAGGTTAGGTTAGGTTAGGTTAGGTTAGGTTAGGTTAGGTTAGGTTAGGTTAGGTTAGGTTAGGTTAGGTTAGGTTAGGTTAGGTTAGGTTAGGTTAGGTTAGGTTAGGTTAGGTTAGGTTAGGTTAGGTTAGGTTAGGTTAGGTTAGGTTAGGTTAGGTTAGGTTAGGTTAGGTTAGGTTAGGTTAGGTTAGGTTAGGTTAGGTTAGGTTAGGTTAGGTTAGGTTAGGTTAGGTTAGGTTAGGTTAGGTTAGGTTAGGTTAGGTTAGGTTAGGTTAGGTTAGGTTAGGTTAGGTTAGGTTAGGTTAGGTTAGGTTAGGTTAGGTTAGGTTAGGTTAGGTTAGGTTAGGTTAGGTTAGGTTAGGTTAGGTTAGGTTAGGTTAGGTTAGGTTAGGTTAGGTTAGGTTAGGTTAGGTTAGGTTAGGTTAGGTTAGGTTAGGTTAGGTTAGGTTAGGTTAGGTTAGGTTAGGTTAGGTTAGGTTAGGTTAGGTTAGGTTAGGTTAGGTTAGGTTAGGTTAGGTTAGGTTAGGTTAGGTTAGGTTAGGTTAGGTTAGGTTAGGTTAGGTTAGGTTAGGTTAGGTTAGGTTAGGTTAGGTTAGGTTAGGTTAGGTTAGGTTAGGTTAGGTTAGGTTAGGTTAGGTTAGGTTAGGTTAGGTTAGGTTAGGTTAGGTTAGGTTAGGTTAGGTTAGGTTAGGTTAGGTTAGGTTAGGTTAGGTTAGGTTAGGTTAGGTTAGGTTAGGTTAGGTTAGGTTAGGTTAGGTTAGGTTAGGTTAGGTTAGGTTAGGTTAGGTTAGGTTAGGTTAGGTTAGGTTAGGTTAGGTTAGGTTAGGTTAGGTTAGGTTAGGTTAGGTTAGGTTAGGTTAGGTTAGGTTAGGTTAGGTTAGGTTAGGTTAGGTTAGGTTAGGTTAGGTTAGGTTAGGTTAGGTTAGGTTAGGTTAGGTTAGGTTAGGTTAGGTTAGGTTAGGTTAGGTTAGGTTAGGTTAGGTTAGGTTAGGTTAGGTTAGGTTAGGTTAGGTTAGGTTAGGTTAG